>CM057348.1:485833614-486299888 GCA_030015575.1 Agapanthus africanus
CATATCCTATGCGGTAAGTCTGGTTAACTAACACATGTCAAATCCAGGAAAGCTCCATTGGGAAGCTATTGTTAGTGATATATGCCCTAGAGGCCATTATTGTATAGTACTGGATTGTATATTATATTTTGGAAGCTTGGGATATACATAGATATAATAACAGTCTTTCTCAATATGATATTATGCTATCTGGTTTGATTCTATCTTTATATGTGTATATGTTTCTTTTAACATATCGCTAATACATATTGATAGAGCCCTTAGGATCTTTGCTTGACTACCAGCGTTGTGATGGCAGTCACACTAGTGGAGGCTAGGTAGTCTATAAGCACATCCTTAAGCTTGTCCTTGGTCGTAGGATTATCAAGACAGGGCATCGATACTCCAGAGTAGACTAGTGTATACGCTTCTTATCCCCATCACGGGAGGTGTCCTGTCCCGCATCCATTGGTATACGGTACCAGAGATAGTATACATGTGCTCATTGGTTATAAGTTACACTGGACGACCTCGCTGGGAACTGCTGGTTTGTATTATACCTATCGTCGGTTAGCAGTTCCCGGATGACATGAGTACATGTTAGTTTGTTGACTTGACATCACTATTCGTCTCAAGTGTGTTCCCACTGTACTTAGATTACTGCCCTGTCACGGCTCAAATGAGTCATGCAAACAGATAGTGGTTGGGTGCAGTCCTAAAGCACTTGAAGGCGGTAGGGGTTAGAATGGATTCATCTCTCCTGGTATTAGGAGTTGATATCACGTTGTGTTCGGTTAGCCAATACACAAAGTCCCTATCCAGAGCAAGTGAGATTTACTGGTAGGTACACCAGTAGTTTCTCATGGTGTATTGGTCTCTATACCGACACGACTTATTGCGCTATTAGGGGTCTGACGTTTATCACCCCCTTAGGCCCGATATGCGACACTCTCAGATGAAAAGACTGGACTGTACGGAGATTGTCACGGATAGGCTCAGTAGGGGTTCGGATGAGTTCGCTCGTTGGCCTTCTTTTCGACAGGTACCAAGGTAGCCGTTATGTACAGCTAGCGCCACTGACGAACTTGTGGTTAAACCCACTACCAGCGTACTGTCGAGTCTTTAGAGTCCCACACAGAGGGTTTTCCTGGTTCAGGCAAAACGATGTAGAGGCCATATGGTTTTACGTGTAAGGTTCCGATCATATACGTATACTGGCTACACGGATGTTGTTCGGACGGATAATACTAGCGGGTTTAGGATTAAGCCAGATTCTAGTATTATATTATTGGATTATTTTTATCTCTTTGTATTCGTATTTTTTGCAGTACGAATACGGGTATGTATATACGGTAAGGGCATTCTTGTAATTTTTACAAGAGATGCTTCTAGAAGGGGACACCTCATTTTGGTTTAATCTATTTTTGGAAAATAGATTAATAAGGTGGAAATGGATATATTTGTGGCATGGGTTCCTTTATTTATTAGTTTGGCCTTACTATTCAAGCATGGCTACAATTTTCTATTGAAAATATTGCATGCTTGATTGTGAGAAAAAGAATGAGCCATTCTTCACTTTTCTTAACACTTGTTCATTCTATCTTTCTCATTCTCTCTCCATTTGCTCTCCTCTTTCTTCCTCAAACCCTAATATAACATTTCAGAAAAATAAAATATTATTTTTGGGATTTTTTATAATTAAATAATAAATATTATGAATATTTTAATAATTCGGTATAATTAATTTCCAATAAATTAGGAAATATTTGGAAAATTATAGGAATTTCTGAAATGAGGGTGTTTTATGTGATTTAGGTAAATTATAAATTTTTATGATTAATTATATTCCACTTTAATGCTAATCGCGATTAATTATCACTAATCGTGCATTAAGCCGGATTTGTACACATGACATGCACCATGTCTTTTGCTAAAATTTCTACATTTTCCACCATGTCTTTTCTTATTTTTTCATGCTTGGTTTGGGTTTTAAAATGAGAGGAAAAGAAAACAAAAGAAAATGAAAAAGGATTAAAATATAAGGTATGGGCAAGAGAGAGAGGGAGAGAGAGAGAGAGAGATGTGAGGGGTCAACCTTGGTCTTGGCCTTTGTTTCTCATTATCATTTTCATCTTTTCTCTCCCCTCCTTCCTCCCATGGCTGTTGCCCTCTCTCCCTCTCCCCTCTACCTCCTCACTTCACCACTAAAACCTCATCAAAAGTTTATCTCCATTTCATTAAAAACATGCACAAGCTCCCTACAAGCACTTTGGACCAAGAAAGAATGGATTTTGAAGACTTGGGGCAACTCAAGAAATTTCTTGAGTTGCCAAATGAGATAATTTCATCACCATTAGTGTAGTATTACATTCACTTTAGTATCCTTGCATGTTTAGAAGTGATATTGTGATGTTTAGTGAGGTTAGAAAATTCCAAGTTAGGGTTTTGAGGAATTCTTGAATTGAGATAGGGTAATTGAGTTAATAGTGACCCTAAATCCCCCCTTTAGCGATAGTATATTGGACCAAAACCTGAGACTTAACCCCAAATGCGAACTTTGAAATTCTGCCGATATTAGAAATTGTGGAAATTGTGATAGTATATTGATATCTGCTTTGACCCGGGTGACCTGAAAATATTTTAGCAAACATAGAGAGTCATGCAGGCACTAAGGAAGCTACCATAGAGACCTGAGCCCCAATACTCTCACCTAGGCCGCAAATAACTCCAATTTGGCCGAAAATTGCGGCAACATCAGGGAATTATGGGTTCGTGCTTGGTCTAGGGCTTTATCTCCAGTAAAATAGACCCCTCCCATATGCAAAATTGACTAATTTGACCTAGGGTAAAATCTGGAAGTGTTTTGCAAAGTTTCTGATTTCGTTTTGCGGCTTTTAATGAATTGGAATTTGGTACTCTTGTTTTTATCTCGATTACTTGACGTTTGCACATCAATCTCGAGGGTTGTTTGGTCATTCTTGCATGTGTAGACCATAGGTTTAAACCTTTGTATGATACGCATGCCGTTTTGGTTTTCGTGTGCGATTTTGGTTTACAATACTATGTATGATATGTAGGTACCGCCACGTGGACTTCGGATGATGAAGAAGAGGGTGACGACATCGACTTCGGCGAGCGATGATCAGGTGAGTAGATATATATCTACGGGGGAAGTCGGGTGGATGGCGTATAGCACCCCCACAGTTCGTAGTATAACCTATGGTATTTATATATATATACGCATATGTGTTATGTGAATCATGGATAGTTAGCAAGTAAGGTCTTAGGAAGTCATGGTTTGATTCTAGTATAATTGATTGATAGTGTCATTAGTTAGTTGTAGTCGCGAACCCTAGAATAAGGTTTACACTCATACACACACACACACTTGCATGCATTTTATTTTACATGTGCGTATATGGGGATATATACATATATATATATATATATATATAGGTATGTGAATAAGTATATATATACACACACACACACACACACACTTGGATATGAGGATAGTATATGATACTTGGAGATGAGTCGATGAGATTAGGCATGATGCCACGAGATCAGTGATATGATATGGTTCGTATTTTGAGATACGACATGATTTTTATAGTGGATCTTTAGGCGTTGTGTTTTCAGACACACGCATATATATTATTGATGGTATCAGTATGTACTAGACGTAGATCAGTACCCAGTTCATGATATAGGATGATAAGGATACTAGTTGAATAATGAGATAAATGTGATATTTGACCAGTACCCAGATTTGGGATGCCGTACGATGGATATACCGTACGAGCTATATATTGATGATAGATCCGCACTCTTGACTCGAGGATATCATATGATATATATATTGCATCATACGCGATACTATTGAGGCGAGATCACCGACTATTATATATATATATATATATATATATATATATATATATATATATATATATATATATATATATATATATATATATAGATCGACTCAGATTTAGGCGGTTTCCTTACCTTTTCGATTAGCCTGTTAGTTTAGTCTTGTAGTTTACTCGTAGATGTTAGACTAGACTCGAGTCATACCTATTTCAAAACTAACGAATCGTGAGTATTTTAAAGACAGGACAAGGGATTTTACGGACATTTCAAAGGATGTACCTTTTCTTAAAAACACCGTAGTCCCTATTTACTAAACACCACGATTTGTGTTATTTCAAATGTCATGACTTTATGACTCATATATAGTAATGTATATTCTTTATTGCTGCGTTTACCATTCATTTTCCGCATATGCTTATTATTCGCATCGTATCGCATGCTTATTTGTGTTTTCGTGATTATTATGAAACCCTTGCTGTCAGGACACCAGCACCATTACCGATGATGCGTATGCTCCACGTACACCTGCTTGCTGGCTCACATACATCATCATAGGTAATTTCCATGTCACCTACACATTAGAAAATACTACTTCATTAGTATAAAATGTTAGCTGATAGTTTCGACATGGTATTAGTGAGCTTGCTTTTATATGATAGCTTAGACATTGCATTTATTACTGCGATTTTCATGTTTATTTATATATTCATTTGCCTTGACATTATGGGCCAGTCCGGATTGCCGGAGCCAAATATTATAGAATTCATTGTTTATTTACCCTTGAGATTGTTATTTCGGATTTCCATGAGATTTCTGGATTTGGAGGAACCGCAAGGATTTTATAAACTGATTATCATTTAAAAATGAAAGTTGTGGTTTTCTCATGATATGATTTGAGATATGTCCACCATAAGTTTTCTCGGCTCTTGAGCGATATCATACACCCGATTCGAGGAGGAGGAGGAACCATCTGTGGGTGCATGGTGGACCCGGTGCGGTATCCTGGGGCGAGAAGGTTGCAGATGATGGCGTTGAGCCTGTGACAGGGGAGCACTACTGACCGGTGATTGTATTATGACTTGACGGATATCCAGAGGATACCGATCGGAGTACAGGCCAGTCCGAATAGCCGGAGCATGAGATTTTGAGATTTGATGATACGGGCCAGGCCGGATAGCCGGAGCTCTAGATATTGAGATTCGAGGTTACAGGCCAGTCCGGATTGACGGAGCCTGAGATATTGAGATATTGGGATTTATGTTTTGTGTCGATACTTGACACTGATTTCATGTTGATTTTGAAGGGTTACCCTAGCGCCCCGGCCATCTCACGTGGCCAAATGCGGAACAAAAATTTTCTTACGAATGAAACTTGGCGCTAGACTAAACCCTAAAACCGGATCTTTCCATAAAACTAACTAGCTACACTATGAGAGCTATCTACTATGATAGAAACCTCTCCAAACGAACCAAGTCCTTCGGTCTTCGTTCTTCATCAGATGCTCCAAGTGGCCTCCTTGAACTTGTTCGATCGCCAACTCCGGCTCCATCGGTCCTCCGGGATCGAGCTTGTTCTCCGGCCTTGCTTTGTCGTAGATGATCCACCTGAGGGGTACGATCCATGACTCTAGCTCTTTGCTAAATATCAAAAGAGCAACTAGAGAACTTGGGATGCTAGTCCAAATAATCTAGGATGTAGTTTTGGAGTTCTATGTGTGAAGCTATCTCTTTCTTGCCTCTTCACTTGATTCTCAACACATGAGAAGGTAGTGAAGAGGAAGAAGATGAAGGTGGAGGAAGCTAGAGAGGAGGGAAGAGCTTGGAGAGAAATTGGAGCTCAAGAAAATAATGAGCAAGCATGAAAGAGAAATTCACACACCTAGGTTTTGTGTATGAATTCTTTCAATAAACAATAGCAACCATACTTCAATAGTAAACCCAAAATGAATTATAAATTCATTTGTTCACTATTGAAGCATGGTTACTCCCATTCCTCCCTCATCTCTCACTTTACACCTCATTTCTAATTATGAAATAAAAGGAAAAACCAAAATGAGGTGGACACATTCTAGAAGGAAAACTGTAATAAATACGGATTTCCAACTACAGTACAAATATACCGGCAATCAGATAAAAATCCGAACGCCCAAAAGAGATAGAAGAACACGAAGAACGTAATATTGGAATATATATATCGAAACACATATATGTAAATTATTAAATCAATACCTGATTTAATAATCCGGCTCAAACCCGAGCCGGCTAGTATTACAAACCGTCCGATCGAAAATCCGAGTACCAAGTACATCAATCGATCGAACCCTGCACGTATCCAATACGGCTACTACAACGTTTTGCCTGGATCAGGGAAACCCTCTGTGTGGGACTCTAAAGACTCGACAGTACTCTGGCAGCGGGTTTAACTACAAGCACGTCAGCGGCACTAACTGTATGTAACGGCTGCCTAGGTACCTGTCGAAAAGGAAGGCCGACAAGCAAACTCATCTGGATCTCCTACTGAGCCCATCCGTGACAATATCCGTACAGTCCGGTCTCTTCGTCAAAGAGTATCGCATACCGGGTCTAGGGGATGGTGAACGTCAGACCCTAACAACCTGATAAGTCGTGCCGATGTGGCTCAGGACCAATCCGGGAAAACTACTGATCAGCCTATCAGTAGATCCCAACTGCCTTGGCAAAGGTCTTATGGTCTTGACCAATCGAATCACAGTGCGATATCGACTCCCTATACCGGGAGAGACGAATCCCCGACAATCGCTCACTGCCTCCATGTGGCTTGGGACTGAACCCAACCAAAACCTGTTTGCACGACTCAGTAGAGCCGTGGTAGGGTAGTGATCAAAATTCAGTGGGAACTCACACGAGACAAATGCCGATCTCAGGTCCAAAGACTAACCTGTACATATGTCACCTGAGAACTTCCATCTGACGATAGGTATAGTACCATACGGAAGTTCTCGGCGAGTCCGTCCAGTGTACTCACACCCAGTGAGCACCTGTATACGATCTTAGGTGCATCAGACCAATGGCTGCGGGACCAACCATCCCCCGACGGGGGTAGAAACGTATACACCAGTCTACTCTGGAGTATCAGTGCCCAGTCTCGATACTCACGCGACTAGGGACCATTTAAGGATGTGCTTATGGACTACCCTGCTCCCACAAGTATGATCGCCATCACAACGCAGGTTGTCAAGCAAAATCCTATGTGCTTTATTAACATGTAACCGCAATATGTAATAATGAGTATGACATATGCCATGTTAAGATAAAGACAAACCACAATAGTATACTACCGTATCAAGCCTTTATCAATATGTGCAAACCAGATATGATAACAATAAATACACATATCCCGATAACGACAAGTCAAATAATATACTATAAAACTGAGCAAGATTGTTCTGTACATAAATATCCCTAGTATCCATATGTATACATATACAATACTGGCCTCTAGGGCATATACATCCAACAATCTCCCACTTGCTCTAAAGGCCAGTGATTGGCGTACCGAATACCCAATGTCTGCTCTAAGGCCAGCTGCTGGCGTACCGCATACCCAACATCCCAAAAAGTCGCTCAAACTGTGCTTGAGGGAGGGCCTTTGTAAATGGATCCGCCGTGTTGTCCTTCGTATCCACTCTTCGGACCTCGATCTCCTGGCGATCTACGATCTCCCTGATCAGGTGATACCGCCTTAAGATGTGCCTGGATTTCTGATGGGACCGTGGTTCCTTCGCTAAAGCTATAACCCCATTGTTATCACAATACACTGGTATTGGATCAACAATGGACGGAACCACCTGAAGTTCAGCTATGAACTTCTTTATCCAGACCGCCTCTTTTGCGGCATCGCTTGCAGCAATGTATTCAGCCTCCATCGTCGAGTCTGCGACGGTATCCTGTTTGGAACTCTTCCAACATACTGCCCCTCCGTTGAGGGTAGACACAAAACCCGAGACAGACTTGCTGTCATCCTTGTCACTCTGGAAGCTTGAGTCGGTAAAGGACTCGACCCTTAGGTCTCCATTACCGTAAATCAGGAACATCTCCTTAGTCCGTCTCAGGTACTTGAGAATGTTCTTTACTGCTGTCCAGTGGTCCTCACCTGGGTTCGACTGATACCGGCTCACCACGCTTAGCACGTAAGCTACATCTGGTCTTGTACATAGCATCGCATACATTATAGATCCTACCGCCGAAGCGTATGGTATAGTGTTCATGCGAACCCTCTCCTCGTCAGTCTTGGGAGACATCTCCTTGGAGAGGGTGATTCCGTGCAATGCGGGTATGTTACCACGCTTAGAATCTTCCATACTAAATCTCTTTAGTACGGTCTCTATGTACCTGGACTGTGAAAGTCCCAGTAGTCTCTTGGATCTATCTCTGAAGATCTTGATTCCCAGAATATACAAGGCATCACCTAGGTCTTTCATAGAGAACCTTTTTGATAAGAATAGCTTGACCGACTGTAGTATAGGAATGTCATTTCCTATCAAAAGAATGTCATCCACGTATAAGACCAGGAATACGACAATTCGACCTACAATCTTCTTATAAATACAAGGCTCATCCTCATTTTTGATGAAGTCAAAGTCCTTGACTGTCTCATCAAAACAGATAGTCCAGCTCCGCGATGCTTGTTTCAATCCATAAATGGATTTGAGCAGCTTACACACCTTCCCGCTGCTCCCACTGTCTACAAAACCTTCTGGCTGATCTATATAAACGCACTCTTCTAAACTTCCGTTTAGAAAAGCTGTTTTTACGTCCATCTGCCAGATTTCATAGTCATGGAAGGCAGCAATGGCAAGCAGGATCCTAATGGATTTGAGCATAGCCACTGGAGAAAAGGTTTCGTCATAGTCCACTCCTGGTCTTTGACGAAAACCTTTTGCAACAAGTCTAGCCTTATAGGTTTCCACCTGCCCATCTACACCAAACTTCTTCTTGTAGATCCATTTGAATCCAACGGGTTTTACCCCAGGTGGAGCAACTTCCAGGGTCCATACTTTATTGGTGTACATGGACTCCATTTCAGATTGCATAGCATCCAGCCACTTATCAGAGTCCCTACTGATAATGGCCTGCCTGAAACTAGTAGGATCATCTTCTTCTAAGATGCAATCCTCTCGATCCCCATCTATGAGAAAACCGTAGTATCTCTCGGGCGGATGAGAAATCCTACTAGATCTGCGGAGTGGCTGAGGTTCGTCTGGGATTACTGAATCTAGTGGTTCCTCTAAATCTTCAGTTACATTTTGTGGTTCATGGATTTCTCCCAGTTCTACCGTACTCCCACTAGTTTCTTTTGCAAGAAACTCCCTTTCTAAAAAAGTAGCATGGCGAGATACAAACACCTTCTGTTCCTCAGTGTGGTAGAACATATATCCTAGTGAATCTTTAGGATATCCCAGAAATTTACATAGAACTGAACGTGCCTCTAGTTTGTCCGGTTTCTGTGTTTTCACATAGGCTGGACAACCCCATATCTTAATAAATTTAAGACACGGTTTCTTGCTACTCCATATTTCATATGGAGTGTCGGGCACAGATTTGGACGGAACTTGATTCAAAAGGTATGCTGCTGTCTGAAGTGCATATCCCCAGAATGAAAGAGGCAACTCAGCATTACTCATCATGGAGCGAACCATATCCAATAGGGTACGATTCCTCCGCTCCGATACACCGTTGTGCTGTGGTGTGTAAGGAGGAGTAAGATGAGAGAGAATTCCATTCTCTTTTAAGTAATCTAGGAATTCCGCGCTCAAGTATTCCCCTCCCCTATCAGACCGGAGGATCTTAATACTTTTGCCAATCTGGTTCTCTACTTCCTTTCTGAATTCTTTGAATTTCTCAAAAGCTTCAGATTTGTGTTTCATGAGATACACATATCCGAATCTTGAGAGATCGTCAGTGAATGTGATGAAGTATGAGAACCCACCCCTTGCATGTATAGACATTGAACCACATACATCACTGTGTATGAGTCCCAAGAGCTATGCTGCTCTTTCTCCATGCCCGGTGAGCGGAGATTTGGTCATCTTTCCTTTTAGACAAGACTGACAAGTTTCATAAGATGAAAATTCGAACGTATTCAAGAGTCCATCTTCATGTAACTTACTCAATCTTTTCTCTTCAATATGACCAAGTCTACAATGCCACAAGTAGGATTCATTCGTATCTGAACTTTTCCTCTTGCGTGTGTTTTGCACATCGAGAACTGTGTTTTGATTTAGAACATAGATACCATTACACAGTGTACCTTCTGCAACCAGTACCTTATCAATGTAAATGTTCATGATAATTCTATCAAGAACAAAGTTATATCCATCTTTATCAAGTAAAGAAACTGATATTATGTTGCAAAGCATGGAAGTTACATAGTAGCAATTGTTCAAAATCATAGTATTGCCATTTGGCAACACTAGGTGATATTCACCGACGGCCGCAGCACTAACCTGTGCTCCGTTCCCTACTCTGAGGGACATATCACCAGGTCTAACTATCATACTTTTTCTCAGTCCCTGCAATAAATTACAGATATGAGATCCTGATCCGGTATCAAGTACCCAGGAGGTAGGACTGACCGAAAAACTGTTCTCAATAACAAGAACACCTGAAGAAGACGCAACAACATGTTTCTTCTTCGATGGGTTAATCAAGGAATTCTTGCTTTCCTCTTTCCCTTTCTCATACTTATGACAGTTGTCGTAAGTTAGAGCTGAACCGACGTTCCCCAGCCCCGAATAAGAATTCGGATCGGTCAAGCGATATATATTATTATTTTGATTAGGGCATGAAATGGTTGCTACCTGGAGAGAGAGAGGGAAAACACTCAGCGTGCGCTCTTGCAAGATTAGATTTGTTTATTAATTTATCTAATCAGGATGGCTCGCACTGTTTCCTCAAATTCTTCTTCAAACCCTAAAAGAAGAACTAGTCAGGATTAATCGCACGTCACAATACTTGCTTAACCTTTCAGCCAGGCCGGTGTTGGTACTTCGAGGGAGGTTTTCCAACGCTTTCGCGAAGTTCCTTAATTAAATAACCTCTTTTCCCTGGAGGCATAGCCCCGCTAACACCTTTCTAGACACCTACTTGGTTTATAGCATTGATTGTTAAGTGTGATAATCTCCCGAGAGTAATCCTACTCATCAGTGGGATCGGGATCCAACTATCATTGTGTGATGCACTAGATGGAATCCACTATAGTCACCACACTCCAGAAGGTATGCTAAATCTGCATGTTTCCTGTATATTTGAAACTCCCGATGTGGTTTTTACCCCTAGGACCCAAGTGACCTTGACGAATAATCAACAAATCAAAAGGTCCTAATCAAGTTCAACCCGTCGTTATCCTGGATTGCATTAGACCCACCCGCATGATCCTTGACGAGTAATCAACAAAATCATGCGACCGTCCTAACCAATCGCATCTATCTGTGCAACAGAGAACTATTACTCAGCTACCGTTCACTGTGCCTTGACGAATAATCAACAAACACAGCACGAATACTAAGTAGTAATTATCTGAAACGACGGAGGGCTACGGCTGGGTTTTGGCGAAAAACCCGTTAACGTAATGAACTTGATATCGTTGAAGGAACCTGAGTAGTTTTGTAAATATATAGGGGCGAAAACTTTTGCTAAAGAGGTCACTCCCTGTGAAGAGATCTCGGCTCTTTCCTCGTCGAATGAGGTACAGGATATTCCAAACTGAATACCACGATACAAAGCAAAAATAGTCGACTATATTGAAGTTATTACCCTGATGCAAACTTGTACTCAAGGGGTCACTCCCGGTGAAGGGATCTCGGCCCTTGCCTCGTCGAATGAGGTGTTGGATATTCCAAACTGAATACCACTATGCAAAGCAAAAGAGAACATCTGTAATGTCAGTTTTTAAAATTTGGTTCCAACAACATCTTTTTTAGGTTTTTATCTTGCATTAATTAAAATTAATGCGGCCCCATCAAATTTGTAACCTATCACACCAGAACAGAACGAAAATAAAATGTACGTATATGCCATCCGCATTCGCCATGGGGCCCCGTCATCACTCGTTAGGTTACTTAACTAACGACAGAGCGGGGGCTGGACTAGCGCGGGTGCAAAACATATACAACATCTACTAGTATATATATAAATATATATAACATTCGTCCCAGGCATGATAATAAACAACATCACAGATAACATTATAGAATGGCGGATTATCTTGGAGCCCCGGGTTTCATTTGAGCCGCAAATAAAACCCAACGTTCCCTGTCGTGTGGATAGCCTGTGCAATGAAAATCTGTACCCCCTACGAGTGCGGTGAATAGCCCGCCAGTTCTAGAACGAAGCCCCCTCCGTCTCAGCGCCTTGAGATGCGGGCTTGTTGCCTTCTAGAACCCGGCTATTCGTGCACCCCATCGCGAGATAATCCTAATACAGAAAAAGGAAATAATATATACAAGCGGTGACATCGACCTCTTCCCGGTCGTGCCCCAAAATAATATACAAACGGCAAAGACGGCAGTCCACATGTCGGACGCTCGCCCCGCAATAACAAATGTACAAATGAATTATAAACTGCATTTCTAACATTGCACCACATGCTATCCACCACGACAATCCAACCACAATCACAGCACAAGCACACAACATCAACGCGAATGTCACGTTCGCAAAACCCGTCTAAAAGAACATATAGCAATCAGACGAGTTTTACCGATCGAGTGACATTCCCGGTCGCAGATAAAAGAGAATGTACTGATAATAAAACATGTGTCTTAAAATTACGATCGACTAAACTTTCCAAGAGGGCCCCAAGTATTAAACCAACACTGTAAAAAATATGGGCCCAAAAAGTAATTATTCCAGAGACCACAATTTTCAATAATTAAGGCCCAGAAAAAATTTGGTACACGTAGGCCCTAAAGTGGCCGCGGAACCCCTGCTAATGGGGGGGGTAATGCGGCGGATCCATGGCACTTTGAAAGGATCACGTGACCAAATTTTTTGTGGGTTCTTAAAAAAGCCTGCTTGATTTTCTGGGAGCAAAAAATTGATTTTTCCAGCACTTTTAAAATCGACAGAAACTGCAAAAAATTGAAATGTAGTTTTTGAAATTTTCGGTCGATCGTTATTCTAAACACGTTTGAACTAGCTAGTGTAAGTTTTATTGGTGGTTCTGATACCATGAAGGGTTACCCTAGCGCCCCGTCCATCTCACGTGGCCAAATGCGGAACAAAAATTTTCTTACGAATGAAACTTGGCGCTAGACTAAACCCTAAAACCGGATCTTTCCATAAAACTAACTAGCTACACTATGAGAGCTATCTACTATGATAGAAACCTCACCAAACGAACCAAGTCCTTCGGTCTTCATTCTTCATCATATGCTCCAAGTGGCCTCCTTGAACTTGTTCGATCGCCAACTCCGGCTCCATCGGTCCTCCGGGATCGAGCTTGTTCTCTGGCCTTGCTTTGTCGTAGATGATCCACCTGAGGGGTACGATCCATGGCTCTAGCTCTTTGCTAAATATCAAAAGAGCAACTAGAGAACTTGGGATGCTAGTCCAAATAATCTAGGATGTAGTTTTGGAGTTCTAAGTGTGAAGCTATCTCTTTCTTGCCTCTTCACTTGATTCTCAACACATGAGAAGGTAGTGAAGAGGAAGAAGATGAAGGTGGAGGAAGCTAGAGAGGAGGGAGGAGCTTGGAGAGAAATTGGAGCTCAAGAAAATAATAAGCAAGCATGAAAGAGAAATTCACACACCTAGGTTTTGTGTATGAATTTTTTCAATAAACAATAGCAACCATACTTCAATAGTAAACCCAAAATGAATAATAAATTCATTTGTTCACTATTGAAGCATGGTTACTCCCATTCCTCCCTCATCTCTCAGTTTACACCTCATTTCCAATTATGAAATAAAAGGAAAAACCAAAATGAGGTGGCCACCTTCTAGAAGGAAAACTGTAATAAATACGGATTTCCGACTACAGTACAAATATACCGGCAATCAGATAAAAATCCGAACGCCCAAAAGAGATAGAAGAACACGAAGAACGTAATACTAGAATATATATATCGAAAAACATATATGTAAATTATTAAATCAATACCTGATTTAATAATCCGGCTCAAACCCGAGCCAGCTAGTATTACAAACTGTCCGATCGAAAATCCGAGTACCAAGTACATCAATCGATCGAACCCTGCACGTATCCAATACGGCTACTACAACGTTTTGCCTGGATCAGGAAAACCCTTTGTGTGGGACTCTAAAAACTCGACAGTACTCTGGCAGTGGGTTTAACCACAAGCACGTCAGTGGCACTAGCTGTATGTAACGGCTGCCCAGGTACCTGTCGAAAAGGAAGGCCGATGAGCAAACTCATCCGGATCCCCTACTGAGCCTATCCGTGACAATATCCGTACAGTCCGGTCTCTTCGTCAAAGAGTATCACATACCGGGTCTAGGGGATGGTGAACGTCAGACCCTAACAACCTGATAAGTCATGCCGATGTGGCTCAGGACCAATCCGGGAAAACTACTGATCAGCCTATCAGTAGATCCCAACTGCCTTGGCCAAGGTCTTATGGTCCTGACCAATCGAATCACAGTGCAATATCGACTCCATATACCGGGAGAGACGAATCCCCGACAATCGCTCACTGCCTCCATGTGGCTAGGGACTGAACCCAACCAAAACCTGTTTGCACGACTCAGTAGAGCCGTGGTAAGGTAGTGATTAAAGTTCAGTGGGAACTCACACGAGACAAATGCCGATCTCAGGTCCAAAGACTAACCTGTACATATGTCACCTGAGAACTTCCATCTGACGATAGGTATAGTACCATATGGAAGTTCTCGGTGAGTCCGTCCAGTGTACTCACATCCAGTGAGCACCTGTATACGATCTTAGGTGCATCAGACCAATGGCTGCGGGACCAACCATCCCCCGACGTGGGTAGAAACGTATACACCAGTCTACTCTGGAGTATCAGTGCCCAGTCTCGATACTCACGCGACTAGGGACCGTTTAAGGATGTGCTTATGGACTACCCTGCTCCCACAAGTATGATCGCCATCACAACGCAGGTAGTCAAGCAAAATCCTATGGGCTTTATCAACATGTAACCGCAATATGTAATAATGAGTATGACATATGCCATGTTAAGATAAAGACAAACCACAATAGTATACTACCGTATCAAGCCTTTATCAATATGTGCAAACCAGATATAATAACAATAAATACATATATCCCGATAAAGACAAGTCAAATAATATACTATAAAACTGAGCAAGATTGTTCTGTACATACATATCCCTAGTATCCATATGTATACATATACAATACTAGCCTCTAGAGCATATACATCCAACAGATTTCATTGATAATACCTCGATTTATAAATATACAGAAATCTCACTTAATAAAGAAAACGGTTGTCACATCCTTGATGCATGCTGTTTTCATTATATTTCATTCATACCTTATATTTATGATATGTTGTTATCTGAGGCACTGACACGAGCACATGGTATTACACTTATGTATAGATGTTTACCCTTGCCACCTTATCATGCTTCAGACTTTATCATTTTGAGGATATATATTATGATCGTATTGATCTAGGATTGAGTCATACATATGATTTTTGCTCTGTGATATTTTTTACTCACGAGTTGGCAACTCACCCCCGTTGTGACACAGTTTCTTGTAGGTTTTGCCGTACAGGTTTCGTTGCGGCTTTGCTGGCATACTGCTTCTTTCCGGATGATTTCTTTGTTAGGTGGGTCCACTCGCATCGTGGCCACCATTGTACTTCATTTTATTTCAGTTGTATCTAGAAACTCCATCAACCAGACTTGTATTATTTATATACTTAGAAGACCAGTTGTATATTATTTCAACCTTAGAGTCACGTGTTGTATTATTATGGTTTTCTTGATGATATTGGTTTCTTTTGAGTTTTGATCCTCGCCCTTCGGCGTTGTATATTATGTTGCTTGCATGGCTGTGATCGCCAATTGGCGAAGAGCTAGCTCCCGCTTGGGGATGCCTTTTATCATTTATGTATATGATTCATATTGTACCCTTTTGGGGCCAGTATTTACAAAGAAAACTCTACCGAAATTTTCAGGAAAGACTTGAGATTTTAAAAATGCATACTTTGGCTTATGTTATTAGAACTACTTGCTTTAAAACTAGACCTTGCATTCTTTCTTCTTTAAAATGGTTTAGATTTCTGGGATTTTGGCTTACTTGAATTAGATAGGGTTCTATAGACTTCATATGATTCGAGTGCTAGTCACGTGCCATTTCGGGTCATGACACCTAACCCTCACATGTGTTGTGAATCCTAGGGTTCTATGAGATAAAATAGTCTAATTAACTCTCTACATCACCTAAGCTACATAGATTAGCGAACTAGGTACTTTAGTTACCTCGGTTTTGAGGTTGGAGCTTGAACCATAGACTCTCGGGTGGATCGTCTTCGACACGAGGAGGCCGACGACTGAGCTAGATCTGCACCTTCTAGGAGCTCAAGAAGAGAAGAAGAAGACCCGAAGGACTTGTATCTAGGGGTATAAAACTCTATCATAGTATTTTAGAACCTCCTTGTGTTAAGCTAGTTAGGGTTTCTGAACAATCCTGAATGTTTAGTCGATGTTGCTTAACTTAAAATTGATTTTGTAAATTCCGCCTCCCCACAAGCTTTGTGGGGTGTGTGACATCAACTTACAGCGATAAAGTGGATATTTCGGTATTTAAAAGGAACTAAAGATCTCGGTTTACTCTTTCACAAGTCAAAAGATAAATCGAGCCAGTTGCAGTGATACGTAGATGCAAATTACGCTGGTGACATGGACAAAAGAAGATCAACTACAGGCTATGTATATACAGTTGTAGAATCTCCAATCAGTTGGAAGTCGGCACTTCAGGATACCGTTGCGCTATCAACGACGGAGGCAGAATACATGGAGGTAGTGGAAGTATCGAAGAAAGCCTTATGGTTAAAGAATTTAGTTGACGAATTCGGATTCGATAAAGAGTCGGTTCTTTTGTTTTGTGATAGTCAAAGCTCTATTTACTTGACGAAGAATCGGGTAAACCACAGTCAAACTAAGCATATCGACGTGTGATATCACAAGATAAGGATGTGAGCCGAAAATGAGATCAATTTGATAAAAATCAATACTAAGGTGAATCCAACGGACATACTAACGAAGGTTATGCCAACGGAGAAGTTCAAGACAGTCTTGGCTTCTATTCAGGTACTCAAATGTGTGGAAGCATGCGACTTCTATAGGAGGGTTGTAACAGTTTCGCGGTTCAAGTGAAAAACTGTGACAGCATCAGTTTCACAGTTTTGGTGAAAAATTGTAATAGAATCACTTTTGGAGTTCTGGAGAAAAATTGTGACAGAATCAGTTTCGCAGTTCCGAGTAAAAATTGTGACAGTTTACGGCTTTAAGATTTGGAGTTGTGCCAGCTAGGGAAACGAGGAGAACTACAAGGCAACCCTAAAGGATACAAGATGAGGACATCAAATTTTCAAGGTGGCTATAAGGATATACAAGTCAAGGTGGAGATTGTTGTGAAGGTGTCTTGTATATCGAGACTGTTTGCCATGCCCCGCTTCCCAGTATACAGGAATACGGAGAGCAACGAAGGCCAGCCTTGTAACCTATGATAAGGAATTATCCTTCCACAGTCACATTAAGGCTTCTAACTATACCTGTAACGATAATATCCACTAAACAGAAGAGATAACACTAATGATCATGCTGCATTAAACCACAAGGATTACAAATGCTGGGTCCACAAAATAATAATAGATTCAAATGACGATCCATGAAATAAAAATAGGTTTGAATACAAAATACAAGGTCTAAAAAGAGATACATAGAACCTAATCGCACGAAGGGCTCACATGCTGAATACGACTGAATAAATAAAAGGAAATAAATCTACACTAAACTAGTGCTCTTCAGCTAGCCCCTGAAATAGCTCTCATCCTGCTTTGCAGATGCGTCCGTCTCTAAACCTGAGATGGCAAGTCACAGGGGTGTCAGAACACCCAATAAATACTCGATGTAAAAGTGTGTGTAATAATATAATAAGCTAAGTTTCGTGAAGTTCCCACGTGCACATGTAAATATAGGTACAACAAGAACAGTAATATCATAATAATACAATCAAGTCGGGTCCTAGATGTCACTATCGTAAATCCTTAACTAACGTCGCGTATATTTGAAATTGATTGGTAGAAAGTATTCTCAAATCATGGAGGATATCCCGTACATACCCGGGACTACGGCCTACTGTACTCGGAAATGATCCTGAGCGTGTCGCTAGGCAAAATGCTACACTCACTATCATTATGGATGATGTCTAGCACACTACTCTTATGACAACTGCGGGTTTGACTGGCCAATCTCTAACACTAGAATCCCCCAAAACTATAGGTCCACAATCTATCTTTCAATTTCCCCAATCCCCTGTATTTCTAAGTTTAGTCACGACAGTAAAACCCGACCACTAGATTTCGAATACCGACTTTAATGATCACCGGCACGTATCACGAATAAGCACTAATCATGAATAAACACTTGGATCATGAATAAACACTTGAATCTTGATTTTGTGCCGGTGTCATGAATCATTCCATTATCAAGTAATATGTGTTTCTCGATATTGAAGTCGGTGATCACGTTCTATTGTTCAAACACTATTGGTCACGAATGTGTATAGCATGTCAATGGGTTTTCCACATATATTAATTATAGCAAGAAATAATATGATCACATTAATAACGGTAAAAGAAACATATTCATAAATCAACTTGGGTTTCATACATGTCGATGATGATGAGTAAAACATGTCATAGCATTAACAATAACATGAACATGCATAATCGTATTTCAATGTTGATTTCAATTCTAACATGAAAATGGAAATTTGATTTATCAATAAACAGGTGCAGTTTTAAGCATAGTCTTATGGATTTGGTTAATGGATGTGCTATATCGTAGAGTTTCAATGATGAACATCATAATCAGAGTTTCAGGTTTTCTTGAAGATTTACGATACTAAAATATTGTTCTCTTCTTTTGAAACTAATAGATTTAATTAAGAGATCAACCGAGGTCACGACCCGCTTTCCGGTAGACGAAAATGGTGACGTGACAAGCCCGCGTCATATTTATTCAGATAAGGTCATTCCCTAAATAAATATACTAAGCGTATTGAAACAATAAATACACAATGTAAGAATAAATGGAGACTGTACAATTTTCAACAAACATCTTTATTTACATTCAAACTTGAAATATTTACAGATACATGAGTTCAACTGAAAAAGTAATTACAAGAAAAGAAATGCCTAAACAGGTGGAATACATAGGCTGAAAGAAAAAGGAAGTTAAGCTAATCCTGAGTAGCTATCTGGCCGTAATCCTCCTTTGTAGCATCCACTTCCTCCATCTCGACCATATCTGACGAACACTCCAAGAAAACAAAGCTGGGTAGAATGCCCGTCAGTGAACTAGCACTCGGTAAGTCTCAAACTAAGAGTGAAAGTGACAAGTATATAAAGAAATAATGTAAATGATCAGTAAAAATGTGTAGATCTGAATATGGGTATATGTATCTATAAGTCTCTATATGGTCATTATGTTAACGTTAAGTTCTAAGTGTGAATGTCAACGCAACCGTAGAAGTATTCATGAGCTCAAGGGTGGGGCCCCAGGAGTAAGGAAACACAAGCCCATTTCATGTGTTAGCATCGGGACTCCAAACTGTGGAGGAGTCGACCCGACTGAAATTCAAGTAAATAGAAAAAATTGGTTAATACGGGACTCCTGAAGCTCCGTTGGATTCATACAAGAAACTATCCCAAACATCCCGAGTATAATATATATTATAAATGTAAAATATGCTTTGCTAATTTGATTGGTTGATTATAATATATCTTGATCGAAACCATAGATTGTAAAACTTGAAGAATAAAGTCGAGTAAGTCGAATAGAATGTGAGTCATGTCAATTGCAATCTTAGGTCGAGTCAAGTTCGTCGAGTAGATTGAGTTCAAGTTCAACTTTAGGTTCGAGTTTGGAATTGAGTTGAGTTTAAAGTCCAGTTTAGGTTCAAGTTTGTGTTCAAGTTATAGACATTTCATGTGAATGGATTCAACTTTTGAAGATCTTAAGTTCGGGAGAAATCGGACAACTGCTGCACATGGACAGCTAGATTTGTGTCTTTTTCTATGACAATTGCCATCGATAACTCTGTTAATTTGCAGTGTTTTCTACCCTAAATAGGCAAGCACTCACTTCCTCCGGCTCTCTGGGGCTCAAGAGAAATGATACTGTCCAAACCTATATTAATCTAGAGTCCTTAAAAATTTATTATTATTGTTTACATTTTATTTACATTGTTTGGATTTCTCGAGAGGTTTTATGAAAAATATTTTAATATTGTTTAAAAATAAATCTCGAAAGTGATTTATAATATTTAGAATTTTTATAAACGTGTATTCTAATTTTAGTGGTATTTTAGCGATGAAACCTAGTTTTTAAAAATTTATGGTATTTTAATGAAAACTACTACTTTTGGAACTTGTTGGTATTTTATTAAAAATTTAATCTTTCATTTAAAAAATATATATTTTTCCACAATTTTTTTTTATTGAAAATACGGTTTCATAATTTTATATAACTTTTCAAAGTTTAATTTGTTTTAAAAAGTCATATTCTTGTAAATCGTATTTTCATTTCCTTTCGAGACTGAATTCTCCATGAAAAGTTCTGTATATCACTCTATTATCCTAAGGATGTACGATAATCTGCACCATCCATAGATAGGTTCCCCTAAAAGGGTTATAGAGGCGCAATTGCAAAGGATCCAATAACGATTAAAAACATTTGTTTGTAAAAGCGATGGTATTTTATTGAAAAACTGTATTCTTCAAATTAACCATACATCTAAAATATCGTGCTATTAAACCATAGTGCATGTGATGGGATAGGTCTTTACCTCGTGAATGTTCTTGAGGTATGTATATGACTAATTATCGAAAAAGGGTATATTAAAGTTCATGGTATTTTTGTGTCAAATTCGATATACGTTCTATTTAACTAGAAATTCTAAACATGTGCAAAGTTAATTATATGAACATTATTTTAAGGTTATGGTTATAAGTTATTTGTGATCTAGGTAGCATGATAATGATGGTAGAAATATTGTAAAGAGAGTGATTAAGCTAACTCCACTTTTTTATTAATTTGTTTTCAAGAAACGATTTGAGATGAAACGAAAGAGAGGAAGAAAGGACTTACTTTTTTTGTGCTCGGAGAAGAGATAAAGAAGGAGAGGGTCTTGTGGCTTCGTGGTATTGTCGGGAGTGGTTCCGGTTTTCAACGGAATAAGATCGATCGCTAACTTCGCTTGACTAGTTTTAACTCTTTTTTGAACTTAGAGGATTTTTTTAGAATTTTTGAAAGAGATTTTCAGAATGGTGAGAGCTAGTGGATGGGATGTATTTATAGTGTAGGGATGATGGTGTGAGAGTTAAAGAATTGGAATTAAAGAAAATTAAAATAGGATTAAAGGTGGAAATGAAAGGTCTCTATTTAAAATCAGGGAAATCAAACAGGACAGAGGAGTATAGGGGAGTTGAAGGGTTGCACGGGAGAAGAATATAGGGGCTTAGGGCTAGATGGACCGTCGGTAGTGGCTTGATGGGGAAAACGGGCGGTTGAGATTTGCCCAATCGTCTCGAGATTCATTCCATGTGTTTAACTCGTAATTAAAATATCATTTATCATGTTTGATTTTTCTGAAACTTTTCGTTTCTCCGTGTATTGCACGTGCAACTCTTGGGCTTCCAAAAAGTTAAAAACAAAAATATTAAAAAATAATTGGGACTGATAGGATTCGAACACACAGACAATGTAACAGCAGTGTAGAGACTTTACCAGTGAGCTACAAGTTGTTTCTTAGTTTTATTGAACAAAAATAACATATAACTCTTAATCAAGCTGAAATACCCTTTCTATTAAACAAGTTAATTTTGTACAGGGATTTCAACGTCATTGCATTCTACCCTCCTTATAAAAATTTCTTCCTTGAAATTTACACAAAGAATAATTTTTCAAAGAGTTGAGGGTATCTCGCACGCATATCGTATTCTCTCTCCTTAGTTGATTCTCCTAGCGAATTTTTCCTCCACATCACTCGGACCAAGTTCACCTCCTTATTCTGTAAGGTCTTCACCTTTCGATCCAAGGTCTCAACTTGTTGCTGTTCGCAAGGCAGATCGGTCTGTACAGTGAGCTCTGAGTGATCAAGTATATGGCTGGGGTCGCTCACATATCATCGTATCTGGGATATGTGGAACATTGTGCACTCCTTCCAATGAGGGTGGTAGTGCTAAACGGTATGCTACTTCTCCAACTCGTTCGAGTATGTCGAACGGTCCGATGTATCTTGGACTGAGTTTACCCTTCTTGCCAAAACGTATCACTCCTCTATTCGGAGAGATCTTCAGAAACACATGCTCTCTGGGTTGGAACTCCAGATGTCGACGTTTTGCATCTGCCTAGTGCTTCTGTCGGTCCTGGGCTATGCGCATATTTTCCCTGATCGTGCGAACTACATCCACAGTGGCCATGATCATCTCTGGCCCAAGGAGCGCACGATCCCCAACGTCGTCCCAACTCAGCGGAGAAAGATACTTTTGTCCGTACAGTGCCGCGAATGGTGCCATCCCAATACTTGCCTGGTAGCTGTTGTTATAGGAAAACTCCACAAGGTGTAGCTGATCTTCCTACGAACCTCCGAAGTCTAGCATACAAGCTCTCAGCATGTCTTCAAGGATCTGAATTGTTCGCTCGGACTGTCTGATTGTTTGTGGATGATACGCTTTGCTGAAATTCAGACTCATTCCCAGGGTAGTTTGAAGACTCTGCCAAAATTGGGATCGGAATCTAGTATCACGGTCAGAGACGATGCAGACAGGTACCCTATATAATCTCATGATCTCCTGCATGAGTTTACGGGTTTCAAGACAAGTAGATACATCTAGAAGGTTTAAATCTCATTTTAGATTTCTACTCACCTCCGTATACTTCCTTACCAATGTCTCGGTTAACTGGCCAACTTTGAATGGAATAAAGTAAGCCGACTCGGTGAGTCGAACCATAATAACCTAGATTGCATCGTTACCCTTCGTGCTGTGAGGGAGAGCAGTCATGAAGTCCATGAAAATGTGCTACCATTTCCATTCTGAGATTGGTAATGGCTGAAGTAGACCTGTAGTTCTGTAATGTTCAGCCTTCACTTGCTAACATACTAAATACCTTGCTACGCTCCTTACTATTTCACGCTTCATTCCATACCACCAGTAGTGTTGTCGTAGATCCTTGTACATCTTCGTGCCGCCGAAGTGTACAGAATAAGAAGAGCTGTGAGATTCTTTTATCAACTCTTCTCGAATAGGGTCGACTGGCACGCATTAACGGCTCCCATTCCGTAAAGGTCTATCTTCGTGAATGATGAAGTCAGTTTGAAGACCACTTTCTACTTGTTCTCGGACCTTTTGTAGCTTAGTATCATTTGCTTGAGCTGCATTGATCTGATTGACAAGAGTGGACTGGACTTGTAAGTTCATCAAAGATGAGGCGTTACCTGACATAACTGCTTCAATCTCCAATCCATGCGGTTCTTTCTGTAGTCTCCACTGAGCGGTGAGATTCATTGCTAAAGGCTGGCGACTAAGTGCATCAGCGACTACGCTCACCTTTCCAGGATGATATTGTAGGTTGATGTCGAAATCCGCCATGATTTCTAGCAATCTTCTCTGCCGCATGTTGAGTTCCATCCGAGTAAATACATATTTCAGACTCTTGTGGTCAGTGTATATATCCACTCGCTCTCCCAAAAGATTGTGGCGCTAAATCATGAGTGCGAAAACCACGGCTGCCAATTCCAAATTATGTGTTAAATAGTTGCTGTAACGATTCTGAATTTACGGTACAAAATTTTTCAATTTAATGTACAAAAAGGAGTTTACAAGCCTGAGTACAAGTTATAAGTATATTTAGTTTAAGAACAGCAAGAAACAACTTGTAGCTCACTGGTAAAGCCTTGCACTGCTATCACGTAGCCCCTGTGTTCGAATCCCATCAGACACATTAATTTTTTCTGAATTATTTTTTAAACTTTTTGGAAGCCCAAAAGTTTACACGTGTAATACACACAAAAAATGAAAAGTCGGAAAAATCAAACATGTGCAAAAGGGTGTTAACACTGGCGTGAACACGTGGCACCAATCCGACGGCCCCACCCCCTCAAACTACTGGCGGATATTGCAATTCGGCCGGTATTGACGGTCGACCCGAGCCCAATGAGACCCGGGCTTTGCACACTCGACCTTTTCCCTACCCCTAACTCCCCTGCACTGTTTGATTGCTCTGGAATCAAACAGAGACCCTTCAATTCCTAATTTATCACCTTTTTAATGCATTTTAATTCACCATTTTAATTCCAAAACCCTAATTCTACACTATAAATACTACCCCATGCCCTAGCCTTTCATCTTTCTGAAAATTATAGCCAAAACTCTCAAAATTTTCTAAGTACACGTGGAGTAGAAGAGGAGTTAGCAAGCGGTCAACTTCCGGTGAAGAATCGAAGCTTTCCGACGATCTTGCGACACCACGAAGTTCAACCCTCCCTCTTCTACCTATTCAAAGGCAAACTAGCATCTAAGTCCCTCTCAATCTCTCTTCTTCTTCCTTGAAAATCTCATTTCAAAATATATGTCGGTAAGTGCAGTTAATACCGACATCTTCTTCTAAATCCTAGAAATTCCACTGTTTCTTAAATATTGCTCATCCATATTCTTATACCATACTTGTTATCATAAAATCAATGTTTAGAACCAACTTTTAATCAAAAACATCTTGCAAAATAACTTTAACTTAACTTTTACATTAAAATACAATGAACTTTGTATATATTATCTTTTATTGTTTTACTTAAACATACATTTAGGAAAATTCACGAGGTAATGACCTACCTCTCACATACACACATGGTTCCATAGCACGATACATTTTTGTTGGAATTTTTGTTACATTAAAATACCATTGTATTTTAAATTCCTTTGCAAATATACCACTACAACCCTTTTTAGGGGACCCGCTATTGGATGGTGCGGATTATCGCACATCCTTAGGCTAGTAGAGCGAGATACAAAGCTCCTCATAGAGCATTCGGTCTCGAAAGGTTTTAAATACTGTTTTTTAGAAAAACGCATTTTTCTACTTAAATAAAAAATTAATTTTATAATAATTATATAAAATATTAAATATTTATATATTTTCAAAATATAATAAACTTGCATATTTTAAAAAAGAATTACAAGTTTTATTAAAATACCATCAAGATATCAGCAAAAGACAAGTTTTACAATAAAATACCATGAACTTCCAAGCTAAGCTATTATAAAATCCCTCAACTCCTTAAAAATTTACATCCATGAAAACCCTAAATAATAAAAATAACTTCTCGAGGTTTATTTTTAATTTTATTAAAAATATTTTCATAAAACCCATCGAGTTATATAAAACAACATTTAAGGACTTTTGTAAATATAGATTTAATTCTCTTGAGCCCCAGGGAGCCGGAGAAAGTGAGTGCATGCCTATTTAAGGTAGAAAACATAACGGAGTTATCAATGGTAATTGTCTTGAAAAAAGACACAAATCCTGCCGTCCATGTGCAATAGTTACCGATAACTCCCGAACCTAATTCAGGATCTAAATCAGTTACAAGTGTATGACTCGGTCTGAGTCTAAATCAAACTTGAATTCAAACTCAAACTAGAATCCAATTCAAACATGAATCCAAACTCTAACATGTATACTTGAACATGAACTTGAATACCTGAATTCAAACTTCAATATCAAACTTGAATACATCACTTGACTTGACCGAACCATGGCTATAACTTGACATGACTACAAGATTACATCGTGAACATGACTACATGAACAACTTGTATCCATGGTCTCGGCAATCCTTGTAATATAATCTATACAGTACATTATGCGGGGTTAACGAGGTAGATTGGTACGGAATGTATTAACATGGCACGAGATGGTCACTTAAAAGACACCCATAAGAACTCTCATGCCGTTGTCCCGCGGGTTTTGACGGGGCCTTATACTATATGTTACCATAGTCCATGGGGTAAGATAGACTCCTCTCGTATACACAAATAACTTCTGTACCAAGCTACAAACAACTACGTTAGAATAATAATCTTATATCTGTACAACTTACCAATTTCATTTCACACTACTTGTTCTATTCCATTCTTTCTTTTGGGACTTACCGAGCGCTAGTCCGCTGACGACATTCCTGTCTATTTTTTCTTTGGAATGTTGTTCAGGAGGACCAGACTCTCAGGAGATCGAGCCGAGCCAAGAAGACTTGGACCAGTTCACTGCCTAGCCGGACTTCTAGCTCACTTAGTACTTATTTCAATTTGTATGTGTCACGACCCAAAACTTGGCACGTGACCGGCACTTAAACCACGTAACGTCAACAGGCGTAACGCAATTTAAGTAAACCAAAAACCCAGAAATCTAAACCATCAAAAGTAGTAAGTGATAAAAACATTGTTAAAAACATTTGAAAATCTTAAGTATAAATCCTTAAAGTTCAAATTTATTTTCTTAAAAATTTCTGCAGCACCTCTTTTGTAAAAACTAGCCCCGAAACGGGTACAAACATAAGATATAAGTAAAGCAGCATATGATATAAATAAAGCATCCCCAAACGGGAGCAAATCACGCCCAAAGGAGGAAACAACCAACACACGCATATATACGATGCCGTAGCGAAGAAATGAACAATATAAGTGAAAAACAGCATAAAAGATAAAACTGCATAATAAAAGCCGGCTCACACGAGCTCGACACCCAAAGTCACAAAATATACAATATCGTCCTCACAACTCGTCTCTAAGTCAATACATGAAATGGTAGATAGAGAGTATTAGATACAATGAGAGATATACAATGAATGTAAACAGATAACCGCAAAACCCACCTATAGCAAAACGGCTCACAGCCAACCGTAGCGGTATCCCCTGCAAAAAAGACACAATAAGATAGCCCTGCCATGACTACTCTGAGGTTCAACCTACAAAACACTGTGGCACAACGGGGGTGAGTTGCCAACTCGTGAATAGTAAGTAATATCATACAGGTAATCGCAGGTATGCACGTACTGCGATACTCTATCACATGCAATCTGATAGTATAAATATACTAATATGGATATACAACAATCATTAAAAGTACTCTATCAGGTACTATAAATACATGAAGCAATGCATATCAATGAATTCTGAATATGGGATAAAACATATCATCATCAATGAATCATCATCATGGAAAAACCAATGTCCATCAACGACACCCCAAATCCCAATATCTCAGGTGCTGTCACTCTGATCGGCCCTCATATCTGTAAATCTCATGGAACCTGAGTGCCCAACATCGGCACTCGAAAACATCATGAAATACTCGTCTCCAACATCGACACACAAATCCACATATATCGGGCTCCATCAGTCCGGATCGGCCCACGGGCTCCATCAGTACGGATCGGCCCATATCCATCTTCCGACTCTGGTCGGTATTCTCCGGATAACGGCCAGGTCCAACCAATCACCGGTAGGTAATGCTCCCCTGCCAGGCTCACCACCTAACTATACGAGTCTTCTTGCCCCGGGGTATCTCACCGGGTCCACCATGTACCTGCAGACGGTGCCTACCGCTCCTCGAATCGGGTATACTCACACAAGCTCTCAGAACCGAGAAAACTCATGGTGGACGCATCGAAATATCATAATAAGAGAAACCGGGTTTTCAAAACAATGCATACTTTCTTGAAAATATCCCCACGGTTCTCAAATTCATCAATCACATGAAATCCATATCTCGAAGCATAAATCCATGAAATATGATGTATGCAACATAAAATAGTAATATGAGCATATCTAGGGAAAACTGCTCTTTTAAATGAATCCAGTTTTTAAATATATCATGCGGTTCCCAAATTATCCGAAATCTAATGCAACATCACATATGAGCATATTGTAGGGTTCCCTAGGTCGGCAGCAAGGATTCGGGAGGCATCGTCCATGCCGTTTTCAAAATTTTGTCGTTCTAAAGAACCCTAACCCTAGAATCTTAACTAGAGTTTTAAACAATACAACATGCAAACAACTTTGCAAACAAGTGAATGAGGAATACAACCTTTGTAGACCGGTCCTTCACTTCTAACGCTCCGTGTAGTAGTCCCTTCGCTACGAGTAGTGATCTCCCGAACTCTAGTATGGGTTCCCTTGGAGAAATGAACAAGCTTGCACGAAGTCTTCGAGGCCGAAGATGATCTACGTCGAGGAGACTCAAGCTCATGCTACCTCTTCACTAATATTAGGGTTTAGTGAAGCAAACACCCTAAACTAAATGGCTAATAGTAGAGGATGATGAAGTAGAAAATGGGCTCTCTTTAGTTTTCTTTTTCTCACAATATTTTCTCTCCTTGGAAAAAGCTAGCAAGCTTTTTCTCATGAAGAAGAAGATGAAGAATGAAGATGAGAGAATGACTCATGAAGTGAAAATTGCAACCATGGGTGAGTTAGTGTCATACACTAACCCATGTAGAGAATAAACCATGGGTTAACAATAATGGTTGGGTTAATAAAAATCTTCAAGTAAATCAAAATGAGTGGACTTTGTCAATGGTTCCACAAGCTTCAACTATGTGACTAATTACCAATAATTTATGAATTACCAAAATAAATAAAAACCTTAGGATTATCATAACCATGGTGTAAGTCTCATACACCCATGTTGCATGTGGCATCAAACATGACACATAAATAATGTACATTAATATATATCACATATATACTAAGTGTACACAAGTGAGAAAAAGAAATGCTTAAGTGAGCTAATATTAGCTAATGTAAATTAATATATCACATATATAATTATACATTAAATTATCAAATCAACACTTGATTTAATAATCCGGCAATATCACATACAATCGGCTAATATCAAATGTAACAATCTATCGAATCAACACTTGATCCGATAACCCGCCTATATCACATATAACCGACCGATATCACATATCGCGGAATAGAATGCGGTATCACATACGCGCATTAATCTCGGTCCCGCACAAATCATATATGTGCTCCTACTTCGTTTCGCATGAACTAGGAAACCTCTGTGTAGGACTCTAAAGACTCGTCAATACGCCGGCAGTAGGTGATGATCATATCAAACACCCACAAGCCGCAAGCGGTCTGCTAAACGTTGTTAGTTATATATATGCCCTAGAGGCCATTGTTGTACATATGATGTATATTATAGTGGATGCTTGGATATATATAGAGAGGACTTTCTTGCTCGACATGATAATATGCTATTTGGTTTCACTTTGTCTTAACATATTGACTCGTAATTGTTTACTGTCTTGCTTTCACATGTTGATAAAGCCCTTAGGATATGTACTCGACTACTGGGACTATGATGCAGATCATACTAGTGGGGCCAGGGTAGTCCAAGAGTACATCCTATAACTGTTCCTAGTCGAGGGTGTATCGAGACAGGGCATCGATACTCCAGAGTAGACTAGCATATACGCATCCTGACCCATATGATGGGCGATGGATGATCCCATATCCATCGTTGTTTGACATCAAAGATGGTGTATGGGTGCTCAGTGGAGACTGGGTACACTGAGCGGACTCGCCGAGAACTCCTAGATGGTATTATACCTATCGTCAGATAGTAGTTCTCTGGTGACACTGGTACAGGTTAGTCTGTAGACCCGAAATCGTCATAGAGTCTTGTGTGATTCCCACTATTCTTTGATTTCCACCTTACCACATTCACGAGAGCGTGCAAAACGGTGGCTTTTGGGTACAGTCCCGAATCACATGGAGGCAATGAGCGATAGGAGGGGTTTCGTCTCTCCCGGTATTGGGAGTTGATGTTGCGCTGTGTTTGATTGGCTATAACTGGAAGTCCCTGACCAGGGGTGTTATGGAGATTTACTGGTAAGAGTTTTCAGTAGTTTCTCGACCCGTTATGAGCCACACATCGACATGAATTATCGGTTACTGAGGTCTGACGTTTACCACCCCTAGACTAGATATGCGATATATCAGACGAAGAGACCGGACTGTACGGGAGTGTTACTGATTGGATTCACAGGAGTGTGTACAAGCTTGCTTGTTGTCCGGGTGGCTGTTGCGTTTAGCTGACCGCTTGCAGCTTGTGGGTGTTTGATATGATCATCACCTACTGCCGGCGTATTGACAATTCTTTAGAGTCCTACACAGAGGTTTCCAGGCTCAGGCAAAACGGAGTAGGAGCACATATGTGATATGTGCGGGACCGAGAATAATACGTGTATGTGATACCGTATTCGATTCTCGCGATATGTGATATCGGCCTGGTATATGTGATATAGCCGGGTCATCGGATCAAGTGTTGATTCGATGAACTGATACAGATTATATTAGTCGGTTATTTGCAAAATAGCCGGATTATCGGATCAAGTGTTGATTCGATAATTTAATGTATAATTATATATTTGATATATTACATTACATTAACAAATATTAGCTCACTTAAAGATTCTTTTTCTCACTTGATGATACATTGATGTATATGTGATATATGTTAATTGTATTATTTTCTTTTGTTACATTATATATTATATATGTGATATATAATATTTTAACATGTTAAGGTTACAATTGCAACTAGGGTTTTAAGATTAAACCATGCTAGGGTTTGGATTAGGGTTAATCTTTTGCTTTGGGTAAATTCTAAACTGTGTAGATATTTATCCATGTTGACTTTGTCAACCCCCTTTGATATTTGTTAGATATTTGTTAACCCAAACCCTAACCCTAGTACATGGTTAAGTCTCTATAAGGGTTAAGTATGACATGCTTAACCTTTGATTGTAATTCTAACCCAAAAACAATAATTCATTTTCATCACACTCTTTCTTCTTCATCTTCTTCAAGCTCTTAAAAAAGCTTGCTTAATTTTTATTTGTGATGAAATAAAGTGAGATAAAGAAAACTAAAGAGAGCAAAATTCCTACTTCATCATCCTCATCTATTCTAGCTACTTAGATTAGGGTTTTCACTTCACTAATACCTCATTAGAGAAGTGTGTGCTTGGGTTAGTGTTTCTTCAAGGTAGATCATCTTAGAAAGTGAAGTCTTCTAGCAAGGATGTCTCATTCATTTCATGGAGCCTCTCTAGAGTCCGGGACCTTGATGATCGCAGTGAAGGGACATCAACTCGGAGCTTATGAAGCAAAGGAACGGACTATAAAGGTTGTAATCCCTAACTCTTAGATATTAAGTTGTTAACTTGTTAATTTAGTTTGATTCTCTAGTTAAAGATCTAGGGTTAGGGTTATCTAAAATGGCAAAAATTTTAATTTGGCATGGATGATGCATCCCGAAACCTTGCTGCCGTTGTAGCTAACCCAACAGTGGTATCAGAAACTAGCTAGATAATTTGATGAATAACTGTATGATTACGAAACCGAAAAAACTCCGAAACACCCGAATCGAAACCCTAGTTTTTGTAAATATTTTCAGAGTGCCAAATTTTTTTCAAACAGTTGCAGAATGATGTATGAGATACATTATGAACATCGTCCAAAATTCACCCCATGTCGCCGGATTTTGGCCGGCGACCTTCATTGTTTTTCTGGCGATCTCGGCCCAATAGTATAGTTTGGGTTTGGATTTTGGGTGGTGTTCTGGTCTCTAGGGTTTGGGAATTCAGGTGTTGTTTGTTTTTGCTAAATTTTCCATCTGATGTTATCTTTTAGCGATGGAAATTCGGAGTGTTTCGTATTCGTAATTCTAGTTTTGTTTTGGTTATTTTAGACGGTGTTAAAAAGTTCGATCGGATATCAAATACCCACATTAACCCTTGCCGGAAAATTTTTCAAGAGTTGAATCTTTTTCATAGTTAAAGAATATTCAAATATCATGCAAGTGACACGGTGGACCCTCTAGAAGAACGAAAACCTTAACTCGATTATGTGACCGTCAGAACCGCCTCTAAACCCTAGGGTTTGTGGTAGTTCAGCGTTGCCACATGTGAGGCGTTGGTTTGACCCTTCTACGGCAGGTACATTGGTACTATGGCATGTGATGAATGCTTTTAAACTAAGTTCAAGTGTTGAGCATTTAAGGAAATTTTGGGTGTTTGTTGATTCGATTGGAATATTTAACATCGTTTAGCTTTTTCTGTAATGTGATACAATATGTGGAATTCGTATAGTTAGTCATGAAACCTGTAATATGTGATATTTCGGGTTTACGATGTCTAAGATGATTGTGGATTCCAAATGTTGTAGTTTTTCACTTTCTTTTTTGCGACCGTAAGTGTAATATGTGGTATATCGTCGTTTTCGTTGCTATATGTCAACTGTAGGGTTCCTAGGCACACTCAAGAGGTTCCACAACTGATCGACCATGGCAAAATCAAATTTTCCATGTGCCTAACAACCCTAATGATAGATCGTTAACTAGAGGATAGGCGAAAACAAATGCGAGCAAACAGATTTACTCTAAAGTGAATGGAAATACAACTTTTGTAGATCCGGTCCTCTACTTCCTTAGCTCCGTGATGACGTCCCTCCGCTGCAACCATCGGAATCCTGGACTCTCGCGGTGGTTTCATCGGAGAAAAGATCGGGCTAGGTCGTTGACTTCGATGCCGAAGATGATCTACGTCGAGGCGACTCTAACTCGAGCTCCATCTTCACCAAATCATGAAACTTGTGAAGAAAACACCCTATACTACATGGCAAGTGGTAGAGGATGAAGAAATAGGAAGTGGGTTCACTTTGGATTTGGATTTCTCACTTGATTTCATCACTTGACATTTTTCTAGAAAGCTTTTCTTTTCTTCACTTGAAGAAGAAGATGAAGAAGAAGAAAAAGAATTTGAATTAATTCACCAAATAGAAAATCAAGTGATGCCTTATCATATAGCAACCATGGGTTAGTAAACTCATGTAGAGAATAAACTAGGGTTTAGGTAATGGTTAGGTTTAGGATAAAACAAAATGGAAGACCTTTTCAAAGATGCTTTGAAACTTCAAGAAGCTTCAAGCAAAGAAAGAAAAGAAAGCCACCATTTCATTTTAAATTTCAAAAATAAATGAAATAAAACAAATGAAACCCTAACCATTATCTAAACATGGTGTATAGCATACACACACCCAAGTTTGCATGTATCATCAAACATGATACAATCTTGTGCACAAAAATATATCACATATACAATATGCACAATCAAGTGAGAAAAACATCTTAAGTGAACCAATATTAGTTAATGTAAAGTAATATATCAAATATATAATTATACATTAAATCATTAAATCAACACTTGACTTAATGATCCGGTCATATTGTATATAACCGACTAATATCAATAGTAACAACTTATCGAATCAACACTTGATCCGATAACCCGGCTATATCGCATATAACCGATCAATGTCATATATCGCGAGAATAGAATACAGTATCACATACTGGTATTATTCTCGGTCCCGCACATATCTCATATGCGCTCCTATTTCGTTTCGCTTGAGCCAGGAAACTTCTGTGTAGGACTCTAAAGACTCGTCAATACGCCGGCAGCAGGTGATGATCATATCAAACACCCACAAGCCGCAAGCGGTCTGCTAAACGTAACGGTCACCCGGGTATTGAGCGATCAGAAGATCAACGAGCAAGCTCGCTCACACTCCTGTGAATCCAACCAGCAACACTTACCGTACAGTCCGGTCTGTTCGTCTGATATGTCGCATATCTCGCCTAGGGGTGGTAAACGTCAGACCCCAGTAGCTCGATAAGTCGTGTCGATATGAGGTCTATAACAGTTCGAGAAACTACTGGTAACACTTACCAGTAAATCTCAGCAACCCTGGCCAGGGATTTCCGGTTATAGCCAATCGAACACAGCGCAACATCAACTCCCTATACCGGGAGAGACGAATCCCCTCCTATCGCTCATTGCCTCTATATGATTCGGGACTGTACCCAAAAACCACCGTTTTGCATGCCCTCTTGGACGTGGTAAGGTGGAAATCAAAGCATAGGGGGAATGACACAAAACTCTATGACGATCTCGGGTCTACAGACTAACCTGTACCAGTGTCACCAGAGAACTGCCATCTGACGTGAGGTATAATACCATCTGGGAGTTCTCAGCGAGTCCGTCCAGTGTACCCAGTCTCTACTGAGCACCCGTATATCATCTCTGATGTCAAACACCAATGGATATGGGATCATCCATCGCCCATCTGTATGGGTCGAGAAGGTATACGCTAGTCTACTCTGGTATATCGATGCCCTATCTCGATACACCCACGACTAGGGACCTTGAAGGATGTACTTATGGACTACCATGTCCCCACTAGTATGATCCGCATCATAGTCCAGGTAATCAAGTACACATCCTAAGGGCTTTACCAACATATAACAGAGAGACAATCAGTGTACACGTTAAGGTAAAGAGCAACCAGATAGCATACTATCATGTCGAGCAAGAAAGTCATCCCTATATATGTCCAAGCATCCACTATAATATACATCCTATGTATAGTAATGGCCTCTAAGGCATACATATAACTAACATCAATGACAATTGTGATAGGCATATTTATTTACGTTGATGACATGTGATGTTATGTGTTGCTGTGATATATTATATTGGATCGTCATGTTCTGAATAGCCGGGGGGTTTTATGTGAGATGATGGTTTTTATTTTCATTCATGTAAAATTCAATGTATGTAATATTCTTTTATTGGGGCACTTCCGGGTTGAGGATGATGTCACCATTGTATATTATTTACTTTTCCGCATTAGGATAGACCCAAGGAGGAGAGCACAAGTAGCCGGGTTCTAGGGTCCAGTGGGAGGCCATCTCGAGGAGTCGAGACCGGGTCTCCTAACCCTAGAATTGGCAGGGTTACTTGCCGCTCTCGTAGGGATCTAGGGATGTGAGTTTGGCTATTCATCATGACCGTAGAATCCGTGTTTTATACAGGCTCAAAATAAAACACGGACCTTCTAGTATATCCAATATTTCATATGTTATCTTCTGCTGCTGATATACTGTGATGTGATCATTTTATATGCCTGAGACGAATGCTTTATTATTGTATATATATGATATATAATAAACGTTGCTTATGTTTTACACCCGCGCTAGTCCCGTCCCGTTATGCCGTTAGTTAAGTAACCTAACGGTGCATAACGGGACACTGTGGCGAATGTGGATGGCATAAGCGTACGTTGTATTTTCGTTTCTTCTGTGATGCTTAGGAAGCTTAAATTGATGGGATGCATTAATGAGATTAATGAAAGAAAAAGAAACCTAAAAGATGTTGTAGAATCAAATTTATAAAAAGGGTAGCTCTACTTTTGCTCTGCATAGCGGTATTCCTTGTAGAATATCCAGCACCTTATTCAATAAGGAAAGAGCCGAGATCCCTTCACCGGGAGTGACCTCTTTAGCGAAACTAGCAGATGCTACAAACTCATGGTTTAGTTTTTGATTGCTTCTATAGTTCTTGCTTTGCATAGCAGTATTTTTGAAATATCCTGCACCTTATTCGATAAGGAAAGAGCCGAGATCCCTTCACCGGGAGTGACCTCTTTAGCAAAAACTAGAAAAAAGCCTCAAAAACACTCCTTTTCAAAATCACTTGTTTCTACAACGATATCAAGTTCATTACGCGAAAGGTTTTCTGAAAAACCTGTCGTAGCCCTCCATCATTTTAGATAGAGACTAGTTAGTATTCGTGCTGCGTTTTTTGACCTTAGCCAAGGCGTAGTGTACGGTAGCTAATTAGTATTTATCTGCTAAAACATGATATGTGATTGAGTTAGGGTAGTCGTACGACTTTGTTGAGCTTAGCCAAGGGTCGTACGGGTGGGTTTAATTTAATCAGGAAATGACGGGTTGAACTTGGCTAGCACTTATGATTTGTTGACCTTAGCCAAAGTCATAAGTAGCTAGGGGCAAAAGCATTATTGGGAATTTCAAGTGTTGAAGTTTGAAATGAGATTGCATACCTTCTATGAGATAGTTGGATCCTGATACCCACTGCGAGCAAGAGTTACTCCTGGGAGAGTTTTACACATGACAATTAGCCGATCAAGTAGGTGTCTAGAAAAGTGTTAACGAGGTTATGCCTCTGGGAAAATGAGGTTTATTTTAATTAGGTCCGTACGAAAGCACGGGGAACCTCCCTCAAAGTACCAACACTGACCTGGCTGAAAGATTGGCGAACTTGTAAGGTGTAATTAATCCCAGTTAATCTTACCTTTTAGGGTTTGAAGGAAGATTTGATGAAAACAGTGGAAGCCATCCTGATTAGATAAGATAATAACCAATCTAATCTTGCAAGAGCATACGCTAAAGTGTTTTCTTCTCTCTCTCTCTCTCCAGGTAGCGACCATATCAGGCCTTAATAAAGATAATAATATGGATGTATTGACTGAACCCGCTTATTATACTGAGCAGGGGAATGTTGGTCCCGTTCTTTCTTATAATTGTTATAAGACAGAGCTGGAATTAGGAGAATATCCAGATTCTCACGCCACCCAAACGAAGAACAAGCACGCTGATGCATTTTCTTCGGGTGTGTTAGTTATCGAGAACTGTTTTTCAGTTCACTCTACATCCTGGGTATTAGATACCGGATCGGGATCCCACATATGTAATATGTTACAAGGGTTACGGAAAGGTAGAGAACTGGGAGAGGGTGATCATTCCATAAGAGTAGGGAATGGTGCAAATGTTGCAGCCAAGGCTGTTGGCGAATATCACCTTGTATTACCAAATGGTAGTACATTGATTCTGAACGAATGCTATTACATTCCGATCCTGATATGCAATATTATATCAGTTTCTTTATTGAGTAAAAAAGGATTTAATTTTGTAGTACAGGATAATGTTATGAACATCTTCCTGAATCAAAAGTTGATTGGATCAAGCTCGTTAAATAATGGCATATACGTTCTCAATCAAACTACAGTACTTAATGTACAAAATACACACAAGAGGAAAAGTTCAGAAATGAATGAATCCTTCTTGTGGCATTGTAGAGTAGGTCATATCAACGCGACACGACTAGCTAAGTTACATAAAGATGGTTATTTGAATTCGTTCGAATTATCATCTTATGATACTTGCCATTCATGTCTCAAAGGGAAAATGACCAAGACTCCGTTTAGTGGACACAGAGAAAGAGTTACGGAACTCTTAGGATTGGTACATAGTGATGTATGCGGTCCAATGTCTACACACGCCATGAACGGCTTCCTACTTCATTACATTCACTGACGATCTCTCTAGATACGGATATGTGTTCCTGATGAAACACAAGTCTGAAACTTTTGAGAAATTCAGAGAATATAAGCACGAAGTAGAGAACCAAACGGGCAAAAGTATTAAGATCCTACGATCTGATCGAGGAGGAGAATACTTGAGCAATGAGTTTCTGGACTATCTAAAAGAGAATGGGATTTTCTCTCAGCTTACTCCTCCTTATACACCACAGCACAACGGTGTATCGGAGCGGTGGAATCGCACCATATTAGATATGGTGCGCTCTATGATGAGCACTGTTGAGTTGCCTATTTCCTTTTGGGGGTATCCGCTTGAGACAGCCATATACCTATTGAATAGAATTCCAACCAAATCGGTGCCTACCACTCCATATGAGATATGGAATGGGAAGAGACCATCTCTTAAATGAGTTAAGATATGGGGTTTTCCGGCCTATGTTAAAAAGAAAAATCCGGACAAGCTCGAGGCAAGATCAATTCTTTGCAAGTTTGTGGGATATCCAAGTAATTCTTATGGATATCTATTCTACCACAGTGAACAACAAAAGGTGTTTGTTGCTCAACATGCCACCTTTTTAGAAAAGGAATTTCTTGTAAAAGAAATTAGTGGCAATGAGGTAGAACTGGAAGAAATTCCAGCTACACAAACTGCAACAGAAAATTTGGTGGAACCAGAGGATTCAGTAGTTCCCAACGAACCCCAGCCTCTCCGCCGATCTAGTAGGGTTCCTCATCCACCTGAGAGATACTACGATTTTCTCATAGACGGTGGGAGCGAGGATTGCATCATGGAAGATGATGACCCCACTAGCTTCGAGCAGGCCATCACGAGTGGAGACTCTGTGAAGTGGCTGGATGCAATGCGATCTGAGATGGAATCCATGTACACCAACAAAGTATGGACTTTGGAAGTTGCTCCTGAAGGGGTAAAACCCATTGGGAGCAAATTGATCTTTAAGAAGAAACTTGGTGTAGATGGAAAAGTTAAGACTTTCAAAGCTAGGTTTGTTGCAAAGGGTTTTCGTCAACGACCAGGTGTGGATTATGATGAAACCTTTTCTCCTGTGACTATGCTTAAGTCCATCCGGATCCTACTTGCTGCATACCATGACTATGAAATCTGGCAGATGGATGTTAAGACCACCTTTCTAAATAGTGATTTAGAGGAGTGCGTGTACATGACTCAGCCAGAGGTCTTCACAGATAGTGGGAGCAGCGGAAAGTTGTGCAAGCTGCTTAAATCCATCTACCGGTTAAAGCAGGCATCGCGGAGTTGGAACATCTGTTTTGATGTTGTAGTCAAAGAGTGACTTCATCAAAAACGTAGATGAACCTTGTATTTACAAGAAGGTCGCAGAGAGTAAGTTTGTCTTCCTCGTATTATACGTGGATGACATACTCTTGATAGGAAATGATTTTCCTATGCTGCACTCGGTCAAGCTCTTCTTATCACATAGATTCTCAATGAAAGATCTAGATGATGCCTCCTGCATTTTGGGGATTAAGATCTATAGAGATAGATCTAAACGGATACTGGGATTGTCCCAATCTAGGTATATTGACACCATACTAAAGAGGTTTAGTATGGAAGAATCCAAGCGTGGGAACCAACCCACGATCTCTGGACTCACTCTCTCCAAAGAGATGTCTCCTAAGACTGATTTGGAGAGAGCTCGCATGCAAGGGATACCCTATGCTTCGGCAGTAGGCTCTATCATGTACGCGATGCTATGTACCAGACCCGATGTAGCATACTCACTAAGTGTAGTGAGTAGGTATCAAGCAGATCCTGGAGAGAGTCACTGGACAGCTGTGAAGAACATTCTCAAGTATTTGAGAAGGACTAAGGAGATGTTCTTGGTGTATGGTAACGGAGAACTCTAGGTGGAGTCTTTTACCGATTCAAGCTTCCAAAGTGATAAGGACGACTCTAAGTCGCACTCGGGATTTGTCTTTACCCTGAATGGAGGGACGGTTTGTTGGAAGAGTTCCAAGCAAGAAACCGTGGCAGACTCGACGATGGAGGCTGAATACATCGCTGCCAATGATACTGCCAAAGAGGTTGTCTGGATGAAGAAGTTCAACACTGAACTTGGTGTGGTTCCGTCCATTGTGCATCTAATACCTTTGTATTGTGATAACAATGGAGCTGTGGCTTTGGTCAAGGAACCTAGGTCCCATCAGAGATCCAGGCATATTCTGAGGCGGTATCACCTGATCCGGGAGATAGTTGATTGCCGAGAGATCGAGGTCAGGAGAGTTGACACGAAGGACAACACTGCGGATCCACTCACGAAGGCCATACCCCAGATACAATTTGAGAGACTCTTCGGGATGTTGGGTATGAGATACTACAACAGCTGGCCTTAGTGCAAGTGGGAGATTGTTAGTTATCTATATGCCCTACAGGCCATTGTTGTACATATGATGTATATTATAGTGGATGCTTGCATATATATAGAGAGGACTTTCTTGCTCGACATGATAATATGCTATTTGGTTTCACTTTGTCTTAACATGTTGACTCGTATTGGTTTACTGTCTTACTCTCACATGTTGATAATGTAGGGTTCCTAGGCACTCTCAAGAGGTCTCACAAGGCATCAACCATGCCAATTTCGAAAATTATGGTGCCGAGAAACCCTAGTGTACGGATCGTTGGCTAGATGTCTAGGCGAAAAAGTAAACTAGTTAACACTTAACTAAGAGATACGGAAATACAACCTTTGTAGATCCGGTTCTCCACCTCCATAGCTCCGCAATGAAGTCTCCTCGCTGTCCATAACGAAATCCGGGCTCTTGCGTCGGCTTCATCGGAGAAGAAGCGGGCTAGGTCATCGACGACGTGCCGAAGATGATCTACGTCGAAGCATCACTAGATCAAGCTCCACCTTCACCAAGCCATGAAAACTTGTGAAGGAAACACACTCTACTACTTGGCAAGAGGTAGAGGATGAAGAAATAGGAAGTGGGTAAACTTTAGAATTGGATTTCTCACTCTAATTCATCAATCACCATTGATGGATGCAAGCTTCTTTCTTGAAGTGAAGAAGAAGAAGAAGATGATAGAATATATTAAGTATTTTCCAAAAAGGAAAATAAATGAATACTTATCATTTAGCAACCATAGTTTGTTGTAGAGAATAAACCATGGTTAGAATGAAGGGTTAGGGTTAAGCATCAAGACAAAATGGTCACAAGGTCAAAGCTTCATGAAGCTTCAATGTACAAACAAAGAAAGCCACCATTTTCTCTTTATGCAAATTATTTTCCAAAAAGAAATGGATAAATAAATAAGTGAATAAAACAAAACCCTAACCATAATCATGTAACCATGGTTTGATCTTTACACAAACCCTAGTGAGCATGTATCATCAAACATGATACAATCAAGAGCACAAAATGTATATCACATATACAATGTGCACATCCGAGCGAGAAAATCCATTTAAAGTAAACCAATACTAGTTAATGCAAAGTAATATATCAAATATATAATTATGCATTAAATCACTAAATCAACACTTGATTCAATGATCCGGTCATGTCGCACATAACCGACTGGTATCATCAGTAACAACTTATCGAATCAACACTTGATCCGATAACCCGGCTATATCGCATATAACCGATCAATGTCACATCGCGAGAATGAAATATGGTATCACATACACGCATCATTCTCGGTCCCGCACATATCTCATATGCGCTCCTATTTCGTTTCGCTTGAGCCAGGAAACCTCTGTGTAGGACTCTAAAGACTCGTCAATACGCCGGCAGCGGATGATGATCATATCAAACATCCACAAGCCGCAAGCGGTCTGCTAAACGTAACGGCCACCCGGGTATTGAGCGATCTGAAGATCGACGAGCAAGACCGCTCACACTCCAGTGAATCCAACCAGTAACACTACCGTACAGTCCGGTCTGATCGTCTGATATGTCGCATATCTCGCCTAGGGGTGGTTAACGTCAGACCCCAATAGCTCGATAAGTCGTGTCGATATGAGGTCTATAACAATTCGAGAAACTACTGGTAACACTTACCAGTAAATCTCAGCAACCCTGGCCAGGGATTTCCTGTTATAGCCAATCGAACACAGCGCAACATCAACTCCCTATACCGGGAGAGACGAATCCCCTCCTATCGCTCATTGCCTCCATGTGACTCGGGACTGTACCCAAAAACCACCGTTTTGCACGCCCTCTTGGACGTGGTAAGATGGAAATCAAAGCACAGTGGGAACCACACAAGACTCTATGACGATCTCGGGTCAACAGACTACTCTGTACCAGTGTCACCAGAGAACTGCCATCTGACGTGAGGTATAATACCATCTGGGAGTTCTCGGCGAGTCCGTCCAGTGTACCCAATCTCTACTGAGCACCCGTATATCATCTCTGATGTCAAACACCGATGGATATGGGATCATCCATCGCCCATCTGTATGGGTCGAGAAGGTATACGCTAGTCTACTCTGGTATATCGATGCCCCGTCTCGATACACCCACGACTAGGGACTTTGAAGGATGTACTTATGGACTACCATGTCCCCACTAGTATGATCCGCATCATAGTCCAGGTAGTCAAGTACACATCCTAAGGGCTTTACCAACATGTAATAGAGAGACAATCAGTATACACGTTAAGGTAAAGAGCAACCAGATAGCATACTATCATGTCGAGCAAGAAAGTCCTCCCTATATATGTCCCAGCATCCACTACAATATACATTCTATGTATAGTAATGGCCTCTAGGGCATACATATAACTAACAATCTCCCACTTGCACTAGGGCCATCTGATAGCAGTGGTTGTAGTATCTCATACTCAACCATCTCATAAAAATCTCTCTCTGGGAACAGGCCTTTGTGAGTGGATCCGCTGTGTTGTCCTCTGAGTCTACTCTCCAAACCTCGATCACCTTAGAGATCATCCATCTCCATGATCAGGTGACACTGCCTTAGAATATGTCTGGATCACTGATGGGACCGGCGTTCCTTGGCATAAGCCACAACTCCATTGTCACACAATGGTTGGAACGTAGTTCATCTCATGAACCAATATACACCTAAACATCCTCTTTGGTAGCATCATAAGTAGCGATGTATCCAGCCTTTATCGTCTAGTATGTCACGGTATCTAGCTTGGAACTTTTCCAACATACCATCCCTTTACTGAGGGTAAAGACAATGCCTGCGACTGACATTCAGTCGTCTTTATCACCCTGGAACACTTCCAGTGATTTTCCTTTGGATCAACTGATACCATCTCACTACAACTAGTGAGAATCCTAACATCCAATTAGATCTATCCCATAGATCCAAAACCCAGGATTTAGGAGGTATCACTTTGATCCTGTATGGAGAATTATTGTGATAAGCGGAGATTGATCGAGCGTAGCATAGGAAACTCCTTCCCTATCAAGAGTATGTCATCCACGTACTCTACGAGGATCATCACCATACTCCCTACTACCTTTTTGTTTATACAAGGTTCATCTACCATTTTGATGATGTCAAACTCTTTGACTAATTCATCAAAACAGATGTTCCAACTCCGCGATGCCTGCTTTATCCTATAAAGCATCTTGCACACGTTTCCGCTGCTCCCACTGTCTACGAGGCCCTCTGGCTGTGTACTTATAGACGCACTCTTCTAAAATATCATTTAGAAAAGCAGTCATGACACCCAACCGCCAGATATCGTAGTCATGGTATGTAGCCGTGGCAAGTAGTATCTGGATGGACTTAAGCATAGGTACTGGAAAAGGTTTCATCATTATCCACGCCTGGTCGATGACGAAAACCTTTAACAAGTCCAGCTTTGAAAGTCTCAACCTTTCCATTTACACCAAGTAATCTTCTCAAGATATACTTGCTCCTGATGGGGATTTAACCCTTCAGATATAGCAACCAAAGTCCATACTTTGTTGGTGTACATGGATTCCATCTCAGATTGCTAAGCATCCAGCCATTCTTACAGAGTCCCACTCCTGATGGCCAGCTCGAAACTAGTTGGGTCATCATCTCATGATGCAATCCTCGCTCCCACTGTCATAGAGAAACCGAAGTATCTCTCAGGTGGGTGAGGAACCCTACTAGATCGGCGGAGAGGCTGAGGTTCGTTGGTAACTACTGAATCCTTTAGTTCTATCAAATCATCAGCTGTAGTTTGTATAGCTGGAACCTTTCTAGTTCTACATAACAAACCATGCCTCGAGCTTGTCCGGATTATGCTTTTAGACATAGCCCGGACAACTCCAAATCTCAACTAACTTGAGAGATGGGTTCTTCCCTTATCATATCGCATATGAAGTGGTAGGCAACTGATTTGATTCGAACCCTATTCAATAGGTATGCAGCTTCTCAAGTGCATAACTCCCAAAAGGAAATAGGTAACTCAGCAGTACTCATCATAGAGCACACCTTATCATATAGGGTGTGATTGCTCCACCCCGATATACCATCGTGCTATGGTGTATGCGGAGGAGTAATGCCGAGAGAGAATCTCATTCTCCTTTAGAATAGTCCAGTATTTCCGTGCTCAAGTATTCTCCTCCCTGATCACATCAAAGGACATAATACTTATACCCGTATTGGTTCTCTACTTCTAACTTATATTCTGTGAATATCTCAAAAGGTTCGGACTTATGTTTCAACAGGAACATATGTCTGAATCTTGAGAGATTATCAGAGAATGTAATGAAGTATAAAGAACCGGTCTTGGCATGTGTAGACAGGGGACCTACATACATCAACATGTATCATCCCAAGAGTTCACTAACTCTTTCTCTGTTTCCAGTAAACGGAGCTATGGTCATCTTATCTTTGTGACATGACTGGCAAGTTTCACAAGATGTAAATTCAAACTGATTTAAATATGCATCTTCATGTAACTTCAGCGAGTCGGGTCGCATCGATATGACCTAGTCTACAATGCCTCAAGTAGGATTCGTTCATTTCTGAACTCTTCCTCTTGTGTGTGTTCTATATACTAAGAACTGTAGTTTGATTTAGAACTTCAATGCTTTTAGATAACGTGCCTGAATCGATCAACTTTTGATATAGGAAATGTTCAAAACATTATCCATCAATACAAAATTATATCATTTCTTTACTAATAAAGAGACTGATATGATTTTGTATATCAGGTTCGGTATCTAATAACATACGTTCAGAATCAATGTATAGGTAATACAGGGTGACAGTGACCGACAGACTTGGCTGCAACACTTGCCCCGTTTTCTGCCTCATGAAACTTATCACCCGTACTCAGTTCTTTACCTATCTGTGGCCCATGTAACAAATTACATATGCGGGATCCTGATCTGGTATCACATACCCAGGACGTAAAGAATACTGAGATCCAGTTCTGTATAATGAACACACCCGAAGATGATGCATCAGCATGCACTCTCTTCGTTTGGGCGGTACGGGAATTCTGGTAATCCCCAATTTCCTGCTCTGTCTTATAACAATTATAAGTTGGAGCGGGACCAACGTTCCCCAGCTCAGTATAACAAGCGGGTTCGGTCAATATTCCGTATTATTATCTTGATTAAGGCGTGATATGGTCGCTACCTGGAGAGAGAGAGAAGAAAACACTCAGCGTGCGCTCTTACAAGAATAGATTGGTTATTATTTTATCTAATCAGGATGGCTCACACTGCTTTTTATCAAATCTTCCTTCAAACCCTAAAAGGAAAGACTAGCCGGGATTAATTACACACTACAAGTTCGCCAATCTTTCAGCCAGGCCAGTGTCGGTACTTTGAGGGAGGTCCCCCGTGCTTTCGCACGAACCTAATTAATGTAAACCTCGTTTTTCCAGAGGCGTAACCTCATTAACACCTTTCTAGACACCTACTTGATCGGCTAATTGTAATGTATAAAACTCTCCCAGGAGTAACTCTTACTCGCAGCGGGTATCGGGATCCAACTATCTCATAGAAGGTATGCAATCTCATTGCAAATTTCAACACTTGAAATTCCCGATAATATTTTGCCCCTAGCGTCCTATGACCTTGACGGAGGTCAACAAACCATAGGCTACTAGTCAAGTTCAACCCGTCATTTCTTGATCGAATTAAACCCACCCGCACGACCCTTGACGGAGGTCAACAAGGCCGCAGGACTACCCTAATCCAATCTGCATCATATGCATAAGCAGATAAATACTAGTTAGCTACCGCACACTACGCCTTGACGGAGGTCAACAAACGTAGCACGAATACTAAATAGGACTTATCTGAAATGATGGAGGGCTACGACAGGTTTTTCTGAAAACCTATTGCGTAATGAACTTGATATCGTTGTAGAATCAAATGATTTTAAAAATGGAGTGCTTTTGAGGCTTTTCTAGTTTTGCTAAAGGAGTCACTCCCGGTGAAGGGATCGTCGGTCCTTTCCTCGTCGAATGAGGTGCGGGATATATCACATATATCACTGTGCAAAGCAAAAACACTTAAAAGCAATCAAAAGACAAACCGAGTGTGTAGCATCTGCCAGTTATTGCTAAAGGAGTCACTCCCGGTGAAGGGATCTCGGTCCTTTCCTTATCGAATAAGGTGCAGGATATATCACATATACCGCTGTGCAAAGCAAGAACTGTAGTTACCTGTTTTATTTTGAAATTCGATTCTACAACATCTTAGGTTTCTTTTATTTCAGTAATCTCATTAATGAAGTCCCATCAATTAAGTACCTAAACATCACAGATAAATACGACGTACACTTATGCCATCCGCATTCGCCTCGATGTCCCCTCGTGCACCGTTAGGTTAGGTAACTAACGGCAGAGCGGGGCAGGGCTAGCGCGGGTGTAAAACATAAGTAACATCTATATAATATATCATATATACTATATACTGTATCTATCACAGAACATCACATGATCACATCACAGATATCGCAGCAGAAGAAACATATGAAATATTGGATATACTAGGACGTCCGTGTTTTCAATACGAGCCAGTATAAAACACGGATTCCACGGTCGTGATGAATAGCCAAACCCACACCCCTAGACCCCTACGAGAGCGGCAACCAACCCTACCAATTCTGGAGTTAGGAGACCCGGACTCGACTCCTCGAGTTGGTCTCCCACTGGACTCCAGAACCCGGTTACTTGTGCTTCCCTCCTTGGGTCTATCCTAGTGCAGAAAAGTAAATAATATACAAACGGTGACATCTTCCGCAACCTGGAAGTGCCCCAATAAAAGAATATTACATACAAGTTTTTACATGAATGAAAATGAAAAACACTCATCTCACATAAAAACCCCCGGCTATTCAAACACGACGATCCAATATAACATATTCAGCAACACATAACATCACATGTCAACATCGTAAGTAAATATGCGCATCCCAATTGTCGTTGACATATAGCAACGAAACCGGCGATATCACATATTACACTTACGGTCACAGAAAAGAAAGTGTAAAACTACAACAGTTGGAATCCGCAACCACCTCAGACATCACATGCCTGACCAAATGAATTACTTAGACATCGCATGCCTAACAATTATAAACACCGCATTTTAGTCTCAAAATCGAAAACTCTTTTCAATATCAAGTCGGGCAATTCAACAAGATTCCCGACATCCTGATCGAATGCTCGTCGCAAACTTTAGTAGGCGGCCGCACCCCCGATACCGTCGACGAAGTGCACCAAGGCGGAACACCGCTACCGGGAGCACCCGAACAGATGCTTTCGGCGACGGGGTTCTCCTACAGTCACTTGGTCGGGGCTATGGGGTGAGGCTGTCTATTAAGTTTACCCGGCGAGTATCTGCGTACGCTACGTGATTGCGACGGACTTTTGATCACATCAAAATTCCGTGGCAACCGATCAAGTGAGACTAAACTGCTATGTTTATAACATTCATTCAGTTATCACATAACTTTTTGCGAATTCCAAGTATTGTATCCCATTCCTGATAAATAGAAAATGTCAAACTTTCCGATCGAACAATCGAACACCCAAGTTTTCCCGATACAGATCAACACATGAAATATGAGTCTAACAACATTCAGTTCGTGCCTCAGTACCAACGGTCCAGCCGTAGAAGGGTCAAGCCAACGCCTCACATGTGGCACGCCGTACTGCCCCAAACCCGAAGGTTCAAAGGGCAGTTCAAGACGGTCACATAATCGAGTTAAGGTTTGTTGTCTTCTAGAGGGACCATCGCGTTACTTGCACTACTTAGAACGTCGTTAAACTACGGAAAAATCCAACACTTGGAAATTTCCCGACAGGGGAAAAAATGGGTATTTATATCCGGTCGAACTTTTTAACATATTCTAAAATTTATCCGGAAAGCCACATAGATCTGATACTCCGATCGAAACACCGAATCCCCAAATCAACCCAGAAAATTCAACTCTGGAAAAAATATTAAAAAATCCCAGGAAAACCAGCACACAAAACTAAGAATTACTGTGCAGAACTAGACGCACAAAACGACAAACCTGCAGCGGATCCGCCGCACGAGCCATGCTCGTGCCGCGGAACTGCGGCGGAATGATGGAATTATGGACTCGTGTTGCACAGTTATTCTTAGGATTCCCTGCTGATTTTTCTGCATATTTTTATTTTCAAAAAATCCCAGATTTTAGAAAAAGGACAGAGAGCATTTTCCGGGTTGGGTTTTCGGTTCGTTCGGACTTCAAATTCCGTCTAGACTTCGCCTAAGGCTCTAGCTAGGCTCTGATACCATTGTAGGGTTCCTAGGCACTCTCAAGAGGTCTCACAAGGCATCAACCATGCTAATTTCGAAAATTATGGTGCCGAGAAACCCTAGTGTACGGATCGTTGGCTAGATGTCTAGGCGAAAAAGTAAACTAGTTAACACTTAACTAAGAGATACGGAAATACAACCTTTGTAGATCCGGTTCTCTACCTCCATAGCTCCGCAATAAAGTCTCCTCGCTTTCTATAACGAAATCCGGGCTCTTGCGTCGGCTTCATCGGAGAAGAAGCGGGCTAGGTCATCGACGACGTGCCGAAGATGATCTACGTCGAAGCATCACTAGATCAAGCTCCACCTTCACCAAGCCATGAAAACTTGTGAAGGAAACACACTCTACTACTTGGCAAGAGGTAGAGGATGAAGAAATAGGAAGTGGGTAAACTTTAGAATTGGATTTCTCACTCTAATTCATCAATCACCATTGATGGATGCAAGCTTCTTTCTTGAAGTGAAGAAGAAGAAGAAGATGATAGAATATATTAAGTATTTTCCAAAAAGGAAAATAAATGAATACTTATCATTTAGCAACCATAGTTTGTTGTAGAGAATAAACCATGGTTAGAATGAAGGGTTAGGGTTAAGCATCAAGACAAAATGGTCACAAGGTCAAAGCTTCATGAAGCTTCAATGTACAAACAAAGAAAGCCACCATTTTCTCTTTATGCAAATTATTTTCCAAAAAGAAATGGATAAATAAATAAGTGAATAAAACAAAACCCTAACCATAATCATGTAACCATGGTTTGATCTTTACACAAACCCTAGTGAGCATTTATCATCAAACATGATACAATCAAGTGCACAAAAAGTATATCACATATACAATGTGCACATCCGAGCGAGAAAATCCATTTAAAGTGAACCAATACTAGTTAATGCAAAGTGATATATCAAATATATAATTATGCATTAAATCACTAAATCAACACTTGATTCAATGATCCGGTCATGTCGCACATAACCGACTGGTATCATCAGTAACAACTTATCGAATCAACACTTGATCCGATAACCCGGCTATATCGCATATAACCGATCAATGTCACATCGCGAGAATGAAATACGGTATCACATACACGCATCATTCTCGGTCCCGCACATATCTCATATGCGCTCCTATTTCGTTTCGCTTGAGCCAGGAAACCTCTGTGTAGGACTCTAAAGACTCGTCAATACGCCGGCAGCGGATGATGATCATATCAAACATCCACAAGCCGCAAGCGGTCTGCTAAACGTAACGGCCACCCGGGTATTGAGCGATCTGAAGATCGACGAGCAAGCCCGCTCACACTCCAGTGAATCCAACCAGTAACACTACCGTACAGTCCGGTCTGATCGTCTGATATGTCGCATATCTCGCCTAGGGGTGGTTAACGTCAGACCCCAATAGCTCGATAAGTCGTGTCGATATGAGGTCTATAACAATTCGAGAAACTACTGGTAACACTTACCAGTAAATCTCAGCAACCCTGGCCAGGGATTTCCTGTTATAGCCAATCGAACACAGCGCAACATCAACTCCCTATACCGGGAGAGACGAATCCCCTCCTATCGCTCATTGCCTCCATGTGACTCGGGACTGTACCCAAAAACCACCGTTTTGCACGCCCTCTTGGACGTGGTAAGATGGAAATCAAAGCACAGTGGGAACCACACAAGACTCTATGACGATCTCGGGTCAACAGACTACTCTGTACCAGTGTCACCAGAGAACTGCCATCTGACGTGAGGTATAATACCATCTGGGAGTTCTCGGCGAGTCCGTCCAGTGTACCCAGTCTCTACTGAGCACCCGTATATCATCTCTGATGTCAAACACCGATGGATATGGGATCATCCATCGCCCATCTGTATGGGTCGAGAAGGTATACGCTAGTCTACTCTGGTATATCGATGCCCCGTCTCGATACACCCACGACTAGGGACTTTGAAGGATGTACTTATGGACTACCATGTCCCCACTAGTATGATCCGCATCATAGTCCAGGTAGTCAAGTACACATCCTAAGGGCTTTACCAACATGTAATAGAGAGACAATCAGTATACACGTTAAGGTAAAGAGCAACCAGATAGCATACTATCATGTCGAGCAAGAAAGTCCTCCCTATATATGTCCCAGCATCCACTACAATATACATTCTATGTATAGTAATGGCCTCTAGGGCATACATATAACTAACAGATAAAGCCCTTGGGATATGTACTCGACTACTGGGACTATGATGCGGATCATACTAATGGGGCCAGGGTAGTCCAAGAGTACATCCTATAACTGTTCGTAGTCGAGGGTGTATCGTGACTGGGCATCGATACTCCAGAGTAGACTAGCGTATACGCATCTTGACCCATATGATGGGCGATGGATGATCCCATATCCATCGGTGTTTGACATCAAAGATGGTGTACGGGTGCTCAGTAGAGACTGGGTATACTGAACGGACTCGCCGAGAACTCCTAGATGGTATTATACCTATCGTCAGATAGCAGTTCTCTGGTGACACTGGTACAGGTTAGTCTGTAGACCCGAGATTGTCATAGAGTCTTGTGTGATTCCCACTGTTCTTTGATTTCCACCTTACCACGTTCACGAGAGCGTGTAAAATGGTGGCTTTTGGGTACAGTCCCGAATCACATGGAGGCAATGAGCGATAGGAGGGGTTTCGTCTCTCCCGGTATTGGGAGTTGATATTGCGCTGTGTTCGATTAGCTATAACTGGAAGTCCCTGGCCAGGGCTGTTATGGAGATTTTCTGGTAAGAGTTATCAGTAGTTTCTCGACCCGTTATGAGCCACACATCGAAATGACTTATCGGTTACTGGGGTCTGACATTTACCACCCCTAGACTGGATATGCGATATATCAGACGAAGAGACCGGACTGTACGAGAGTGTTACTGATTGGATTCACAGGAGTGTGTACAAGCTTGCTTATTGATCTTCTGATCGCTCATTATCCGGGTGGCTGTTACGTTTACCTGACCGCTTGCAGCTTGTGGGTGTTATGATCATCACCTACTGCCGGCGTATTGACGATTCTTTAGAGTCCTACACAGAGGTTTCCTGGCTCAGGCAAAACAGAGTAGGAGCACATATATGATATGTGCGTGACCGAGAATAATACGTGTATGTGATACTGTATTCGATTCTCAATATATGTGATATCGGCCGGGTATATGTGATATAGCCGGGTCATCAGATCAAGCGTTGATTATATGAACTGATACAGATTATATTAGTCGGTTATTTGCAAAATAGCCGGATTATCGGATCAAGTGTTGATTTGATAATTTAATGTATAATTATATATTTGATATATTACATTACATTAACCAATATAAGCTCACTTAAAGATTCTTTTTCTCACTTGATGATACATTGATGTATATGTGATATATGTTAATTGCATTATTTTCTTTTTTTACATTATATATTATATATGTGATATATAATATTGTAACATGTTAGGGTTACAATTGCAACTAGGGTTTTGATATTAAACCATACTAGGGTTTCGATTAGGGTTTATCTTTTGCTTTGGGTAAATTCTAAATTGTGTATATATTTATCCATGTTGACTTTGTCAACCCCCCTTGATATTTGTTAGACATTTGTTAACCCAAACCCTAACCCTAGTACATGGTTAAGTCTCTACAAGGGTTAAGCATGGCATGCTTAACCCTTGGTAGTAATTCTAACCCAAAAACAATAATTCATTTTCATCACACTCTTTCTTCTTCATCTTCTTCAAGCACTTAAAAAAGCTTGCTTGATTTTTATTTGTGATGAAATAAAGTGAGATAAAGAAAACTAAAGAGAGAAAAATTCCTACTTCATCATCTTCATCTATTCTAGCCACTTAGATTAGGGTGTTCACTTCACTAATACCTCATTAGAGAAGTGTGAGCTTGGGTTAGTGTTTCTTCAAGGTAGATTATCTTAGAAAGTGAAGCCATCTAGCAGGGATGTCCCATTCACTTCATGGAGGCTCTCTAGAGTCTGGGACCTTGATGATCGCAGCGAAGGGACTTCAACTCGGAGCTTATGAAGCGAAGGAACGGATTACAAAGGCTGTAATCCCTAACTCTTAGATGTTAAGTTGATAACTTGTTAGTTTAGTTTGATTCGCTTGTTAAAGATCTAGGGTTAGGATCATCTAAAATGGCAAAAATTTTAATTTGGCATGGGTGATGCCTCCCGAAACCTTGCTGCCATTGTAGGTAACCCAACAAACGTAACGGCCACCCGAGTATTGAGAGATCAGAAGATCAACAAGCAAACCTGCTCATTCTCCTGTGAATCCAATCAGTAACACTACCGTACAGTCCGGTCTCTTCGTCAGATATGTCGAATATCAACAGCCTGGGGGTAGTATAACGTCAGACCCCAATAACCTGATAAGTCATGCCGATGCAAGGTCCATAACGGTTCGAGAAACTACTGATAACACTTACCAGTACATCTCAGTAACCCGGGCCAGGGATTTCCTCTTATGGCCAATCGAGCATAGCGCAACATCAACTCCCAATACCGGGAGAGACGGATCCCCTCCTATCGCTATTTACCTCTATGTGACTCGTGACTGTACCCAAAAACCACCTTTTTGCACGATCTCATGACCGTGGTATGGTGGAAATCAAAGCACAGCGGGAATCACACTCTATGACGATCTCGGGTCGACAAACTAACATATACCAGTGTCACCAGAGAACTGCTATCTGACGATAGGTATAATACCATCTAGGAGTTCTCGGCGAGTCCGTTCAGTGTACCCGGTCTCCGCTGAGCACCTGTATAGCTTCTCTGATGTCTAACACCAATGGATGTGGGATCATCCATCGCCTATCATATGGGTCAAGAAGCGCATACGCTTGTCTACTCTGGAGTATCGATGCCCTGTCTCGATACTCCCATGACTAGGAACAATTATAAGGTGTACTTATAGACTACCCTTGGCCCCACTTGTATAATCTCCATCATAGTCCTGGTAGTCAAGTACACATCCTAAGGGCTTTATCAACATGTGAGAGCAAGACAGCATCACTTATACAAGTCAACATGTTAAGATAAAGTGCAACCAGATAGCATACTATCATGTCGAGCAAGAAAGTACTCCCTATATATGTCCAAGCATCCACTACAATATACATCCCATGTACAGTAATGGCCTCTAGGGTATACATATAACTAACAATCTCCCACTTGCACTAAGGCCATCTGTTGTAGTATCCAATACCCAACAATATAGCAGTGGTTGTAGTACCCATACTCAACCTTCCCAAAATCTCTCAAATAGTATCTGGGGAAGCAGGCCTTGGTGAGTGGATCCGCCGTATTAACCTCAAAATCTACTCTCCTTACCTCGATCCCTTGGAGATCAACCATCTCCCTGATCAGGTGATACTTGCCTCAGAATATGTCTGGATCGCTGATGGGACCGGTGTTCCTAAGCCAAAGCCACAACTCCATTATTGTCACAATAACAGTTATTGGACGCTCAATGGTAGGAACCTTTTTCATCTCATGAACAAGTAATGTCCAGACAGCCACTTTGGTAGTATCGTTGGCATCGATGTATTCAGCCTTTATCGTCTAGTATGTCACGGTATCTAGCTTGGAACTCTTCCAACATACCGTCCCTCCACTGAGGGTGAAGACAATGCCTGTGACTGACTTTCAGTCGTCCTTATCACTCTGGAAGCTCGAACCAAGAACTTTCTTTTAGTGCTTCTCAAGTACTTAAGAATGTCCTCCACAGCTGTCCAATGATTCTCCCAAGATCCGATTGATTCCTTACCACTACTCCTAGTGAGTCAGCTACATCTGGTCTGGTACATAACATCGTATGTATGATAGAGCCTACTGCCGAAGCATAGGGTATCAGTTGCACACGAGTTCTCTCCAAATCAGTCTTGGAAGACATCTTTTTGGAGAGAGTGATTCCTCAGTGAGTGGGCAAACCACCACGCTTAGAATCTTCCATCCTAAACCCCTTTAGTACGGTGTTAAAGTACCTGGATTGGGACACTCCCAATATCCACATAGATCTATCACCATAGAATATAATCCACAAGATGTAGTAGGTATCATCCAGATCTTCCATTGAGAATCCTCATGATAAGATGAGCTTGACCAAGTGTAGTATAGGAAACCATTTCCTATCAAGAGTATGTTATCTACGTACAATACATGGAGGACAACCTTTCTCTCTACTACCTTCTTGTATATACAAGGTTCATCTACCTTTTAGATGAAGTCAAACACTTTGACTGCCACATCAAAACAGATGTTCCATTTCCGCGATGCGCGCACTGATCCTGATGGATTTAAGCATAGCTTTGAAAGTCTCAACTTTTACATTTACACCAAGAATCTTCTCAAGATCCATTTTCTCCCAATGGGTTTTACCCCTTCAGGTGCAATATTCAAAGTCATACTTTGTTGGTGTACATGAATTCCATCTTTGATCGCATAGCATCCAGCCTTTTTACAGAGTCGCCACTCGTGATGGCCTGCTTGAACCTAGTTGGGCCATCATCAACCATGATGAAATCTTCGCTCCCACTGTCACCGAGAAGACCGTAGTATCTCTCAAGTGGATAAGGAACCCTTCTAGATTCGTGGAGAGGCTGAGGTTAGTTGGAGACTATTGAATCCTTTGGTTCCACTAAATCATCAGCTGTTAGTTTGTCAAGCTGGAATAACATCCAGTTCTACCTCATGACCATAAATTTCTTCACAAGAAATTTCTTTTCTAAAAAGGTGGCATGCTGAGAAACAAAACACCTTTTGCTCCTCAGTTTGGTAGAAGATATTCCCTCGCAAATGTTTGGGATATCCTAACAAACTTATATAGAACTGACATTGCTTCGAGTTTGTCCGGATTTTGATTTTTACCATAGGCCAGACAACCCCACATCTTAACTCGTTTAAGACATGGTCTCTTCCCATTCCATATCTCATATAGAGTAGTAGGCACTGATTTGGACAGAACCCCATTCAATAAGTATGCAACTTCTCAAGTGCATAACCCCAAAAAGGAAAACAGGCAACTCGGCAATACTCATCATAGAGCGCACCATATCTCATAGGGTGCGATACCTCCACCCCGATACACCGTTTTGCTGTGATGTATACGAATGAGTAAGCTGAGAGAGAATCACATTCTCCTTTAAATAATCTAGGAACTCCATGCTCATGTATTCTCTTCCTCGATCACATTGTAGGACTTTAATACTTCTACCCATCTGGTTCTTAACTTCAAGCTTATATTCCTTGATTTTCTCAAAAGTTTCAGACTTGTGTTTCAACAGGAACATATGTTCAAATCTTGAAGGATGATCAGTGAATATAATGATGTATGAAGAACCAACCCTGGCATTTGTAGACATAGGACCGTATACATCATCATGTATCTGTCCAAAGAGTTCAGTAACTCTTTCTCTGTTTCCAGTAAACGGAGTATTGGTCACTTTACCTTTGAGACAAGAATGGCAAGTATCATAAGATGAAAATTCGAACAGATTCATATATTCATCCTTATGTAACTTAGCTGGCCGTGTCGCATTGATATGATCTAGTCTAAAATGCCACAAGAAGGATTCGTTCATTTCTGAACTACTCCTCTTGTGTGTGTTCTAGATACTTTGAACCGTGGTTTGATTCAGAACGTATATGCTATTATATAACCTGCCTGATCGAATCAACTCTTGATTCAGGAAAATGTTCACAACATTATCCTCCAATACAGAATTATATCCTTCTTTAACTTAATAAAGAATCTGATGTAATGTTGTATATCAGGTTCGTTATCTAATGACATTTGTTCAGAATCAATGTATTAATACAAGGAGATATCTGCCAACTGACTTGGCTGCAACAATTGCACCATTCTCTAACACATAGAGACATATCACCCATTCTCAGTTCTCTACCTATCTGTAGCCCATGTAACATATTACATATGCGGGATCCTGATCCGGTATCACATACCCAGGACGTAGAGAATACTGAGAAACAGTTCTCGGTAATGAACACACCCGAAGAAGATGCATCAACATGTACTTTCTTCGATTGGGTGGCATGGGAATCCGGATATTCCCCAATTTTCTGCTCGGACTTATAACAATTATAAGATAGAGCGGAACCAACGTTCCCTAGCACAGTATAATAAGCAGGTTTGGTCAATGCATCCATATTATTATCTTGATTAAGGCGTGACATGGTCGCTACCGGAAGAGAGAGAGAGGAAAACACTCTGCGTGCGCTCTTGTAAGATTAGATTGGTTATTATTTTATCTAAGCAGGATGGCTCCCACTGTTTTTATCAAATCTTCCTTCAAACCCTAAAAGGTAAGACTAGCCGGGATTAATTACACCCTACAAGTTCGCCAATCTTTCGGCCAGGCCAGTGTCGGTACATTGAGGGAGGTTCCCCGTGCTTTCGCACGGACCTAATTAAAATAAACCTCATTTTCCCAGGGACGCAACCCCGTTAACACCTTTCTAGACACCTACTTGATCGGTTAATTGTAATGTGTAAAACTCTCCCAGGAGTAACTCTTACGTAGTGGGTATCGGGATCCAACTATCTTATAGAAGGTATGCAATCTCATTGCAAATTTCAACACTTGAAATTCCCGATAATGGTTTTTACCCCTAGCATCCTATGACCTTGACGGAGACCAAACTACCCATAGGGCACTAGTCAAGTTCAACCCGTTCATTTCCTGATTGAATTAGACCCACCCGCACGACCCTTGAGGGAGGCCAAACTACGCCGCACGAATACCCTAATCCAATCGCATCTCATGCTGCAGATAAGCACTTGTTAGCTACCGAATACTACGCCTTGACGAAGGCCAAACTACTGCAGCACGAATACTAAGTAGTACTTATCTGAAATGACGGAGGGCTGCGACAGGTTTTTAAGAAAACCTTTTGCGTAATGAACTTGATATCGTTGTAGAATCGAGTGATTTTGAAAATGAGTGTTTTTTAGGCTTTTACTAGTTTTGCTAAAGAGGTCACTCCCGGTGAAGGGATCTCGGCTCTTTCCTTATCGAATAAAGTGCTGGATATTCTACAAGGAATACCGCTATGCAAAACAAGAACTATAGCTACCAGTTTTAAAACAAGATTCTACAACATCTTTTAGGTTTCATTTATTTCATTAATCTCATTAATGAAGTCCCATCAATAATGCTTCCTAAGCATCACATAAGAAACGAAAGCAACAATAGTTATTATATATCATATATATAATATAAGCATTCGTATCAGAATATATCAAGTGATCACATCACAGAATATCAGCAGCGGAAGAACACATATGAAATATTGGATACACTAGGAATTCCGAGTTTTAAATTAAGCCAGTATAAAACACGGATTCCACGGTCGCGATGAATAGCCAAACCCACATCCCTAGACCCCTACGAGAGCGGCAAGCAACCATACCAATTCTAGATTAGGAGACCCGGTCTCGACTCCTTGAGATGGTCTCCCACTAGACCCTAGAACCCGGTTACTTGTGCTCCCCGCCTTGGGTCTATCCTAATGCGGAAAAGTAAATAATATACATCAATGGTGACATCATCCTCAACCCGGAAGAGCCCTAATAAAAGAATATTACATACAAGTTTTTACATGAATGAAAATGAAAAACTCTCATCTCACATAAAAACCCCGGGCTATTCAAAACACGAAGATCCAATATAACATATCACAGCAACACATAACATCACATGTCATCAACGTAAGTAAATATGCATATCCCAATTGCCGTTGGCATATAGCAACGAAACCGGCGATACACCACATATTACACTTACGGTCACAGAAAAGAAAGTGAAAAACTACAACAATTGGAATCCACAACCACCTTAGACATCATAAACCCAATGTATCACATACTTTGGATTTCATGTCCAACCAAATGAATTCCTTAGACATCACATGCCTAACAATTATAAAACTCGCATTTTAGTCTCGATATTGAAAACACTTTTCAATAACCTGTCGGGTAATTCAACAAGATTCTCGATAACCTGATTGAATGCTCGTCGGAAACTTTAGTAGACGGCCGCACCCCCGATGCCGTCGACGAAGTGCACTACGGCGGAACACCGCAACCGCGAGCACCCGAACGGATGCTTTTGGCGACGGGGTTCTCCTACAGTAACTTGGTCGGGGCTATGGGGCGTGGCTATCTAGTAAGGTTACCCGGCGAGTATCCGCGTACACTACGTAATTGCGACGGACTTTTGATCATCATCAAAATCCCGTGGCAACCGATCAAATGAGACTAAACTGCTAGATTTATAAAATTCAAACTAGTTATCTCATAACTAATTTTGTGGATTCCAAATATTGTATCACAATCACAGATAGCTAGACGATGTTAAACTTTTTGATCGAATAAACAAACCCCCAAACTTTCCCAAAGATCTCAACACTTGAGCGGTGTTCAAAAAGTACCCAGAACATGCCACAACTCCTTTGAACCATCCGTAGAAGGGCCGACCCATGCCTCACTCAAGTCGCCATGGAACTGCCACAAACCCTAGGGTATCACCACGGTTCCGTGATCCAAAAAGTCGAGTTTGGGTGTCGTTCTTCTAGAGGGTCCACAGAATCGCTTGCATGATTTTCTGAAATTTTTTAACTTGGAAAAAATCCAACTCTTGGAAAATTTTCAGCGAGGGAAAATATAGGTTATTGATATCCGTTCAAACTTTTTAACATCGTCTAAATACCCCGAATACATGTTAGAATTACGACTACGAAACACTCCGAGTTGCCTTTGCAGAAAGTTAACATCACATGCAAATTTAGCTAAAACAAACTATACCTGAAACACCAAAACCCAGAGACCGGAATACCCTAAAAATTTGAAGCCAAAACTCCCAAATTGGGCCGAGCTCGCCGGTTTTTCTCCCTATGTGGTCGGCCACTTTTGCACAGAAATGCTTCAAATTTTCATAGTGTTCATGTTATATCACATACAACATTCTGCAGTTGTTTAAAAAAATTTTAGAGCCCTTTAAAAATTCGATAAAAACTAGGTATCGGTGTTGCAAGTTTCGGAGTAGTTTCGGTTTCATAATCTATCAAACACCATTTAAATCTCTAGCTTGTCTCTGATACCACTGTAGGGTTCCCTAGGTCGGCAGCAAGGTTTCAGGAGGCATCGTCCATGCCGTTTTCAAAATTTTGCCATTCTAAAGAACCCTAACCCTAGAATCTTAACTAGAGTTTTAAACAATACAACATGCAAAAAACTTTGCAAACAAGTGAATGAGGAATACAACCTTTGTAGATCGGTCCTTCACTTCTAAAGCTTCGTGTAGTAGTCGCTTCGCTGCGAGTAGTGATCTCCCGAACTCTAGTATGGGTTCCCTTGGAGAAATGAACAAGCTTGCACGAAGTCTTCGAGGCCGAAGATGATCTACGTCGAGGAGACTCAAGCTCATGCTACCTCTTCACTTATATTAGGGTTTAGTGAAGCAAACACCCTAAACTAAATGGCTAATAGTAGAGGATGATGAAGTAGGAAATGGGCTCTCTTTAGTTTTCTTTTTCTCACAATATTTTCTCACCTAGGAAAGAGCTAGCAAGTTTTTTCACATGAAGAAGATGAAGAATGAAGATGAGAGAATGAACTCATGAAGTGAGAATAGCAACCAAGGGTGAGTTATTGTCATACACTAATGTCACGACCCGAAGGTACAGAACATGACCGGCACTTAAATTACGAAGCGTCTAGAGGCGCAACATAATCTAAGTAAGCCAAAGCACAAAAATCTAAACCATAAAAAGAATTAGAAGTAAAGGAAAACATGTAGAAAACAAGTTTAAAAGAAACTTCCAATTTTCTCAAAAATTTCGGCAGAGTCTCCTCTGTAAAAACAGGCCCCAAACGGGTACAAACAAGAATAATATATACACAGCAATAAAAAGGCATTCCCAAGCGGGAGCTATCTCTATGCCAACAGGCGGAAACAACCACTCCAAGCGTAATAATATACAACGTCAAAAGGAGAGGCTCAAAACTCAAAAGAAAACAAATCCACCAAACCATAATAATACATGCGCGGCTCTAAGGTCGAAATAAATAACTGGTCCTTTAAACTTATCAAGTAATACAAGTTTTATTGATGGAGCTTACTAGATATCAATGAAATAATAAAAGTACAACGGCGGTCCTGATACAAGTGAACCAACCTACCGTACAAATCACCCTGAATGAAATGATGTGCCAGCAAGCTGCCAAGGAACTCTGTACATCGAACCTGTAATAAAATTTGGCACAACGGGGGTGAGTTGCTAACTCGTGAGTAGAAGACATCTGCGAAAAGAAATCGAATGCACGACGCTGTCCTAGGTCATAATAATAAACTAATATATTACTAGTCATCTAGTAATGGCAGGGTAATAAACTACGTGCAAGTGCAAATGCTCCGTGCTCGTGTCAGTGCCTCAAATAGTAATATGTCATGTGAATGAGTATGCATGCACCATGAATGTAAAACAATCAATCCTGAAATCTGGATATATCTGTACAAGAAATCCTTAAATTTTATCATGGAAAATTTGTATAGAAATCTGAAATATCATCGATGAAATCCATGGAAGTCCATGTCAAGCATCGACACAAAACATGTAAATCTCATGTCTCAATACCTCATAGTCTTAATATTTCATAGTCTTAATATCTCGGGCTCCGTCAGTCCGGATCGGCCCATAATATCAAATCTCATGACAACGGTCGGTATCCTCCGGATATCCGCCGCGCCAGACATCACCTGTAGGTAGTCTTCCCCTGCTAGTTTCATCGTCTACAACTCGATCTTCTTGCCCCGGGGTACCATACTGGGCCCACCATGTACCCGAGACGGTTCATCCACTCTTCGAATCGGGTCTTGAAATCCAACAGAAAACATGAAATCTCATGGTGGACGACATATACATCACGAGAAAAACGCAACTTATATTTTAAAAAGAGAGGAGGAGGAGAGAGAAGTTTTTATATATATTCTTGCGGTTTTCCCAAAAATCCAGAAATCTCATAGAAATCCAAAATCCCAATATCATGAGCAAGCAAATGATAAGTGTCGACATAATCCCCATAATACTGCATGATAACATGAAAATATGAATGCATGAAATGTCTAAGTAATAAATGCCATGTCTAGACTAACACCTGAGAGTAATCACAATATTATATCGATCTAGCTTTTAGCTAATTCTATCAATAAAAGATAATATGTTCTACAGTGTACGTGACATAGCAATTATCAATGATGATGTGTGTGAGCCGGCAAATAAGTGTGCGTGGAATATGAGCATCATCGGTAATGGTGCTGGTGTCCTAACAGGCAGTGGTTCATATTAACTACAGAAAAATAAGTATGAACATGCAACGTGATGATTACAATCTGAAAATAAAGGTAAAATGTGTACTAACCACGCATTTGGAATATACATATCTAACTACATCTATATGAATCGAGCCTAAACTGGTATCTATTTAACCCCCTAAGAACTAAACAAAAGAAACTAGTCGATCAGCAATAAGAATCTACCTAGGGTCTGCGTTCATATCTCTAATAGTCGGCGATCCAGACTTAATAGCGTCACGTACGTAGTACGACTTTCTCGAATCAAGAGTGCGGATCAATCATCACATCTATGCCTCGTACGGTAAAATCCATCGTACGGCATCCCAATATCGGGGTACGGGTCAAGTATCACCTACGTACATCATCATTCGTATAATATCATCATCAATTAATGTCACGATCAAGGGTACTGTACTGTAATCGCATACATTCTAATATCCTCAATTATATCATTGCCAGCATAAATATACCTCGTCAATTGGTCCTCAGAAATATCATATCACATATATCATTTCATGATTAATTCACATATTTCACGTCGTGATTAAGGCGCATATATCATGTCGAGATTAAGTCACCTATATCATGTCGTAGTCAAGTCACTCATATATCATATAGTAACCAAGTCACACATATTTCATATCATAACCAAGTCACACATATTTCATATCGTAATCAAGTCACAGGTTACAGTCCGGGTTCTATTCTAGGGTCTCGTATATCTCAATGTCATCATCACCTAATATCATTTATGTATACATATCCATTTTCTCATTTCCAACGATCCGCTAACATCATAACCCGACTTTCCAGCCAAGAGATAACGGCATCAAGCCCAGTTATACTGTCTCATCCCCATATATCATATAGCATCCTTATCTCACATATACATGTTATGTGTGTGTGTGTGTGTGTATATATATACCTACACACATTCCTATATATATATACACACATACACATATACACCAAGTCAAGTTTCTGTGTGCGTGTGTGTGTGTCTACCTGAAACCTACGAATCTCCTACAAGATATTCATCCTATGGTAAGGTCTTTCTAAATCAGTCTAGTCCAACCTAAGGTCATTACTAGGGTCCTACTGACCAAGAATCTAAGGTCACGTCTGGCTTCCTAATGACAATAAGTAATATTCCTATTCTACGTTTGCGGGGGTGCTAAACGCCATCCACCCGACTTCCCCCGTAGATATACATCTACTCACCTGGTCCTTGTCTGCCGAAGACGATGTCGCCCTCCTCTTCTTCCTCGTCCGAAGTCCACGCGAGGGGTACCTATACGCAAACATATATAATATCGTAAACTGAATCATAGACAAAACCAAAACAACGCACGAAACGCGCATAGTTTAAAACCTATGACCCGCTCATGCAAAAGAACCAAATATCGCTCGATATCGGCGTACAAACGGCGATTGATCGAGATAAAACACCAACCAACAACTCGTAGTTTCAAAACTGATTATTTATAATATAAAACATGATTTAAATCATCGAAACCCTAAAATCAATCAAATCGTCCAATTCCGAAAAACCTTGAAAATGTCAATTTAGCGTTTTACTTCAAGACTTGATTATTAGATGAAACTAATGGTCATAATACTCATTAAATAGCATAAATAGATTATATATACCATTACTATATTTTTAACACCCTAATTTGTATTAATTTGGAAATTCTAGTTTGCAAACTTGCCCGATTTCGATACTTTTAAGCAAAATTTCACAATATCACAACTAAACTTGATTTTGTAAGTCCACGTTGCTCATCCCGGATTTTACGGGGAGGCGGAAACGACGAAAAACAATGATTTGGCGCAAGGCAACATGGACTTAAAGCATGGTTTTGACCGAACAAATTGCCAAAACCCTAATGAGGCACCTCCTTCTTCATCACTCCTCAAAACTGTGCATACACACCCGCATCCGCATTTCGTAGAATGCGAATGCACTGAAGACAAAACAAATCTATCCGTGCAATACTAGGATCCGGCTTAAACCAAAGCCCACTAGTATTGCCTGCCCGAACAACATACGCACACAAGTGTACGCAAGTGATCGCAGCCCTGCCGTAAAACGATACGGCCTCTACACGTTTCGCTCAGTACAGAGAAACTCTCTGTGTGGGACTCTAAAGACTCGACACTACGCTGGAAGTGGGTTTAACCACAGACCGCAAGTGGCACTAGCTGTACGTAACGGTCCCCAGGTAGATGTCGATAAGAAGGCCGATGAGGTAAACCCATCCGAACTCCTACTGAACCTGTATGTGACAATTTCCGTACAGTCCGGTCTGTTCGTCTGATACACCGCATGGCGGGCCTAGGGGGTGGCGAACTTCAGTCCCCTAATAGCGGTACAAGTCGTGTCGGAGTGAAGCTCAGAACACCCTGAGATAACACTGGAAACCTACCAGTATATCTCGCTTGCCCTGGCCAGGGACTACTCGTGTAATGGCTCTCCAAGACACAGCGTGATGTCAACCCTCAATACCGGGAGAGACGAATCCTGTCTAACCATCACTGCCTCCAAGTGCTTCGTGACTGCACCCAACTACTACCTGTTTGCATGACTCCTTTGAGCCGTGGCAGGGTAGTAATCTAAGTACAGTGGGAACACACTCGAGGCGAAGTGACATTGTCAAGTCAGCGGACTAAGCTGTACTCATGTCACCTGGGAACTGATAACTGACGATAGGTATAATACCATCCATCAGTTCCCTACGAGTCCTGTCCAGTGTACTCGTAACCTAACGAGCACTCGTATACTATCCCCAGTACGACGTACTGATGGCTGTGGGACAGACCACCTCCCGTGCTGGGATGAGAAGCGTATACGCTAGTCTACTCCGGAGTATCGATGCCCTGTCTCGATAGTCCTACGACTAGGGACCTGTATAAGGATGTGCTTATAGATTACCCAGCCCCCACAAGTATGACTGCCATCACAACGCTGGTAATCAAGCAAAGATCCTAAGGGCTCTACTAATATGTATAAGCGATATGCTAAAAGAAACACATGCACATATTGAAGTAGAAACAAACCAAGTAGCATACTACCATTTTGAGCAAGATTTTCTATACAACTGTGAATATCCCAAGCTTCCATTAAGTAATATACAATCTAGTATGATACAGTAATGGCCTCTAGGGCATATACACTAACAATCTCCCACTTGCACTAAGGCCATGTACTGGCGTATCGAAGACCTATCATCTCGATCAGCTGCTCGAACTGAGTCTGGGGTAGGGCCTTCGTGAGTGGATCTGCAGTGTTGTTCTCCGTATTTACTCTCTTCACCTCGATCTCTCGGCGATCTACGATCTCCCTGATCAGGTGGTACCGTCTCAAAATGTGCCTGGACTTCTGATAGGACCTGGGTTCCTTCGCTAAACCTATAGCGCCGTTGTTGTCGCAATACAGCGGTATTGGATCAACAATGGTAGGAACCACCTGAAGCTCCGTGAGGAACTTCTTCATCCAGACAGTTTCCTTTGCGGCATCGCAAGTAGCTATGTACTCCGCTTCTATAGTTGAGTCTGCAACGGTCTCCTGCTTAGAACTCTTCCAGCAAACCGCCCCTCCATTGAGGGTAAAGACATAACCCGACATGGACTTGGAGTCATCCTTGTCACTCTGGAAGCTGGAGTCAGCAAAGGCCTCGAGCTGGAGGTCTTTTCCGCCATACACCAAGAACATCTCCTTAGTCCTTCTCAGGTACTTGAGAATGTTCTTTACCGCTATCCAGTGTTTCTCCCCTGGGTCCGACTGATACCGGCTTACAACGCTCAATGCGTATGCTACATCTGGTCTGGTACATAACATCGCATACGTTATAGAGCCTACCGCAGAAGCGTAGGGTATAATAGACATGCGATCCCTTTCCAAATCAGTCTTGGGAGACATCTCTTTGGAGAGGGTGATCCCGTGACAAGCCGGTAAATTACCGCACTTGGAATCTTCCATACTGAATCTTTTCAGTATGGTGTCGATATATCTTGACTGTGAAAGTCCCAACATCCTCTTAGATCTATCACGATAGATCTGGATCCCCAGAATGTAGTTGGCATCGCCCAAGTACTTCATGGAGAACCTCTGCGACAAGAATCCTTTGACTTACTGTAGCATAGGAATATCATTTCCTATTAGGAGAATGTCATCCACGTACAAGACGAGGAATACCACAGTTCTCCCTACAATCTTACTGTAAATGCATGGTTCATCTGGGTTTTTGATAAAGTCGAATTCTTTGACAGTATCATCAAAATAGATGGTCCAACTCTGCGATGCCTGCTTAAGTCCATAGATGGACTTTAGCAACTTGCACACTTTACCGCTGCTCCCACTCTGAATGAATCCTTCTGGCTGATCCATATAGACGCACTCTTCCAAATTTCCATTTAGGAAAGCCGTCTTTACATCCATCTGCCAGATTTCATAATCGTGGAAGGCAGCAATGGCAAGAAGGATCCGAATGGATTTCAGCATAGCCACTGGAGAAAAGGTCTCGTCATAGTCCAAACCAGGTCTTTGACAAAAACCCTTTGCAACAAGTCTAGCTTTATAGGTCTCAACCTGCCCATCTACACCAATCTTCTTTCTGAAGATCCATTTGCAGCCTACGGGTTTTACCCATTCTGGAGCAAAGTCCAAAGTCCAAACTTTGTTGGTGTACATGGACTCCATCTCGGCCCGCATTGCATCCAGCCATTTTACCGAGTCGCCGCTCTGAATGGGTTGCTGGAAGCTAGTAGGCTCACCATAATCCACAGTGCAATCATCTCTATCCCCGTCTATGAGAAAACCATAGTATCTCTCGGGCGGATGAGACTGCCTACTACTTCTGCGGAGTGGTGTAGGAATGTCCTGTTCTTTCGAACCCTCTGGTTCTACTAAGCTTTCAGTAATAGCTCGTGGTTCTGGAATTTCTTCCAGTTCTATTGTGCTCCCACTTATTTGATTTTCCAAAAACTCAGTTTCCAAGAAGCGGGCATGACGAGAAACAAAAACCTTTTGTTCCTCTGCGTAATAGAAAAGATACCCCTTGGAGTTCTTTGGGTATCCCACAAACTTACACTGTCCTGAACGTGCCTCGAGCTTGTCCGCATGCTGCTTTTTTACAAAAGCTGGACATTCCCATGTCTTAAAGTGTTTAAGACTGGGTTTCTTCCCACTCCACATTTGATATGGTGTGGTAGGCACTGACTTAGTAGGAACTTGGTTCAAAAGATATGCAGCTGTTTTTAGTGCATAACTCCAGAAGGATCGCGGTAACTCAGCCTTACTCATCATGGATCGAACCATATCCAATAGGGTTCGATTCCGCCTTTCCGATACAACATTGTGTTGTGTGTGTATGGAGGGGTAAGCTGAGAGAGAATTCCATTCTCTTTTAAGAAGTCCAGAAACTCGGCACTCAAGTATTCACCACCTCGATCAGATCTCAGTGTCTTGATACTTTTGCCTGTTTGTTTTTCAACTTCATTCTTGTATTCCCAAAATTTCTCAAAGGCCTCGGATTTGTGCTTCACTAAGAAGACATGCCCATACCTAGAGAAATCATCTGTGAAAGTAATGAAGTATGAATAACCACTTCGCGCATGTGTAGACATTGGACCACACACATCACTGTGTATGAGTCCCAAGAGCTCACTTGCTCTTTCTCCGTGTCCAGTGAATGGAGTCTTTATCGTCTTTCCCATGAGACAAGATTCACAAGTGGCATAAGACTGACACTCGAATGGATCCAAGTATCCTTCTTTATGTAACTTTGTCAACCGTGTCTCATTAATGTGACCCAGTCTACAATGCCATAAGAAAGCATGATTTAATTCTGGAGACTTTCTTTTAAGTGTGTTCTGGACACTGAATACCTGAGCTTGATTCAAAACGTATATACCGTTTTTCAATGTACCTGACCCAATCAGAACTGGATTTAGGTGGATGTTTACTACATCGCTTACAAAAGTAAAATCATATCCTTCCTTAGAAAGTAAGAATACAGATATGATATTACAAGTCGCACCTGGTACATAAAAACAGTCACGCAGAATCAATATCTGCCCAGTTGTCAGTCCTAGATGATATTACCCTACGGATTCTGCATACATGCTCATTCCGTTAGCAATCCTGAGAGTCATATCGCCTTTCCTAATAACCCTACGGTTTCTCAGAGCCTGTAATGAATTATAGATATGAGATCCTGATCCGGTATCCAATACCCAGGAAGTAGGGTTAACTGATATACAGTTCTTTATTACAAACACACCCGAAGCCGAAGCCACAATATGCTTCGAATTCTGGCTACTGGCTTTGCAAGCCCTGCAATCCTTCTGCCAATATTCATTCCTGTAACAATAGGAACAACCCTCTTTTACTACATCTAGTCCCGAAACTTCTGCCCTTCCCTTTCTTTCTACTTCCCTGGTTTCTTTCAGGGTAGTAGGTAGGGACTGTTGAACTAAGTCAGCATCTGACCCGTTTTTCAACGTGGTCTTCAGGTCCGCGAGCTCAAAAGAGCTGGTCTCTGTAAGGACGTTACCCCCTACAGATGACCCGATAGCCAACCTGGCTGGAAGCAATTCGTTCGAGGTCTCATATCTTGCGATATGAGATTGCTCTCCATATAAATCTTTGCTATGGAGGAAGATAGAATCTAAGTCCATCTTCTCGTGCTGCCTCTGGTATGCACCATCAACCGAGGCTAACACGAGGCACTTGGCTTTCGCACAGTCTTTTTCCGACGTCTTGCGGATATGAATATCCGTGACAGGGGAAACTGGATCTGAGACTGCAGGGGTTGGATTAGTTAAGAGGTGTCCCAGCTTGTCATGGGCAATGGACATCTGGACAGACCTTTGCCAGTCATAACAGTCAGATTCAGTCATTTTATTATCTAGATGTAACCTAGGTGCGGTCACTGGGTCGCTGCAATTAAGAGACAGAGAAGAAAACACTCAGCATGATGCTCTTGCAAGTTTAGATTAGTTTTTAATTTATCTAAACAGGATGGCTCCCACTGTCTCTCGAATCCCTCCTCAAACCATAAAGGAAGAATTAGTCAGGATCAACTCACCGTACAATACTTGCTTAACCGTTCAGCCAGGCCAGTGTCGGTACTTCGAGGGAGGTTTTCCAACGCTTTCGCGAAGTTCCTTAATTAAGTAACCTCTTTTCCCTGTGGGCGTAGCCCCGCTAACACCTTTCTAGACACCTACTTGGTTTATAGCATTGATCGTTAAGCGAGAAAGTTCCCGAGGAGTAGCATATACTCACAGTAGGATCGGGATCCAAATATCATCGCGTGACAAAACTGAAGGAATCCTACCAGAATCATCACACTCCAAATGGTATGCAACACTAGCATGTTTCAGTACATTTGAAACTCCCGATGTAGATTTTTTGCCCCATGCTCTTATGACCTTGACTAAGGCCAACAAATCATAAGTCACATGTCAAGTTCTACCCGTCGTTGTCCAGGTTGATTTGAACCCACCCGTATATATCCTTGACTATGGCCAACAAAGTAATACGACTGTCCCTAACCAACGCATTCTATCTATGCAACATATGAATACCCACCAGCTACCAAACACTGTGCCTTGACTAAGGCCAACAAACACAGCTTGAATACTGTTGAATATTCATATGAAACGACAGAGGGCTACGGATGGTTTTGGCAAAACCGTGAACGTAGTGAACTTGATATAATCGATGGAACGAGATAGCTTTTAAAAGGAGTGGTTCAAGCTCCGCGTTTAAAAAGCTGGTTTTTGAAAAGAACCGAGTGGTTTTAAAAGTGTTCCAACGACTTTTACTTGGTTTATTTTTCTTGCATTAGTTCTTTTAATGCGTCCCATCATTTAATCCTACCATTGCAGAAAACAACCAAAATATGGCGTACACTTATGCAATCCGCATTCGCCACGGGGCCCCGTCATCACCCGTTAGGTTACTTAACTAACGACAGAGCGGGGGCTGGACTAGCGCGGATGCAAAACATAAGCAACACCTAAGTAGATATCATATATAGATATATAACAATGATAGCCATTCCAGATCACAGATGAACACTTTGGATATACAAGGAATCCGCGATTCGTTCGAGCCTGCAACGAAAAGCGGATTACACGGTCGCGATGAATAGCCAAACTCCACCCTAGACCCCTACGGGTGCAGCAAACTACCCGCCAAGTACCCGAAGCGAAGCAACCTCCCTCAACCCGTGAGTAGGCCACTCGGCACTTTGAGATACCCGGTAGTTTGTGCACCCCACCTTGGGTCTATCCTAGGAGCAAAAATAGTAAAAATAATTATACAATGACAGCTACAACCCCGACCCGGTTGTGCGGCCATACAAATAATATTACATCAATTTATAAATTTTACAATGAATGAAAGAAAAAGAAACTCTCATCTCACATCCATTCCCTGCTATTCATCCGCGACAATCCACCGAGTTCATATCCACAAACTATCAACATTACAGATCACAGATATGTATAACCCCCACTAATCGACGTATAGCGATTAGCGGACGTTCAATACATATATCACATCACAGATAATATCCATTAGCCAAAGTCTACGGAATATCGATCAAAATACGGATTTTTAACCACCCCAAAAGTCAATTTGCTCTCTGGAAAATCTGGGTAGAAAAAACATGTATTAAAAATCCCAAAACAGCCAAACTAAAACACTGCACAAAACCCGATCCACTGCCGAGTCAAATCGGCCGCGGAAACCGTGGCAATGAGCATGTTATTGCCGCGGAACCGCGGTCGTTTGATCGAGTCACTGGATCGTTTTTCTGCAGTGTTTTTACAAAACCCTGAGATGATTTTTCATATATTTTAAATCACTTTTTGAGCAGTATGAAAATCGACAGAAACTTGAGGTTTTGCTGACGTGTTTTGCGACTTTTTTCCGATCGATATTCTAAACACTTTGCTAACTTACTAGTTTATGTTTAGCTAGGCTCTGATACCACTGTAAGTCCACGTTGCTCATCCCGGTTCTTACGGGAAGGCGGAAACGACGAAAAACAATGATTTGGCGCAAGGCAACATGGACTTAAAGCACGGATCTTTGCTAAACTAGTAACTAGTAAACTACTAGAGGCTTTAACTACTATGCTGTAGAAAGTATACCTCATGAAACCGGTCCTTCGGGTCTTCATTCCGCTGTCCCGCTCGTCCATCCAAGCTCCAAGCGTCGATCTGGACCTTGGGCACTTCCGCGGCCTTCTTGAGTCGAAGACGATCCACCCGAGAGATGTACACTGAGCTCCACCTCAAGCCGAGGCAACTAGGGCAAAGAGATTGCTAGTCAAGAAGCCCTAGGATGTGTAGAGGAGATGTATGGATGTGTTTGTCTTAGTAGGATCTTTTTCTCTCAACACATGAGATCAAAAGATAGAATCAAGAGGAGGAAGAAGGAGGAGAACTTAGCAACCATGAGAGCTCATTTTCTTTTCTTCTCATGAGAAAGAGCAAGAGAGAGAAATGAGAATGAATTATGAGCTAAAGAAAATGAACCATGGTTCAATAATGCAAAAACATTATCATTACTAATCCCAACAAGATAAAGTTGATGGCTACATTGAAATGATCATTTTCATAATCAAAAGAAAAAGAAAATCAAAAGAAGAGTGTAGATCTCTCATGAAGGTCAATGGTCAACCCCGGTCAACCGGTCAACAAAGTCAAGAGAGGCCATGGTGGTCAAATGGTCAATGCAATTAGCCATCATATAATTATCACTAATAGGATTAGTAAACAATGTCTCCGACTCATAATGGTTTTGACCGAACAAATTGCCAAAACCCTAATGAGGCACCTCCTTCTTCATCACTCCTCAAAACTGTGCATACACACCCGCATCCGCATTCCGTAGAATGCGAATGCACTGAAGACAAAACAAATCCATCCGTGCAATACTAGGATCCGGCTTAAAACAAAACCCACTAGTATTGCCTGCCCGAACAACATACGCACACAAGTGTACGCAAGTGATCGCAGCTCTGCCGTAAAACCATACGGCCTCTACACGTTTCGCTCAGTGCAGGGAAACTCTCTGTGTGAGACTCTAAAGACTCGACACTACGCTGGCAGTGGGTTTAACCACAGACCGCAAGCGGCACTAGCTGTACGTAATGGTCCCCAGGTAGATGTCGATAAGAAGGCCGATGAGGTAAACCCATCCGAACTCCTACTGAGCCTGTATGCGACAATCTCCGTACAGTCCGGTCTGTTCATCTGATACATCGCATGGCGGGCCTAGGGGGTGGCGAACGTCAGTCCCCTAATAGCGGTACAAGTCTTGTCGGAGTGAAGCCCAGAACACCCTGAGATAACACTGGAAACCTACCAGTATATCTCGCTTGCCCTAGCCAGGGACTACTCGTGTAATGGCTCTCCTAGACACAGCGCGATGTCAACCCCCAATACCGGGAGAGACGAATCATGTCTAACCGTCACTGCCTCCAAGTGCTTCGGGACTACACCCAACTACTACCTGTTAACACGACTCCTTTGAGCCGTGGTAGGGTAGTAATCTAAGTACAGTGGGAACACACTCGAGGCGAAGTGACAGTGTCAAGTTAGCGGACTAAGCTGTACTCATGTCACATGGGAACTAATAACTGACGATAGGTATAATACCATCCATCAGTTCCCTACGAGTCCTGTCCAGTGTACTCGTAATCTAACGAGCACCCGCATACTATCCCCAGTACGACGTACTGATGGCTGTGGGACAGACCACCTCCTGTGCTGGGATGAGAAGCGTATACGCTAGTCTACTCCGGAGTATCGATGCCCTGTCTCGATAGTCCTACGACTAGGGACCTGTATAAGAATGTGCTTATAGATTACCCAGCCCCCACAAGTTTGACTGCCATCACAACGCTGGTAATCAAGCAATGATCCTATGGGCTCTACTAATATGTATAAGCGATATGCTAAAAGAAACACATGCACATATTGAAGTAGAAACAAACCAAGTAGCATACTACCATTTTGAGCAAGATTGTCTATATAACTGTGAATTTCCCAAGCTTCCATTAAGGAATATACAATCTAGTATGATACAGTAATGGCCTCTAGGGCATATACACTAACAGATTTTTGCATGAATTAACTTATTAAAATACAATTCATGATGATAATAATATAATGAAACCATAATTAGATTTTAAATCTTATTTATTTAAGAATTTCTAAAATCTAGTTAGCAAAATAGTATTTTTTTATCACAATTTCTCAATTATCAATAAAAACTAGTAACCAAATTAAGTTTTTCATTCCTTAAACAGGTTAATAATCTCATTAAAACTACAATATAATGATATCAACCTTAATTAGAATTTTATATCACCAATATATACAATATATAAGAACTAGTTTGCAAAATTGGTTAACTTAAACAAATTTTCAACCAACAATATACATTATAACAACCATACAAGATTTTCCCATTCTAAAATTGTTAAACTACATAATATAACCCAACTCAATTAATAGAAACCCAAATTTCATTATGAAACCCTCTCTTGAATTTTTCATTTAGCAATAGAACCAAACTAAAAATTAATTAAACACTATATTAAGTTAAATTAAGTAATCTACAAGCATTAAAACCAAAAGCTTAAAATTTATACCTCACATGTGAGATCCAAACATGAAATTTTGCCTCCCAAAAGAATGGTTTCCAACTCCAAGATCCATGTAAAAATGAGCAAAGAATAGTGGATAGGAATTAATTAGGAATTTGTGGGTTTTTATTGAATTTTTTGATGAAATTTGGTGGATTTTTGCAACAAAATCAAATGGAGAAATGGGGGGGGGGGGCTGCCATGGTTTTGGCCGGCCATAAGCAAGGGGAAAAGAGAAAGAGAAAAGTGTGAGGAAAGTTGTGTAGAAACTTCATTAATTGACACTTCTTTTTATGTCTTTTCATCACTTTATTTAATTTTATTCATTTCAATTCTAATAAAACTAAAGAAAATTCTAGAAACATGGAAAAATTTGGAAATAAATTTTGCATGATACACACTAGATTCTAATATGAAATGGTTCACTTTTGCAAATTAAACCTATTCAAATTTGTAATTTACACTAATTTAGTGTATAAATAAAGCTTATGTTAATATTTAAAATAATTAATTTAGGAAAAATATTTAATTAAACTAAAAATTTATAAGTGACTAAATAAAAATTATTTACTAGTAATTACATAATTAAAATAGGTCTTTTAAAATTTATAATGAAAAATAATTACGGTTTAGTTTTACGAAAAATACGTTTTACTTTACCGAAAATCATAAAATTCACTTAAAGAATTTTATTTACTTAATTATTTATTTATTTATTTTTAAAACGTTACAATCTTCCCCCTTTAAAAAATTCGGTCCCCGAATTTAAATTAAAACTCCCCCTAATTACTAAAACATTCAGCCAAAACACTCAAATCGTCGGGGCTCCGAAATTATCAATACATAACAAAAATCAACTCCGTCAAGCATAACACAATCATCAGAGTTATGGTGAAAATAGAATATCCAATCCCAATACGAAAACCAACATAATATATATCAAATCTATAACTTATATATAGTGCGCATCTTAGTAAAATCGTCTAAACATCTTAATAAAGAAGCATGCAAAAACCTCTTTTTAAAATCGCCGTGCGATGCACGTGTCACGGCATAAGAGCGGACGTTTATTTTTTTTTTTATAAAAATAGCTATACATATATATCTTTTATTTAACCTACACGTCCCGCTTGGTTACTAAATCAAATAGTAATGATTATAGAAACATACTGCTCAAAATAAAATCAATCCCAATCACATCATAAAAAATATCATATGCGTCCGGTGCGCACTGAAATCAAAACCAAATACAGATGCCACGAATACACACAGAAACAAAACCGAGTGCAACAGGTGTGCTCCAAAAACATCTGTCTAGTGCAACGGGCGTGCACGACTCTAATATCAGGTGCATCCAATCTGCACAAAACCCCGATTTAGTGCATCTGGTGTGCACAAAATCGCATCAAGTGCGCCAAATGTGCGCAAGAATCTCAATTAGGTGCACATGGTGCACGAAAACATACACCGAATATCAAAATCGAAATCACAGTACGAAAATGCATGAAAACTAGGTCGAAGCATATGTCAAAATCATGTGTAACCCATATGCACGAAATCAAATCAAAATCTCAAAATGTATAAAACCAAATCGAGTGTACTGGGTATGTAAAAAACAACATCAATACAACTGATATATGAAACACGAATAGAATGTAATGAATGTACACATAGGAAATACCAATCGTAGAACAAAATCCTCAAAATGCCAAAATCTAATCAACAGAAATATGAAATTTAAATCACCAAATCACAATCGTAAACACTATCATCAATGTGCGCCTCTTTCCTCTGATGTCGACTGCTTCGAACTCGTCTCTTCGTAGGTGTGCTGACTGCGCTACCTATGGCAATACTCATATCTAGAGTCTCCCACGTAATCTATCCCTTCACCTGATATCCGGACTACATTAAACTTTTCGATCGATTCATCAAAATCCCATAATTCCCCGAGAGCTCAACACTCAAGTACATTTTAAAAATATCCAGTACATACCCCAGCATCTGCGAACCAGTCGTAGAAGGGTAAACCCAAGCCTCACTAATGGCACCGCGGAACTGCCGTAAACCCTAAGGTTCAAGGGCGTTCTCGTGGTCATTATGTTGATTTCGGGTTTCATTCTTCTAGAGGGTCCATAGAAATACCTGCATGTTCTTCCGAATACCTTAAACTTGGGAAAATGAGTTTCTGACAATCGTTCGAATCCTTTAACTTCGTCTGGACGGCATGTGAATACCCTTCGTCCGCACGCTAAACAATGCTTCAATCCTCAAGAATAAACGATACCCTAATGGTTATCGCATTCGATCCGCAGCTCCCTCTGCCCATGCGACCGTGGTGACAGAAACCATCATCCGATATCGACGAAGATAGATCAAAGGAACGAATGAAATGTGGTGCAATGAAATGTACATCCTAAGGCTTCTTAAGCAGAGTACCGTATCGTAAGTATGCCGCGGATCATACCCACGGTACGTCACTCTACCAAAGTCACCTACTCCATCAACCAATGGTCACCCTAGACTTATACAAGGTTAAACCTAGCGCTCTGATACCAACTTTGTCACGACCCGAAGGTACGGAACGTGACCGGCACTTAAATTACGAAGCGTCTAGAGTCACAACGTAATCTAAGTAAGCCGAAGCTCAGAAATCTAAACCATAAAAAGAAGAAGAAGTAAAGGAAAACATGTTGAAAACAAGTTAAAAAGCAACTTCCAATTTTCTCAAAAATTTCGGCAGAGTCTCCTTTGTAAAAACTGGCCCCAAACGGGTACAAACAAGAATAATATATATAAAGCAATAAAAAGGCATCCCCAAGCGGGAACTAGCTCTACGCCAACAGGCGGAAACAACCACACTAAGAATAATAATATACAACGCCAAAGGGCGAGACTCAAAACTCAAAAGAAAACAAATCCACCAAACCATAATAATACATGCGCGACTCTAAGGTCGAAATAAATAAATGGTCCTTTAAACTTATCAAGTAATACAAGTTTTGTTGATGGAGCTTACTAGATATCAATGAAATAATAAAAGTACAACGGCGGTCCTGATACAAGTGAACCAACCTACCGTGCAAATCACCCTGAATGAAATGATGTGCCAGCAAGCTGCCAAGAAACTCTGAACATCGAACCTGTAATAAAATTTGGCACAATGGGGGTGAGTTGCCAACTCATGAGTAGAAGACATCTGCGAAAAGAAATCAAATGCACGACGTTGTCCTAGGTCATAATAATAAACTAATATATTACTGGTCATCTAGTAATGGCAGGGTAATAAACTACGTGCAAGTGCAAATGCTCCATGCTCGTGTCAGTGCCTCAAATAGTAATATGGCATGTGAATGAGTATGCATGCACCATGAATGTAAAGCAATCAATCCTGAAATCTGGATATATCTGTACAAGACATCCTTAAATTTTATCATGGTAAATTTGTATAGAAATCTGAAATATCATTGATGAAATCCATGGAAGTCCGTGTCAAGCATCGACACAAAACATGTAAATCTCATGTCTCAATACCTCATAGTCTCAATATCTCATAGTCTTAATATCTCAGGCTCCGTCAGTTCGGATCGGCCCATAACATCAAATCTCATAACAACGGTCGGTATCCTCCGGATATCCGCCGTGCCAGATATCACCGGTAGGTAGTCTTCCCCTGCCAAGCTCATCCTCTACAACTCGATCTTCTTGCCCCGGGTACCATACTGGGCCCACCATGTACCCGAGACGGTTCATCCACTCCTCAAATCGGGTCTCGAAATCCAACAGAAAACATGAAATCTCATGGTGGACGACATATACATCACGAGAAAACAGCAACTTATATTTTAAAAAGAGAGGAGGAAAGAGAGAAGTTTTTATATATTTTCTTGCGGTTTTCCCAATAATCCAGAAATCTCATAGAAATCCAAAATCCCAATATCATGAGTAAGCAAATGATAAGTGTCGGCATAATCCCCACAATACTGCATGATAACATGAAAATATGAATGCATGAAATGTTTAAGTAATAAATGCCATATCTAGACTAACACCTGAGAGTAATCACAATATTATATCGATCTAGCTTTTAGCTGATTCTATCAATAAAAGATAATATGTTTTACAGTGTACGTGACATAGCAATTACCGATGATGATGTGTGTGAGCCGGCAAATAAGTGTGCGTGGAATATGCGCATCATCGGTAATGGTGCTGGTGTCCTAACAGGCAGTGGTTCATATTAACTATAGAAACATATGTATGAACATGCAACGTGATGATTACAATCTGAAAATAAAGGTAAAATGTGTACTAACCACTCATTTGGAATATACGTATCTAACTACATCTATATGACTCGAGCCTAAACTGGTATCTATTTAACCCCCTAAGAACTAAACTAAAGAAACTAGTCGATCGGCAATAAGAATCTACCTAAGGTCTGAGTCCATATCTCTAATAGTCGGCGATCCAGACTCAATAGCGTCACGTACGTAGTACGACTTCCTCGAATCAAGAGTGCGGATCAATCATCATATCTATGCCTCGTACGGTAAAATCCATCGTACGGCATCCCAATATCGGGGTACGGGTCAAGTATCACCTACGTACATCATCATTCGTATAATATCATCATCAAATAATGTCACGATCAAGGGTACTGTACTGTAATTGCATACATTCTAATATCCTTAATTATATCATTGCCAACATAAATATACCTCGTTAATTGGTCCTCAGAAATATCATTTCACATATATCATATCATGATTAATTCACATATTTCACGTCGTGATTAAGGCGCATATATCATGTCGAGATTAAGTCACCTATATCATGTCGTAGTCAAGTCACACATATATCATATCGTAACGAAGTCACACATATTTCATATCGTAACCAAGTCACATATATTTCATATCGTAATCAAGTCACAGGTTACAGTCCGGGTTCTATTCTAGGGTCTTGTATATCTCAATGTCATCATCACCTAATATCGTTTATGTATACATATCCATTTTCTCATTTCCAACGATCCGCTAACATCATAACCCGACTTTCCAGCCAAGAGATAACGGCATCAAGCCCAGTTATACTGTCTCATCCCCATATATCATATAACATCCTTATCTCACATATACATGTTGTGTGTGTGTGTGTATATATATATACCTACACACATTCCTATATATATATATATACATATATACACATACACATATACACCAAGTCAAGTTTCTGTGTGTGCGTGTGTGTGTGTCTACCTGAAACCTACGAATCTCCTCCAAGATATTCATCCGATGGTAAGGTTTTTCTAAATCAGTCTAGTCCAACCTAAGGTAATTACTAGGGTCCTACTCACTAAGAATCTAAGGTCACGTCTGGCTTCCTAATGACAATAAGTAATATTCCTATTCTATGTTTGCAGGGGTGCTAAACGCCATCCACCCGACTTCCCCCGTAGATATACATCTACTCACCTGGTCCTTATCTGCCGAAGACGATGTCGCCATCCTCTTCTTCCTCGTCCGAAGTCCACGCGAGGGGTACCTATACGCAAACATATATAATATCGTAAACTGAATCACGGACAAAACCAAAACGACGCACGAAACGCGCATAGGTTAAAACCTATGACCCGCTTATGCAAAAGAACCAAATATCGCTCGATATCGGCGTAAAAACGCCAATTGATCGAGATAAAACACCAACCAACAACTCGTAGTTTCAAAACTCATTATTTATAATATAAAACATGATTTAAATCATCGAAACCCTAAAATCAATCAAATCGTCCAATTCCGAAAAACCTTGAAAATGTCGATTTACCGTTTTACTTCAAGACTTGATGATTAGATGAAACTAATGGTCATAATACTCATTAAATAGCATAAATAGATTATATAAACTATTACTATATTTTTAACACCCTAATTTGTATTAGTTTGGAAATTCTAGTTTGCAAACTTGCCCGATTTCGATACTTTTAAGCAAAATTTTACAATATCAAAACTAAACTTTATTTTTGCATGAATTAACTTATTAAACTACAATTCATGATGATAATAATATAATGAAACCATAATTAGATTTTAAATCTCATTTATTTAAGAATTTCTAAAATCTAGTTAGCAAAATAGTATTTTTATCACAATTTCTCAATTATCAATAAAAACTAGTAACCAAATTAAGTTTTTCATTCCTTAAACATGTTAATAATCTCATTAAAACTACAATATAATGATAGCAACTTTAATTAGAATTTTATATCACCAATATATACAATATATAAGAACTAGTTTTCAAAATTGGTTAACTTAAACAAATTTTCAACCAACAATATACATTATAACAACCATACAAGATTTTCCCATTCTAAAAATGTTAAACTACATAATATAACCCTACTCAATTAATAGAAACCCAAATTCATTTTGAAACCCTCTCTTGAATTTTTCATTTAGCAATAGAACCAAACTAAAAATTAATTAAACACTATATTAAGTTAAATTAAGTAATCTACAAGCATTAAAACCAAAAGCTTAGAATTTATACCTCACATGTGAGATCTAAACATGAAATTTTGCCTCCTAAAAGAATGGTTTCCAACTCCAAGATCAATGTAAAAATGAGCAAAGAATAGTGGGTAGGAATTAATTAGGAATTTGTAGGTTTTTATTGAATTCTTTGATGAAATTTGGTGTATTTTTGCAACAAAATCAAATGGAGAAATGGGGGGGGGGGGCTGCCATGGTTTTGGCCGGCCATAAGCAAGGGGAAAAGAGAAAGAGAAAAGTGTGAGGAAAGTTGTGTAGAAACTTCATTAATTGACACTTCTTTTTATGTCTATTCATCACTTTATTTAATTTTATTCATTTCAATTCTAATAAAACTAAAGAAAATTCTAGAAACATGGAAAAATTTGGAAATAAATTTTGCATGATACACATTAGATTCTAATATGAAATGGTTCACTTTTGCAAATTAAATCCATTCAAATTTGTAATTTACACTAATTTAGTGTATAAATAAAGCTTATGTTAATATTTAAAATAATTAATTTAGGAAAAATATTTAATTAAACTAAAAATTTATAAGTGACTAAATAAACATCATTTACTAGTAATTACATAATTAAAATAGGTCTTTTTAAAATTTATAATGAAAAATAATTACGGTTTAGTTTTACGAAAAATACGTTTTACTTTACCGAAAATCATAAAATTCACTTAAAGAATTTTATTTACTTAATTATTTATTTATTTATTTTTAAAACGTTACAACTAACCCATGTAGAGAATAAACCATGGGTTAACAATAGTGGTTGGGTTAATAAATATCTTCAAGTAAATCAAAATGAGTGGACTTGGTCAATGGTTTCACAAGCTTCTACAAACTTCAACCATGTGACTAATTACCACTAATTTATGAATTACCAAAATAAATTAAAAGCTTAGGATTATCATAACCATGGTGTAAGTCTCATACACCGACGTTGCATGTGGCATCAAACATGACACATAAATAATGTACATTAATATATATCACATATATACTAAGTGTACACAAGTGAGAAAAAGAAATGCTTAAGTGAGCTAATATTAGTTAATGTAAATTAATATATCACATATATAATTATACATTAAATTATTAAATCAACACTTGATTTAATAATCCGGCTATATCACATACAACCGGCTAATATCAAATGTAACAATCTATCGAATCAACACTTGATCCGATAACCTGGCTATATCACATATAACCGACCGATATCACATTTCGCGGGAATAGAATGCGGTATCACATACGCGCATTAATCTCGGTCCCGCACATATCACATATGTGCTCCTACTTCATTTCGCATGAACCAGGAAACCTTTGTGTAGGACTCTAAAGACTCGTCAATACGCCGGCAGTAGGTGATGATCATATCAAACACCCACAAGCTTCAAGCGGTCTGCTAAACGTAATGGCCATCCGGGTATTGAGCGATCAGAAGATCAACAAGCAAGCCTGCTCATTCTCCTGCGAATCTAATCAATAACACTACCGTACAGTCCGGTCTCTTCATCAGATATATCGCATATCAACAGCATAGGGGTGGTATAACGTCAGACCCCAATAGCTTGATAAGTCATGCTAATGCAAGGTCCATAACGGTTCGAGAAGCTACTGATAACACATACCAGTAAATCTCAGCAACCCTGGCCAGGGATTTCCTGTTATGGCCAATCGAGCATAGCGCAACATCAACTCCCAATACTGGGAGAGACGAATCCTCTCCTATCACTCATTTCCTCCATATGACTTGGGACTGTACCCAAAAACCATCTTTTTGCACGATCTTATGACCGTGGTATGGTGGAAATCAAAGCACAGTGGGAATCGCACAAGACTCTATGACGATCTCGGGTCGACAGACTAACCTGTACGAGTGTCACGAGAGAACTGTTATCTGACAATAGCTATAATACCATCTAGGAGTTCTCGGCGAGTCCGTTCAGTGTACCCGGTCTCCACTGATCACTGGTATACCTTCTCTGATGTCAAACACCAATGGAAGTGGGATCATCCATCGCCCATCATATGGGTCAAGAAGCGCATACGTTAGTCTACTCTGGAGTATCGATGCCATGTCTCGATACTCCCATGACTAGAAACAATTATAGGGTGTACTTGTGGACTACCCTTTGACCCACTAGTATGATCTCCATCATAGTCCTGGTAGTCAAGTACACATCCTAAGGGCTTTATCAACATGTGAGAGTAAGACAGCATCACTTATACAAGTCAACATGTTAAGATAAAGTGCAACAAGATAGCATACTATCATGTCGAGTAAGAAAGTCCTCCCTATATATGTCCAAGCATCCACTACAATATACATCCCATGTACAGTAAGGGCCTCTAGGGCATACATATAAGTAGCCATAGCAAGGTATGTATGTACGCATAATGCAATTCACATGCGCAATAGAACAAGAATCATGTCTAATGATAAGGTAAGCTAAGCAATGTATTATCCATGGCAATTCTATAGTGTGAATGTCATGGCAATTACTAACGGTGTGTGTGTGGCATACAGTTTAGTGCTTGTGCAACATGAACCGTTAGTAACAGTGCTGTGTTTCATTAATACTACGTCCATATGCAACAGGAAATGGGGTATGCAACAATGGTACACATGCACAATCAATGTATATATATATACATATATATATATATATATACTTATAACCAATAGTCGTATCATTGAATCTAGCCCCGAAGCATAACGCCATACTGGCGATTCCCCCGTAGATATTAAGTCTACTCACTGATGATCTCGAGCTAGGTAAAGCCAACCACTTGTTTTCCTTTCTTCGTAGCGTCCGAAGTCCCCGCTGCGATCCTATTAACACATAAAACATAGCAAGGCAAACTTAGAAACCGTCCAATAATACATAAAAACTACGTTTAAATCGACGCACCGACTCCAACACCCTCTCAAGTGTTCGCTTAGTGGCTAACGTGTGTGGCGACAATCTAAAACAACCCTAAGCAAATACGAGTGCAGAAATCACGCAAAGCACAGAACTGAATCGGACACCGTGTCGGATATCGAAACGCGCGTCATCGAAACACTAAAAACTAGCTAATCGATCCCAGATTTTACATACTTTCACAACCTAAAAATCTAGCAGTACCAAACAACCTAAAACAATTGAAGACAGCTACCCACAAAATTACAACACCCCAGTCTCCAGGAAGGCCGAGCTCGCCGGAAAAACACCTCATGTCGCCGGCCAAACGAGGTTGGGTTGGGTCAGGGTTTCAGGTAAACACTTAGGCCAACTAGTACAACACCACCACACTGCTAGTTTTTCCAGTAAACACCCGTAGTCACAGCAGATAACAGATATCCTAAAACGACACTAAAAACCCGATACGTGCACAAAACTATATCTTTTAGTGTTCAAAACTGAAACTACAAAGCAACACAACAATATAACAACCTAATTACAGTTTAGAGATTGTTACCTATCAACACTTGCTCAAAATCCTAGCTTTCCATGCTCCAAGTGATCCTAATGGCTAAACTTGGCTTTAAGAAGGATTTTAGTGAGTTAAGTGGAGAATTTGTTTGGTTTAGTGAGGATTGGGTTAGGGTTTCAGTTAAGGGTGGTGAGGATGAAGGAAAAATGAAGAGAAGAAAATGAATGAGGGAATTAGAGAATGTGAGTGAGAGTGAGGGAGTGTATGAGTGAGGGTGAGGGAAAATGAGGGTTTGAGTTTAGCATAAGCCATGCCTCCCTCTTCTCTCTCCTCATTTAATGCATGGCATGCTTGCCCCATGCCCATCATGCCCTCTCTCTCTCTTCCTCTCTCAAGTCAACCAATTTAAAAAACCCATTTTTATTTTAAAACTAAATAATTTTAGCTAATTACATCTAACAAATGGCATGACATTAGGTTAGGGTGCCATGGCTACTTAAGCATGGTTAACCCCCTAATTAACCCTAGGTTAACATGCACATGTGTGTGCAAGCCCAAATTAAATATTAATAAAATATTAATTAATTTTTATAAATATTTGAAAACCATTTTGGTAAGCTTTTTACTAAAAATCCGTATTATCGCTTAATTAACACTAATCGCATTCTAAGGTGTTACAATCTTCCCCCTTAAAGAAATTCGTCCCCAAATTTAAAAATCTTACTATGCGTACCTTCAAAGAGATGAGGGAATTTCTTCCGCATCTCGCTCTCGGCCTCCCAAGTGACCTCTTTACCATTCGGACTACGCCAAAGAACCTTCACAGATGGCAAGACCTTTGACCAAAGTTTTTTTTCACCTGCCGATCTAATATCACTACCGGCTGCTCGGTGAGCGAAAGATCGCGCTCTAGCTGAACGGCCTGGTGCGGAATCATATGAGAAGGATCATGAAGGTATTTGCGAAGCATCGATACATGGAATACGAGGTGAACATCCAGAAAACTTGGTAGAAGTGCCAAACGATAGGCAACGATACCAACTCACTCAAGGATCTCAAAAGGACCTATAAATCTGGGACTAAGCTTCCCTTTCTTCCTAAATCTCATCACGCCCTTCATCGGAGAAATCCGTAGGAATACATGATCCCCCACTGCGAACTCGAGCCTGCGATGACGACGGTCGGCAAAAGACTTCTGTCTGCACTGGGCTGCTCTCATCCTATCCTGAATCAACTAAATTTTCTCTGTAGTCTCTTGAACTAGCTGGGGTCCCAAAATCCTGCTCTCGTTGAGTTCGGTCCAACAGACTGGCGATCGACACTTTATACCATAAAAAGCCTCAAAAGGTGCCATCTGAATCGTCTCCTGATAACTGTTATTGTAGGAGAACTCTATCAACGGAAAGTGACGATCCCAACTGCCACCAAAATCAAGCACGCACGCACGAAGCATATCTTCCAGAGTCTGTATAGTCCGCTCTGACTGACCATCGGTCTGCGGATAGAAAGCAGTTCTAAAGCTCAAACGAGTACCCAAAGCTTCCTGTAGCTTCTGCCAAAGAAGGCTAGTGAACTGGGTGCCCCTATCGGATACAATGCATGTGGGAATGCCGAGCAAACGCACAATCTCTTCAATGTACAACTGAGCATACTGAGCAAAACCGAAAGTGGTCTTCACTGGAAGGAAGTGAGCCACTTTCGTCAACCGGTCTATAATCACCCAAATGGAGTCATACCCTCGACTAGACCTGGGTAGAACCACAATGAAGTCCATGGAAATCTTCTCCTATTTCCACTCCGGAACGGGTAAAGGCTGCAACTCTCCTGCCGGTCTCTGATGCTCAGCCTTGACTTGCTAACAAGTCAGGCACCTCGAAATGAAATCCGAAACATCACTCTTCATCCTTGCCCACCAGTAGATATCTCTCAAGTCACGGTACATCTTGGTGGAACCTGGGTGAACATTAAAAGATGACTGATATGCCTGCTCTAGGATCTTGCATGTCAACCCATCGGTATCACATACACACAAACGAGTCCCAAAACTTAGCACACACTGGTCATCAATCAAGAACTCCGAATCTCTACCCTGCCGAACCTGCTCAAGAGTCTTAGACAAACGGGCATCAGCAGGCTGTGCTTCACGAATACGATCATGTAGAAGTGGACGGGCACGGACGTGAGCAAGCTGCCCCCCAGTGGAAGTGAACGCAAACTGTACTCTGCTGTCACACAAGATCTGCCAATCTACAGAAGACTGCCTCTGAACTGAACTCAACTGGGACAAGCTACCCCCGGGCCTACGACTTAAAGCATCAGCTACCACATTCGCCTTACCTGGATGATAAAGGATCTCACAATCATAATCCTTCACAAGCTCCATCCAACGGCGCTATCTCAAATTCAGATCCTGCTGCTGGAAGATGTACTTCAAGCTCTTATGGTCCGTGAAAATCTGACACAACTCCCCGTACAAGTAATGTCTCCAAATCTTAAGCGCAAAGACCACCATGGCCATCTCAAGATCATGAGTGGGATAATTCTACTCGTGCTTCTTCAACTGCCGGAAAGTATAAGCGATAACTCTATCATACTGCATCAATACACAACCGAGTCCCACTCGAGAAACATCACAATAAACGACATAGCCGCCCGATCCAGAAGGCAAAGATAAAACTGGTGCAGTCGTCAACCGAGTCTTCAACTGCTCAAAACTCTGCTTGCATGCCTCAGTCCAAAGAAAAGGAACTCCCTTCCTGGTCAGTCCGGTCAGTGTGTAGCGATACTCGAAAAGTCCTGCACGAAACGACGGTAATAACCGGCTAAGCCCAAAAAGCTGCGGACCTCTGTCACTGATACAAGTTTGGACCAAAGCTGTACGGTCTCGATCTTCCTCGGGTCCACACGAATATCGGCTCCCGTAACCACATGACCTAGGAAGTCAACACTATCAAGTCAGAAGGCATACTTGGAGAATTTAGCAAACAGCTGGTGCTCTCTCAATGTCTGCAAAGCAATCCTCAAGTGCAGCTTATGCTCCTCTCGACTCTTGGAATAAACCAGAATGTCATCAATAAACACAATAATAAACTGGTCGAGAAACGGCCTAAAAATCCGGTTCATCAAATCCATGAACGCTGCTGGGGCATTGGTGAGTCCGAACGACATCACCAAAAACTCTTAATACCCGTAGCGCATATGAAAAGCAGTCTTCGGAACGTCATCATTCCGAACCCGCAACTGATGATAACCTGATCTCAAATCAATCTTGGAAAAATGTCCCGCACCCTGGAGCTGATCAAAAAAATCGTCAATGCGAGGTAAAGGATACATATTCCACACCGTAACTCGGTTCAATTGACGATAATCAATGCACAACCTCAAACTGTCGTCCTTCTTCTTGATGAACAGAACAAGAGCTCCCCAAGACGAAACACTCGGACGTACAAGTCCCCTATCAAGCAACTCTTGCAACTGATCCTTAAGCTCCCTAAGCTCCGCCGAGGCCATCTGGTAAGGAGGTATAGAAATAGGCCCCGTGCCGGGGATCAGATCAATGCAAAACTCAATCTCACGCTCTGGCGGCAATCCAGGTAACTCATCGGGAAAAACGTCGGGAAACTCTCTCACAATAGGAACCCGGTCCAACGACTCTACTGTGGCTCCAGTATCTCGAATGAAATCCAAGAATCCCCAACATCCCCTCCTCAAAAGCCGACTAGCGCAAAGGGCTGAAATCAAACTTTGAGGGGCGGCACTACGGTCCCCCTGCACAACAAGAACTGACTCGCCGGGAAAACAAAACCTGACTGTCTTCTCGTGGCAGTCCATAGACGCGTAGCACGTAGCTAACCAGTCCATGCCCAGGAGAACGTCAAAGTCCAACATCTCAAGAAGGATCAAGTCAACGGACGAATCTCTATCTCCAATCCGAACGGCACACGACCGAAAAACATGTCGCACAACAAATGACTCGCCAACAGGATTAGTCACAACAAGCGGCTGATCTAGCAAACACGACTCTCGGCCCAATCTCGGCACGAAGTGTATAGAAACATACGAGTGCGTAGATCCCGGATCAAACAATACGTGTTCATCGAAGGAACATACTGAAAGAATACCTGAAACCACTGCATTGGACGCATGCGTGTCCTGATGAGTGAAAGCAAATACCCGTGCCTCCCCTCTACCGGCAACTAGTTGTCTTCCGCCTCTGCCACCCCGTCCTCTCTGAACAAATCGTCCGCGACCACGACCTCTCTGAACATAAGGCTGACGCGGAGTAACAACATGTTGGATATATGTATGCCCTAGAGGCCATTATATGTATAGTGGATGCTTGGACATGTATATATGTATATATAGATGACTTTCTTGCTCAACATGATGGTATGCTATCTGGTTTACTTTATCTTGACATGTTCATTTGATTATACATCTTACTCATTTGGTACATGTTGATAAAGCCCATAAGATATTTTCTTGACTACTGTAACTATGACGTAGATCGTACTAGTAGGACACCTGTAGTTTATAAGCATATCCTTCAACTGTTCCTAGTAGCGGGTGTATCGAGACGGGGCATCGATATTCCAGAGTAGACTAGCATATACCATTCTTGTCCCATATGATAGGCGATGGATGATCCCATATCCATCTGGTGTGGTGACACCTAAGATTGTATGCGGGTGCTCAGTGGAGACTGAGTACACTGAACGGATTCGCCGAGAACTCCTATGTGATATTATATCTATCGTTGGATAGCAGTTCTCAGGTGACACTGGTACAGGTTAGTCCATACACCCAAGATCGTCATACAGTCTTGTGTGTCCTCCCACTGTACTTTGATCTCCGCCCTACCACGGCTCTACCGAGTCATGCAAACAGGTGGACTTTGGGTACAGTCCCGAGGCACATGGAGGAAATGAGCGATAGGAGGGGTTTCGTCTCTCCCGGTATTGGGGGTTGATGCTGTGCTATGCTCGATTAGCTTTAACAGGAAGTCCCTAGCCAGAGCTGCTGAGATTTACTGATAAGTGTTATCAGTAGTTTCTCGATCTGTTATGAGCTATACACCGGCATGACTTATTGAGTTATTGGATTTGACGATTCCATCCCTAGACTCGATATGCAGCATATCTGACGAAGAGACTGGACTGTACGGTAAGTGTTGCCAGTTGGCTCGATGGGAGTTTTGACAGCTTCGCTGGTTTTCTTCTTATCACTCAATATCCGGGTGGCCGTTACGTTTAGCTGACCGCTTGCGGCTTGTAGGTGTTTGATATGATCATCACCTACTACCGGCGTATTGACGAGTCTTAGAGTCCCACAATGAAGTTTCCTGGCTCGGGCGAAAACATGTGGTGTGCATATGAGATATACGCGGGGACCCGATTAAATACGTATATGTGATACCGTATATTAATCGGGCGTTTTTCTATTGGTCGGGTCGTATGTGATATGACCGGTTTGCTAAATCAAGTGTTGATTTAACATTTGACTTTTAGATTAAATCTTTATTAAACCCTTTTCTTTGTTGATGTATGCATGCATGTATGCACATGATGATGTGTATGGACACATACATACATTGTATCATGGTTGTTGATACACAAATGGTGGCAATGCAAGACTCACATGGTTCATTTATATATAGATATATATTTGTTTTGAGAAAAAGAAAAAGGAAATAAAAATTAAATCATGGTTGATAATTATCCAAACTTGACTATTCTTTGACCTAATTCAAACCATAGTTTAAATTTCATTTGGACTTTAACTCAACACAATAATATTTAGATATTAGTTAACCATGGTTTGAAGTGAGAAGGATTAATATTGATTATTCATTCTCACTTATTTCAATATATCATTATCTCTTGAGCTCATAGCTAAGCCACCATTATATTCTTCTTCCTCCAAGCTCTCTTGATTTTTCTCTTGAGTGAGGTTGATAAAAAGAAAGGGTTTTGATTATAGAATACAAACCACCTTATCATTCTATACACATCTAGCCCATTTGTGTAGGGTGTTTGCTATACTTCTTTCACAAATATAGTAAAGCAAGGAGCTTTGGGCAAAGGGACTTCGGGTGGATCATCGTGGATAAGGAAGGACTCGAGTTATCCGATCCAAACTCTCAAAGGTCCAAGGAGTCACCAAGTGAGGTCTACAAAGGTTGTAATCTCTACACTTAGTGATAGATTACCATTTGTATATGATACTTTGCATGATACCCTAAAAATTCTAGTTAAGATTCTTGTTTAGTAAACTTAGCACCTTAAAAATTTAATTGTGGCATGTGTGATGCTTCCAAACCCTAGATGAGGTGCTAGGTAAACCCAACACAATAGGTGCAAGAGGCAACGCTTTCTGAGGTGGAGAAGGTGGTAAGGTAACATGTGGTACGGCTGCCTCGTCCTCACGTGGCTCAGTACAATCTCGAACACAATGATAGAAACTCCCGGACCAAAAACATCCAGACGATGACTGCTGACCCTCCTGGGGATAAGAGCTAAACAACTGGCCTCGCTCCAAGCCTTTGCTGCCTGAACGAAATCTGTCGCGGTTTCTAGACATCTGTCTCTGTGCTGATATACCAGTACGAACCCTCTTCGGTTCCGGAATGACCGACGTCTCGGAAAGACGCTCCTCAATTAATAGGGCTGCATCCACTGCTACAAATGTATCACACTGCTGGGCGCTGATAGCGAGGAACAACTGGGTAAGCAAGCCTCGAACAAACCTCTTGATTTGCATCTCCTCGGTATCTACCAAATACGGAGCATACACAGATAGCTGAGTAAACTGCACATCATACTCTGCTATCGTCATACCCGGAGTCTGGCGTAACGACTCGAAACTGCGAGCTCGAGCATCCCTGACGCTCTGCAGAAGAAAACGGGCAAGAAACACCGTCACGAACTCAGCACGGGTTATAGGAGAAAGACATGCGGCTCTGCCCCTCTCTAAAGACTCGCACCACTTCTAGACAAGACCTTCCAAAAGAAAACTCGCGAACTTTACCCATCTCGCGTCGGAGCATCTCGGTGAATGACATATCCTGGCCATCCGATCGATAAATGACTGCGGATCCTCAGCTGCATCAGTACCGGGGAAAACCGAAGGTTTCATCCTCATGAACTTAGATAACGATACGATGATAACCTCCGTAGCTGCAGGTACGACTGCCGGAACAGTAGATACCATCGCGGTCCCCATAACAGGTGGGACAACCTCCTGTCTCTGCGGTCGACTGGCCTCAACTAATGATCCCATCATCTGGCGCAAATCCTGCATACCGGCCTCTAGTCTAGTAATACGATCAGGCGAAGGTGGATCACTCTGCTCCTGTACAACGGGCGTACCGCCCTGGTCAGTCCTCGTCTCAGACGAGCCAACTCTGACCTCGGCTCTCGCGGCCGCTCTCTGCGCCCTCGTAGTCTTCAGCGACATAATGGCTGGAAATGAAAACAGGATCCGATAAGAACACGTAAATCGAATCACAAGGATTTATATAATCACGGAAGGAATTTTAACCATCAAGTGCTAAGGTCACTTAGGCGGAGTACCGTGTAGTAAGTATGCCGGGGAACATACACACGCTACGTCACTCTGCTTAAGCTACCTACTCCATCATACTAAGGTCATCCTATACTCTGAAAGGTAAAACCTAGGGCTCTGATACCAACTTAGTCACGACCCAAAACTTGGCATATGACCGGCACTTAAACCACGTAACGTCAACAGGCGTAACGCAATTTAAGTAAGCCGAAAACCCAGAAATCTAAACCATCAAAAGTAGTAAGTGATAAAAACATTGTTAAAAACATTTGGAAATCTTAAGTAAAAATATTTAAAGTTAAAATTTATTTTCTTAAAAATTTCAGCAGCACCTCCTTTGTAAAAACTAGCCTCGAAACGGGTACAAACATAAGATATAAGTAAAGCAACATAGGATATAAATAAAGCATCCCCAAACGAGAGCAAATCACGTCCAAAGGCGGAAACAACCACCACAAGCATATATACGACGTCGTAGCGAAGAAATGAATAATATAAGTTAAAAACAGCATAAAAGATAAAACTGCATAATAAAAACCGGCTCACACGAGCTCGACACCCAAAATCACAAAATATTCAATATTGTCCTCACAACTCGTCTCTAAGTCAATACATGAAATGGTAGATGGAGAGTACTAGATACAATGAGAGATGTACAATGAATGTAAATGGATAACCGCAAAACCCACCTATAGCAAAATGGCTCACAGCCAACCGTAGCGGTATCCGCTGCAAAAAAGATACAATAAGATAGCCCTGCCACGACTACTCTGAGGGTCAACCTGCAAAACACTATGGCACAACGGGGATGAGTTGCCAACTCATGAATAGTAAGTAACATTATACAGGTAATCGCAGGTATGCACGTACTGCGATACTCTATCACATGCAATCTGATAGTATCAATATACTAATATGGATATGCAACAATCATGAAAAGTACTCTATCAGGTACTACAAATACATGAAGCAATGCATATCAATGAATGCTGAGTATGGGATAAAACATGTCATCATCAATGAATCATCATCGTGGAAAAACCGGTGTCCATCAACGACACCCCAAATCCCAATACCTCAGGCGCCGTCACTATGATCGGCCCTCATATCTGTAAATCTTATGGAACCTGAGTGCCTAACATCGGCACTCGAAAATATCATAAAATACTCGTGTCCAACATCGACACACAAATCCACATATATCGAGCTCCGTCAATCCGGATTGGCCCACAGGCTCTGTCAGTCCGGATCGGCCCATATCCATCTCTCGACTTCGGTCGGTATCCTCCGGATAATCGCCAGATCCAACCAATCACTGGTAGGTAATGCTCCTCTGCCAGGCTCACCGCCTAACTATACGAGTCTTCTTGCCCCGGGGTACCTCACCGGGTCCACCATGTACTCGCAGACGGTGTTTACCGCTCCTCGAATCGGGTATACTCACACAAGCTCTCAGAACTGAGAAAACTCATGGTGGACGCATCGAAATATCATAACAAGAGAAACCGGGGTTTCAAAACAATGCATGCTTTCTTGAAAATATCCCCACGGTTCTCAAATCCATCAATCACATGAAATCCATATCTCGATGAGTAAATCCAAGAAATATGATGTATGTAACATAAAACAGTAATATGAGCATATCTAGGGAAAACCGCTCTTTTAAATGAATCCAGTTTTTAAATATATCATGCGGTTCCCAAATTCTCCGAAATCCAATGCAACATCACATATGAGCATATAAGTAGCCATAGCAAGGTATGTATGTAAGCAAGTATGTATGTACGCATAATGCAATTCACATGCGCAATAGAACAAGAATCAAGTCTAATGATAAGGTAAGCTAAGCAATGTATTATCCATGGCAATTCTATAGTGTGAGTGTCATGGCAATTACTAACGGTGTGTGTGTGGTATACAGTTTAGTGCTCATGCAACATAAACCGTTAGTAACAGTGCTGTGTCTCATTAATACTACGTCCATATGCAACAGGAAATGGGGTATGCAGCAATGGTACACATGCACAATCAATGTGTATATATATATATATATATATATATACACACACACACACACACACTTATAACCAATAGTCGTATCATTGAATCTAGCTCCGACGCATAACGCCATACGGGCGATTCCCCCGTAGATGTTAAGTCTGCTCACCGATGATCTCGAGCTAGGTAAAGCCAACCACTTGTTTTCCTTTCTTCGTAGTGTCCGAAGTCCCCTCCTGCGATCTTATTAACACATAAAACATAGCAAGGAAAACTTAGAAACAGTCCAATAATACATACAAACTACGTTTAAATCGATACACCGACTCCAACACCCTCTCAAGTGTTCTCTTAGTGGCTAACGTGTATGGCGACAATCTAAAACAACCCTAAGCAAACACAAGTGCAGAAATCACGCAAAGCACAGAACTGAGTTGGACACCGTGTCGGATATCGTAACGCGCATCGTCGAAACACTAAAAACTAGCTAATCGATCCCAGATTTTGCATACTGTCACAACCTAAAAATCTAGCAGTACCAAACAACCTAAAACAACTGCAGACAGCTACCCACAAAATTACAACACCCCAGTCTCCAGTAAGGCCGAGCTCGCCGGAAAAACACCTCATGTCGCCGGCCAAACGAGGTTGGGTTGGGTCAGGGTTTCAGGTAACACTTAGGTCAACTAGTACAACACCACTACACTGCTAGTTTTTCCAGTAAACACCCGTAGTCACAGCAGATAACAGATATCCTAAAACGACACTAAAAACACGATACCTGCACCAAACTATATCTTTTAATGTTTTATACTGAAACTACAAAGCAACACAACAATATAACAACCTAATTACAGTTTAGAGATTGTTACCTATCAACACTTGCTCAAAATCCTAGCTTTCCATGCTCCAAGTGATCCTAATGGCTAAACTTGGCTTTGAGAAGGATTTTAGTGAGTTAAAGTGGAGAATTTTTTTGGTTTAGTGAGGATTGGGTTAGGGTTTCAGTTGAGGGTGGTGAGGATGAAGGAAAAATGAAGAGGAGAAAATGAATGAAGGAATGAGAGAATGTGAGTGAGAGTGAGGGAGTGTATGAGAGAGGGTGAGGGAAAATGAGGGTATGAGTTTAGCATAAGCCATGCCTCCCCCTTCTCTTTCCTCATTTAATGCATGGCATGCTTGGCCCATGCCCATCATGCCTTCTCTCTCTTTCTCTCTTCCTCTCTCAAGTCAACCAATTTTAAAAACCCATTTTTATTTTAAAACTAAATAATTTTAGCTAATTACATCTAACAAATGGAATGACATTAGGTTAGGGTGCCATGGCTACTTAAGCATGGTTAACCCCCTAATTAACCCTAGGTTAACATGCACATGTGTGTCCAAACCCAAATTAAATATTAATAAAATATTAATTAATTTTTATAAAATATTTGAAAACCATTTTGGTAAGCTTTTACTAAAAATCCGTATTATCGCTTAATTAACACTAATCGCATTCTAAGGTGTTACAGTATGCCACTATTTAGGCATTGCTTTATATCATTGTATCTTTCTTTTTCAAAGCAGTTGTATTGTAAAGATGAATGTTAATAAAAGTTGCTATTTATTTTATATCTCTTGTCATTCTTGTGCATTTTATATATATTGCTTAGTTACGCTTAATGTATTTATTTCATAGTAAATACGTTGCGGCCCGTCACATCACCGCTTCCGTACACTGGGAAGCGGGGCGTAACTGTTGGGTTACCTTAACGCCGGAGCCACCTATCGTGGCGGTTTACGGAACAAAAATTTTCTTACTAGTTTAAAAACGACTCTAGGATAACCCAATGAAAACCCGGATTTTTCCATAAACGTATCTAGCAAAACTAAATGAGATGAACTAACTACCATAAAAGAAGTCTCACCAAATGATCCAAGTCCTTCGGTCTTCTTTCCTCGTCGTTAGCTCCAAGTGACCACCTTGAACATGCTTGATCTTCTTTTCCCGCTCTACCGGTTCTTCGGGATCGAGCTTGTTCTCCGGTCCTCCTTTGTCGTAGATGATCCACCTGAGGGATGTGATCCATGGCTTTAGCTCAACACAATATGTCAAGTGGAGCAACTAGAGAACTTGGGTTGCTAAACCAAGTAGTCTAGGATGTAGTATGAAGATCTAAGTGTTCTACTATCTCTTTCTTGCCTGTTCACTTATTTCTCAACTCATGAGAAGGGTAGTGAAGAGGAAGATGATGAAAGTGGAGGAAACTCAAGAGGAGGGAGGAGGTGAAGAAAAATGGGAGTTCAAGAATAATGAAGCATGCATGTGAGAGAAAATCAACCCCATAGTTTTGTGTATGAATTTCTTTCAATAAAAAAGTGTAGCCATGCTTCAATAGTACCACAAATGAATAAAGAATTCATTTGTGAACTATTGAAGCCATGCCACACACCATACCTCCCTCTCCTTAATTTCCACCACATTTCCATTTATCAATAAATGGAAAATTCTATGATGAGGTGTCCACCTTCTAGAAGGTAATCTGCAATAAAATACGGATTACAGTGTGCTGTATATGCATACCTGCATTCGGATAAAAACACAAATGCCCAAAGAGATAGAATAACACGAAGAACATAATACTAGAATATACATATCGAAATACATATATGTAAATTATCAAATCAATACCTGATTTAATAATCTGGCTCAAACCAGAGCCGGCTAGTATTACCAACTGTCCGATAGAAAGTCCGAGTAAAAGGTACATCAATCGATCGAGACCCTGCACGTATCCAATATGGCTACTACATCATTTCGCCTGAACCAGGGAAACTCTCTATGTGGGACTCTATAGACTCGACAGTACGCCGACAGTGAGTTACTGGATAAATCCATAACCACAAGCACATCAGCGGCACTAGCTGTACGTAACGGCTACCCGGGTACCTGTCGAAAAGGAAGGCCGACGAGCAAACTCATTCGGATCCCTACTGAGTCTATCTGTGACAATCTCCGCACAGTCCGGTCTCTTCGTCTGAGAATATCGCATACCGGGTCTGGGGGTGGTAAACGTCAGACCCTAATAACCCGGTAATTCATGCTGATGCGGCTCAGGACCAATCCGGGAAACTACTGATCAGCCTATCAGTAAATCCCAACTGCCTTAGCCATGGTCTTATGGTCCTGACCAATCGAACACCGTGCGATATCGACTCCCTATAACGAGAGAGACGAATCCCCGACAATCGCTCATTGCCTCCATGTGGCTCGGGACTGTACCCAACCAAAACCTGTTTACACGACTCGGTAGAGCCGTGGTAGGGTAGTGATCAAAGCACAGTGGGAACTCACACAAAACAAATGCCGATCTCAGGTATAAAAACTAACATGTACTCATGTCACCTGAGAACTTCCACCTAACGATAGGTATAGTACCATCTGGATGTTCTCGGCGAGTCCGTCCGGTGTACTCACCCCCAGTGAGCACCTGTATACGATCTTAGGTGAGAAAGACCAATGGATGCGGGACCATACCATCGCCCCTTATCGGGGTCTGGAAACGTATACACTAGTCTACCCCAGAATATCAATGCCCGGTCTCGATACTCCCACGACTAGGGACCTTTTAAGGATGTGTGTACCGACTACCCAGCTCCCACAAGTATGATCGCCATCACAATACGGGTAGTCTAGCAATGATCCTACGGGCTTTATCAACATGTACAGAAGATATGTAATAGTAAGTGAAATATACACATGTTAAGATAAAGACAAACTAGATAGCATACTATCATATCGAGTAAGATTGTCCTGTACATATATATGTCCAAGCATCCAAATGTATACATATACAATAATGGCCTCTACGGCATACATATCCAACAATCACGGCATACATATCCAACAATCTCCCACTTGCACTAAGGCCATATATATCGGCGTATCGAGTACCCAACGTCTGCTCTAGGGCCAGTTGTTGGCGTATCGAATACCCAATATCTCAAAAAGTCTCTCGAACTGTGCTTGAGGAAGGGCCTTGATGAATGGATCCACAGTGTTGTCTTTTGTGTCCACTCTCCGTACCTCGATCTCCCGGCGATTAATGATCTCCCTGATCAAGTGATACCGCCTCGAGATGTGCCTAGATTTCTGATGGGACCGTGGTTCCCTTGCTAAAGCCATAGCTCCATTGTTGTCGTAATACACAGGTATTGGGTTAATAATGGATGGAACCACCTGAAGTTCAGTAATGAACTTCTTAATCCAGATGGCTTCCTTTGCAGCATCGTTGGCAGCAATGTGTTCATCCTCCATCGTCGAGTCTGCGACGGTTTCCTGTTTGGAACTCTTCCAACAGACCGCCCCTCTGTTGACGGCAAACACAAAACCCGAGACAGACTTGCTGTCATCCTTGTCACTCTGGAAGTTTGAATTGGTAAAAGACTCCACCTAGAGGTCACCTTTACCGAATACCAGGAACAGTTCTTTAGTCCTTCTCAGGTACATCAAAATGTCCTTAACAGCTGTCCAGTGGTTCTCACATAGGTTAGACTGATACCGGCTCACCACGCTAAGCGTGTAAGTTACATCTGGTCAGGTACATAGCATCGCATACATTATAGATCCTACCGCCGAAGCATAGGGTATAGTGCTCATGCTAACCCTCTCCTCATCAGTCTTGGGAGACATCTCTTTGGAGAGGATGATTCCGTGCAATGCGGGTATGTTACCGTGCTTGGAATCTTCTATACTAAATCTCCTTAGTACGGTCTCTATGTACCTGGACTGTGAAAGTCCCAGTAATCTCTTGGATCTATCTCTGTAGATCTTAATCCCCAGAATGTACGAGGCATCACCCAGGTCCTTCATGGAGAACCTTTGTGATAAGAAAAGCTTGACCGATTGTAGCATAGGAATGTCATTTCCTATCAAAAGAATGTCGTCCACGTACAAGACTAGGAATACGACAGTTCGTCCTACAATCTTCTGATATATACAAGGCTCATCCTCGTTCTTGATGAAGTCAAATCCTTTGACTGTTTCATCAAAACAGATGTTCCAGCTCCGTGATGCCTGCTTTAATCCATAAATGGATTTAAGCAACTTGCACACCTTCCTGCTGCTCCCACTGTCTATGAAACCTTCCGGCTAATCCATATAAACGAACTCTTCTAAATTTCCGTTCAGAAAAGCCGTTTTTACATCCATCTGCCAAATATCATAGTCATGGAAGGCAGCAATGACAAGTAGGATCTGAATGGATTTGAGCATAGCCACTGGAGAAAATATTTCGTCGTAGTCCACACCTACTCTTTGACGAAAACCTTTTGCAACAAGTCTAGCTTTATAGGTTTTCACCTTCCCATCTACACCAAATTTCTTCTTGTAGATCCATTTGCATCCAACGGGTTTTATCCCAAGTGGAACAATATCCAAGGTCCACACTTTATTGGTGTACATGGAATCCATTTCGGATCGCATGGCATCCAACCACTTATCAGAGTCCCTACTGATAATGGCCTGCCTGAAACTAGTAGGATCATTTTCTTCCAAGATGCAATCCTCTCGATCCCCGTCTATGAGAAAACCGTAGTATCTCTCGAGCGGATGAGAAATCCTACCAGATCTACGGAGTGGCTGAGGTTCGCCTGGGACTTCTGAATCCAAAGGTTCCTCCAAATCTTTAGTTACATTTTATGGTTCAGAAGTTTCTTCCAGTTCTACCGTACTCCCACTAGTTTCTTTTGCAAGAAACTCCCTTTCTAAGAAGGTAGCGTGGCGAGATACAAACACCTTCTGTTTCTCAGTGTGGTAGAACAGATATCCTAGTGAATTCTTAGGATATCCTGATTGTCAGAGATTTTATGTGTTCTAAATTTTTAATTACCGCAATCAAGACAGTGTCGATTGGTAGCTAGGCGATTGAGTACGGGTCGATCCACAGAGAGATGGAATCCTTTTCTTTATGTTTTAACGAGTTAAGTCCAAAAAATTGGTGGTTTTGTTTTAAGATCTATGAATGAGATTAAGCTGATAAAAAGCTTGCTAGGGTTAGGATTAGGTTAGTTCGAGATAGGGATCTTCTCACTTCTTTCAATGCCTTATTTGTGAATAAAGGTGTTAGGGTAATCGGCAACAACGGGGATTAGCACGACTAGGAAGAAACTTAGTTTCTTCCTTTTGATCCTTGTCCGTCCGTTCTTGGCTCTTAGCCTTAACCTCCGATTAATTCAACCACAACCGGTCTAACTAGGGAATCACCGCTATCATGTAGGATAGGGTGCCATAGTGAGCGGATTATGGTTGATTTAAAGGGAGTCTGTATTTAAAATGATTTGGGCAAAGAAAGAAGTGAGAGAGATTTCCTTCTCTCAAACCTTCCCTCTCCTACCCTAACAATTGAGGAATTACTCACTCATTAGAGAGATAACAATAAAATTCATCATAAGGAAAAAGAAGATAAATTTCTATCACTAAATTTAACAAATTAAAATTGCAGGTATTTAAAATACGATAAAAAAAAAAGAATGCGAGATAAAAAAAACTTATTTTATTGATGACCTCTCAAAAACGCATTACAATGGAATTGAAATTTAAATCTAGAAATTAAAAGAGGCAGAAAAGTAAAGAGAGACATCCTAAGAAAGGCACCCTCAAAGAAGCACCTTTTATTTGGCTTTGAACCCTCCTATTTATAGATAGGAAAACCCTAGGTTTACATTCTGATCCATACATGAAATTACAGAACAGCCCCAAAAGCCGAGTCAAAGCACCGTCACTGCCACCGGCACGTGCAGAGCACGGCCGCGGAATCGCGGCATAAGAGCCTGTTTGGCCGCGGTTCCGCGGCCATTTGGTGGGTTCATGGGCTCAATTCTTCAGGGTTTCTTCAAGTTGCTTTTATCTTCTGTTTTCTTCACTTGGTCTTTCAGAAGCTCTTCAATTCTTTTCCAGATATTTAACAGTGGGCTTTTTCCTTGAGCTCCGCGTTTGAAGTCTTGGATCTTGTGCTGCCCTTGTGCTCTGTGCATTGAAATGCTCAATGATTTTCCATTTGTTCCTTGAACTGGTAGGCGGCATTATACGGATAGTGTGCAGAAACCCGTATTTCTCTGTTTGTTGGTCGTAGTCCCACATTTGTTATGACTTTTCACAAATTTCACTGTAAAGAGCTGAGAACCTGTAACCTGCAACTATTTAGCAGACATGGATCAAAAGTACCTACTTACATGCAATGTGACTAAGAATGGGCGATATAAAAATGCAAAAATCTGATATTAACAAATACCCCCAAACTTATCTTTTGCTCGTCCCGAGCAAAGCCAATTTTATTCTCAAAAATTTCTAACCTCACTTTCGCAGGGAACGCGATTGCACTGAGCTCGTGCAACAAACCGTTAAACCTCTAGGTGTCCCTAGTAGGAGGAGTGTTGCCTCCTGAGGGTTTTCAGCGGATACTACCTACAAAATCCGATCAATTTGGCAGTTGACTCTAATTCTTCAATTCAGTATTCTAGCAAGAAATTCTATTATCCTTACCTAGAAATCATCAACCCGTATTTTTCACGCTTCCTTTTTATTTAACTTAAGATCATATACGTTTTGCCAGTTTATAAAGCTTTCAGCATCTCCTAAGTTTTCCTTCTAAGGTGCAATCTTAACTCAGGAATTTTTATCATCTCTTCTGAAGATATAAGCCCTATCTTTTATTCTATCTCTCCTCCAAACTCCAATTATATACCTCTACGTGTGTGTAATTATCACCCCTACACTTGGAAATTCAATTCAAGCTATCATACTCTTGTCCATCTTCCAAAATACTTTTAGTTGGTGAATTTTAGATGAAATTGCTCAAACATCCTTCATGCGACCGTTAATACTTCTTGAGGTACTAAACGACCGATTACAAAATGTGCTTGCGCATTTATGCGTAATTCCTCGTCTTGCAATACCTAAGGCTTAGCAGGGACTCCCAAACCAGTTGGTCTAAGGCACTAGGTGATAAAGCACCCTCGCTATATTTTTTTATTTATGCTTCCTTAAGTAATTACAAAACCAGTGTTCATTTTTTTTATATCTCTTTATTCACCTCTTATACATTTATTTTATTTTCCTTATACTAAGGATTTTAGACAAGAGCATTTCAAGATATCCTCTACTATCCCAAGTTTCAAGGTGCGTGTATGTGCGAGTTGTAGGGTATATATTTTCAGAATTTAGACTTAAGATTAAGAATTATTTTTTAGACTTATAGTTCAAATAGAGCTTTCAATACTTTTCCCTTATTTCGATTTAACCCACGAATTGAACTCAAAATTTGCCTATTTCTGAATAAATTACAAGGAAGTATATTTTCTATAGTTAAACTTCAAGAAAATTTATTTTTAGGGATTTTAATTTACCAAGTTTAGGATCTAGTTTTTCCTAACTAGTCAACCGTCATGTTGAACTTAAGTCAAATATGCCAAAATTGAACTTTTCAATTTTTATAATTTTTAAATTTTTTTATTTTTATGGGTTTTAAAATAAGTATGCAAATGCAAAAATATACACATGAATGCGAAGGAAGAAAGCTTACCGAGCACACCCCCTAACATAAACTTGACAGTGCCCTCACTGTCAGGCTACACCAAGAAGGTCAAAATTGTCGGCACTCCCCTGTTTGTTTATTTATTATTATTTTTTTTATTAACAGAAAAAGAAAACAAAATATATACACAAAAAGGTCCCCCCAAACTTAAATGAAACAGTGTTTCCACTGTTTAAGTATTAAAGTTCAGAGTTAGGGAGGAGAAAAACACAGTATCAAGCTATACAAGGCCTTACACAGGCCAAAGGTTAGCACCAACCATTCAAAGAATTTATCATTGAAGCGCACCGGTTGGTAGAAGAACATGTTGTATAGAGTCAGGAAGAAATGGGGTAAAGATAAGTGGTGTAATGGAAAAGGTTTACGTCTCGATTTGTAGAGACGAAACAATAATGGTGAACGGAAACGAGAATGTGGATGATTAGGAATGGGAAGAATGGTCACATTCTCGTATGGGATAAGAAAAAATGGTGGTGGTTCGACTTCTTCAGGTGGAGGTTGATTAATCACAAAATCCGTGTTGTTTAGGAATGCGAGTTTGTCGGCGAAAATATCTTCGAAACATTCATCGATGGTCTGATTGAACGTTTCAATGTCAATAAATGCCGCGCCAGAATTCAACACACTTGATTTTTCAAAAATTATGGAGGTAGGAGACTCGTAAAGCTCATCTACCTTATTCTTAAAAGAGTCTAAATCAAGTTGTTTTTCTAGAATTATCGAACTCAAAATATCGGATTGTGATTCATTAACACTTGCTATCATTAAAGGAAGATTAGAAGAAGAATCAGAGAAAGTGGGAGAAAGAAATGGAATACGAACTTGAGGGTGGAAATGGAGTGTATAAATTAGCACAATTTGTAATGACCGATATGTAAAAAGCGATTGTGCTAATCTATCATCCCACTGAGAAATGAGGTCAAATCCCTCAAGATTCATGAGAAAACATGGGTACGTCGAACTTGGTAAACTAAACATTGAAAATGAAAGTGATACGGTTTCTTGCGCGGTCGGAACGATGGAAAGGATGAAGGGGAGTGATTTAGGACGGGTAACAGTTAAAGGTTCATGAGGGTGTACACAGTCAGTGGAAGGGACATGATGAATTGGAAAATCCGACTCATCAAACAAAACTGGTTCATCCTCAATACTATCCTCATTATTCCCCTCAAAATTTATCTCATCCATGCAATTACCATCAAAATCTATACGCATATGAAGTTCGGTAAAAACAGTTAATGACTCGGGATGATGAATTGGAGAGAGAAACTCATCCAAATCTGTGGGTGCATCATCCAAAATATTCCCAGCGTCAATATCCTCGATCAAGTGAAAATTAAATTTCTCAGACACCTCATCAAAAGCATGGATATCAATCAATTCAGGTTCTAGAGTGGAGGTGTAGAGGTCAAAAGGATTGGTGATGGTTTCACTCAAAAGGGACCCTTAACAATCAGGTAAATCAAACACTACAAAGTCACACAACTCATTAAACGTTTTATCTTCAACTGGTGAATCATTTGGAACACTTGATAGACATTCAAAACCAGAGTTGTGGGATTCAATTGGGGATGGGTAGGTTTGATTTGTAAGGGTGCACAGCTCACTCTCTCTACTCAAATTCTTAATCTGTCCAACCGCCTCATCATATATTGGAAAGTTTGGAGCTAGTTGGAAACCAGCTACCGGGTCACTAGGTTGTATAAGGGCGGCCTTGGACGCATTCAAATTCATCATCTGTTCGCATGACGCTACCATAAAATCTTCCAACGATTGTTCCAGACTAGACATGCGTTGTGAAGGGGTTTCAGTAAAATATTTAAAATTGTTTGGATACTGGAAACTCCCAAATGGATGTTCAAAAGCAATGTCTAGGGAAGGTGCAAAAGTCAGGTAGGACTGGTAGGAATGGAATGGTTGGACAGGAGTAGGATCGACATTTGGATAAAAAGTGAATGGAATTGTTGATCCAAAGAATTCGCAGTGGTGAAAGAAGTAAAAGATCGGTTAAGAGATTGTTTAATATGTTCAACAATAGACATGGGTTTCGGAGTTACAACAAGACTCGAAAAAGGAGTATCAACGTAAGAAGGTGGTGAAGGTTGAAATGGTTGATACAAGGTGGATTCCGGAGTCCAATTGGTTGTCCTAGACGCATCTATTCGATCTTTCAAAGAAATTTTGGGCATGGTGGGGTCGTTCGAAATTCGACCGAAACAAGAACCGTAGAAAGTAATGTCTGGTTGTGGGTACCAAAGTTCGGCAAGAGTTTTGCGATGTGGAGTACCCATGATGTGATGAGAGAAAGGAGAAGAAAAAGAATATGATTTTTGTAATATTTTTTTTATTATATTTTTATATAAAAAATTTGTTTGTTTTTGGAGTTTTGAAATTTTTAAAAGTGTTTTTTTTATTCTTTAGAAAGATTTTTTGCAAGAATGTGTATGGACTTACTTCAAACAATCACAGTTTAAAACATGCACAATCAAACCTAGAGCTATGGTCTTCTAAGTCCACTAAACTGCTCCTAACTGTTCCAAAGTGACAAGTTGTGTGATAACCCTCAAATCGTCTCTTCACTGCCAATTGTGGCCAGGTAAGCACAAATGAAGAATGGAGGGTTCGTTCATACCATAATTTTGCATTCTTATAGTCCCCATTCTTATTCATTTTACAAATAAACAGGTGTTTTTGATCCATGTCTGCTACATAGTTGCAGGTTACAGGTTCTCGGAACAAAAACAGTGAAAATGATGAAAAGACTATGCAAAAGTGAGACTATGACCGACAAATGGAAGAATCTTGATCACGCCTACAATGTGAAGAACAAACGAAGATCAATGGAAAATTTCACAAAGAAAAAAGGCAGCGCAAGGATCAAGACTTCGACACGAAGAAAATGGTAAAAGTCCACAACATTGTGCACTGTGGAAATCTGGAAGAAAACTAGAAGACAATCTGAGAAACCAAGTGAAGAAACAAGTACCCAAATGCAACCAGACCAAGACCAAAAAAAATGAGCCAACAAGCCATCAATACGGCCGCGGAACCGCGGCCAAACCTGGCTCTTGGCCGTCGATCTGCGGCCGTGCGTCGCCCGTGTCGGTGCAAAAGTCTGTGGCGGCGTGGCGGTGCATTGACTAGGTTTTTCTTAGGGGGTAAAATTGTAAATGCAGACGTGAATCGATTATAACCCTAGGGTTTCTATGAATCTATAAATAGAAGCCCTAAACCTCTTTTTGAGGTATGCCTCTTTTTATTTCATCTATTCAGAATTTAATTCATGTGTAAATGTTTGGAGAGAGCCATTAAAAAAGTAAGTAATTTTATTTCATTGCCTTAGTTAATTTTTATTCTGCCTTAGTATAATTTTATTATCTGCCATAGTTAGATAGTTAGAAATGTTTTTCAATTCCCTAATGAGTGAGTAGTCTCCTCGCTTGTTAGGGTTAGATTCGGGGAAGGCTTGAGAGATGAAAATCTATCACCCCTTTCTTGCCCATCACATATAATTAATAGGACTCCATGCATACATACACACATCGTTCCCTACGGCACCTTACCCCACGAGGTAACGGTGATACCGTAGTATAAACGACCGGTTGCGTATGTTTTCCATGGAGGTTAGGGTAAGAATTAAGAAAGGAAGGACTAGAACCTAGAGGAAGAAACATCATTTCTTCCCGATGGTACTAATCCCCTTTATTAATTGTTACCATAACACCTAAAAAGATCTAAATTAAGGCATTCAAAGCGGTGAGAAAATCTTCAATTTCCAAATTTAACCTAAACCTAACCTTAGCAAGATTCTAGTCTTAGTATAAATCAGTTTAGTTTTTAGTGATAATCCATTCACACCGTTTGGAATTAATTCGTTAGACCAAATTAGGAAATACACAACATCCCTATGGACCAACCCGTACTCACCGGCTAGCTACCAAGCGACGCCATTCTTGATTGCGGTTATAAATATTCTTTGATCAATCAAATGACGCCGTTGCCGGGGATGGCGTGTTATTTTCTTTTTGCGATTTCGGGTTAATATAAAATTGAAAAATCATAAAAACTGAAAAATAAAAAAAATATAAATTTTTTTATCATCTTGTTATTTTGTGAAGGGTATTTTCGTTTGAATTGTGCAGAATCGAAGAACAAATTCAGATCTGGAAAAATCCAGAGAGAAAAACAGAAAACAGCAAATCTGAACAAACAGAGGAGGATCGTAACAGAAAACAGAAGAAGTTGGGAGGCTCGATTCAACGATTCAACCGCGAAACCATGGTGGGAACGCTACATTGGCGGCGGATCAGCAGCTCTGTGGTGACTTCAGCATGAGGAAAAATCACTGTAAGTTTTCTCTTCTTCTCTGCAACCCCAATATCTCCTCTGTAAAAATTTCCTGCAGGATTTTTTGCGCCAAAAATTTCTCCCCTTCTCAATAATTGATCTTGTGCAGGATTCTTTGCGCCGCGCTAAAAAATTTGTTTGCAAGTGATTGTGTTTATTACTTTGCATATTTAAATTGACTTTAAGGGGCTTTTACACCAATCCAGATTGGATGGGGATTTCATTACCCTTCCCAGGACCCCAAAAATCACATAAGGCATATTGCATTGACCATCAATTAATTAAAAAAGATTAGACTCAGCCCTAAGGACTTCGCGCTTAATAGGACAAAGGAATAGTTGTAAGTATCGACCGTTGATCCTAACCTGACTTTGTGGTGCCTAGGTTAGACAGGTAGTGAAAGGTAAATTTAAAAGGCCCATCTCACGGTGATTCGTGAGCGGATCCCTCCTTTCTCTACTTGTGCTTACCTGGACACAATTGGCGGTGAATAGGCGGTTTGAGGTTCTATTTCTTGCCCTTTGGAACAGTTAGGAGCTGTCTAGCTGACCTAGGTGACCCTAGATCTAGGCCTGATTGTGCATTTGTGGTTGATTGAACGTGTGTCTAAGCCTTTTATCGAAAATCTTTTTGCAAAAAGCTCCATAAAAAAACACAAAAATTAAAAAAAATTAAAAAAAACTTGCAACTTGTCGCTAAGAAATCCGTGCACCCCACATTCTTTTTCTTCTCCTTCTTACATCATGGGTATCCCACCTCCCAAAACTCTTGCCAAACTTTGGGACCCTCAACCAAACTTTGCTTCTTACGCGAATTGTTTTGGTCGAATTACAGACGACCCCTCCATGACCAAAATTTCTTTGAAAGATCAAATAGAAGCGTCTAGGAGAAACAGTTCGACTCCGCAATCCACTTTGTATCAATCATTTCAACCTTCACCACCTTCTTTCGTTGATACCCCTTTTTCGAGTCCTGTTGTAACTCTGAAACCCATGTCTATAGCTGAACATATTGAACAATCTCGTAACCGATCTTTCACTCCTTTCAACACTTCCAGTTCTTGGGATCAACAAGTCCATTCACCTTTTTATCCAAATGTTGATCTTACTCCTGTCCAACCATTCAATTCCTACCAGTCCTACCCGACTTTCACATCTTCCCTAGACATTGCTTCTACACAACCATTTAGCAGTTTCACATATCCAAACAATTTTGAATCTTTTACTGAAACCCCTTCACAACCCATGTCTAGTCTGGAAGAGTCGTTGGAAGCGTACATTGCAGCAACAAACTGACAGATGAGGAATTTGGATGCGTCCATTGCCACCCTTATGCAACCTAGTGACCCGGTAGCTAGTTTCCAACTAGCTCCAAAAATTCCAATGTATGATGAGGCGGTTGGACAGAGTGAGAATTTGAGTGGTGAAAGTGAGTTCTACACCCTTCCAAATCAAACCTACCCATCCCACAACTCCAGTTTTCAAACAAGTGTCCCAAATGATTCACCGGTTGAAAATAAAACGTCTAATGAGTTGTGCGACTTTGTAGTACTTGATTTGCCAGATTGTAAAGAGCCATTTTCAAGTAAAACCATCACCAATCCTTTTGACCTCTACACCTCCAATCTAGAACATGAATTGATAAATATCCATGCTTTTGACGAGGTGTATGAAAAAATTGATTTTCACTTGATTGAGGATATTGACGCCGAGAATATTTTGAATGATGAACCCGTAGATTTGACTAAAATTTTATCTCTAATTCATCATCCCGAGTTATTAAATGTTTCTGCCGAACCTCATATGCATCTTGATTTTGATGATAATTGCATGGATGAGATAACTTTTGAGGAGAATTATGAGGATAGTATTGAGGATGAACCATTTTTGTTTGATGTGTCGGATTTTCCAATTCATCCTCCTGAACCTTTAAGTGTTATACTTCCTAAATCACCCTCCATCCTTTCCATCATTCCGACCACGCAAAAGATCATGCAGGAGGACTGTGAGCTTGAAAAATTTCTGTTCGATCACAGCAGTTTTGATACCACTAGTGCGTTCCTCCTTGAATCCGACACTCTTCTCACAACCGATATCGATTACGAGTGTTTCACTTTTTCGGACGATTTTGAAGACTCACCGCCCGAGTTTGAGTCCTTTGAATTTTCAGATGAGTTAGATGAATCATCAGACTCGGTTGCTTACAGTCATTTCAAACCATTGATGGAATCCTTCGAGTTCGAGACAGATTACTTGGGTGAGAATAAGACTATCCCTAAATCACTACCCTTCGTCCTTTCTATCGTTTCGACCGAGCAAGACTTCTTCACGCTTCCATTTTCAATGGATGGTTTACCAAGTTCGACGTACCCATGTTTTCTTGCGAATCATGAGGGATTTGACCCCATTTCTCGACGGGTTGATAGATTAGCACAATTGGTTTTAAAACATCGGTCATCACAAATTGTGCTAATTTATTCACTCAATTTACACCCTTAAGTTCGTACTACACTTCTTTCTCTCTTCCGCCATTCTTCTCCTAATATACCGAGACCATATTTCACCTTTCTTCCCACACGGTCTCGTGTGCTTCTCATTTCTTTTCTTTACACTCTATTCTTTCACCAACTCTACCATTATCACGATAAAAATTTTGAATGGTTGGTGCTAACTTTTGGTCTAGGTAAGGCCTTGTATATTTTGATTTTTCTCCTCCCTAACTCTGAACATTAACGCTTAGAACAGTGGAAACACTGTCTCACTTAAGTTTGGGGGGGACCTTGTTGTATATATATTTTGTTTTAACAATAATTTTTTTTTAAATAAATAAACAGGGGAGTGCCGACATTTTCAACCCTCTTGGTGTAGCCTGACAGTGAGGACAATGTCAAGTTTAAGTTTGGGGGTGTGCTCGGTAATCTTTCTTCCTTCGCATTCATATGTATATTTTTGCATTTGCATACTTATATTAAAATCCATAAAAATTGAAAATTTTCAAACTATATAAAAATTGAAACATTCAATTTTGGCCATAATTGACTTGAGTTTGACAAGAAGGTTAACTAGCTAGGAACAACTAGATCCTAGACTTAATAAATTAAAAACCCTAAAAATAACCTTTCTTAAAATTTAATGGTAAAAAGTATATGTCTTTGTAGTTTATTTAGAAATAGGCAAATTCTGAGTTCACTTCTTGGGCTAAGTAAAAACAAGGGAAAAGTATTGATATTTTTATTAAAGTATAAGTTTGAAAAATAATTTCTAAGCTTAAGTCTAAGTTCTGAAAATATATACCCTATAAATTGCATAAACACGCACCTTGAAACTTGGAATAGTAGAGGAGACCTTAAAATGCTCTTGTCTAAAGTCCTTAGTATGAAGGAAAATAAAATAAAAATACAAGTGTGAATAAAGAGATAAAAAATGAACACTGGTTTTTGTAATTATTTAAGGCTGCTTAAATAGAAAAAAAATATTTAGCGAGGGTGCTTCATCACCTAGTGTCTTAGACCAACTGGTTTGGGAGTCACTTTTAAAAGCCTTAGGTGTTACAAGACTAGGAATTATGCCTTAATGTGCAACTACATTTTGTAATCGGTCGTTGGTACCTCAAGAAGTATTAACGGTCGCATGAAGGATGTGTGAGCAATTTCATCTAAAAATTCACCAATTGAAAAGTATTTTGGACGATGGACAAGAGTATAATAGCTTGATTTGAATTTCCAAGTGTAGGGGTGATATATACACATACGTAGGGGTATGTGATTGGGGTTTAGATAAGAGATAGGAATGAAGAATAGGACTTATATCTTTAATAGTTTTATGATAAAAATTCCTAAGTTGAGATAGAACCCTAGAAGGAAAACTTAAAAGATGCTAAAAGCTAAGTAAGTCTACAGAACATATATAATCTTAAGTTAAATAATAAGGAAGCATGAAAAATACGGGTGGATAATTTCCGAGTCTAAGATAATAGAGTTTCTTGTTAGAAAACCTAATTGGAGAATAAAATTCAACAGGCCGAATTGATAGGATTTTGTAGGTAGTATCCGCTGAAAACCCTCAGAAGACAACACTCCTCCTACTAGGGACACCTAGAGGTTTAACGGCTTGCTGCACGAGCTCAGTGCAATCGCGTTTCCCTGCGAAAGTGAGGTTAGGTCTTTTTTGAGAATAAACTAGGTTTGCTCGAGGACGAACAAAAGATAAGTTTGGGGGTATTTGTTCATACCATAATTTTGCATTCTTATAGTCCCCATTCTTATTCATTTTAGAAATAAACAGGTGTTTTTGATCCATGTCTGCTACATAGTTGCAGATACGGAACAAAAACAGTGAAAATGGTGAAAAGACTGTGCAAAAGTGAGACTACGACCGACAAATGGAAGAATCTTGATCACGCCTACAATATGAAGAATAAGCGAAGATCAATCGACAATTTCACAAAGAAAAAAGGCAGCACAAGGTTCCAGATTTCGACACGAAGAAAACGGTAAAAGTCCACGACATTGTGTACTGTGGAAATCTGGAAGAAAACTAGAAGACAATCTGAGAAACCAAGTGAAGAAACAAGTACCAAAATGCAACCAGACCAAGACCAGAAAAAATGAGCCAACAAGCCATCAATACGGCCGTGGAACCGCGGCCAAACCTGGCTCTTGGCCGCGGATCCGCGGCCGTGCGTCGCCCGTGTCGGTGCAAAAGTCTGTGGCTGCGTGGCGGTGCGTTGACTAGGTTTTTCTTAGGGGGTAAAATTGTAAATGCAGACATGAATCGATTGTAATCCTAGGGTTTCTATGAATCTATAAATAGAAGCCCTAAACCTCTTTTTGAGGTATGCCTCTTTTTATTTCATCTATTAAGAATTTAATTCCTGTGTAAATGTTTGGAGAGAGCCATCAATAAAGTAAGTAATTTTATTTCATTGCCTTAGTTAATTTTTATTCTGCCTTAGTATAATTTTATTATCTGCCCTAGTTAGATAGTTAGAAATGTTTTTCGATTCCCTAATGAGTGAGTAGTCTCCTCGCTTATTAAGGTTAGACTCGGGGAAGGCTTGAGAGATGAAAATCTCTCACCCCTTTCTTGCCCATCACATATAATTAATAGGACTCCATGCATACATACACACACCGTTCCCTACGGCACCTTACCCCACGAGGTAATGGTGATACCATAGTATAAACGACCGGTTGCGTATGTTTTCCATGGAGGTTAGGGTAAGAATTAAGAAAGGAAGGACTAGAACCTAGAGGAAGAAACATCGTTTCTTCCCGATGGTACTAATCCCCTTTATTAATTGTTACCATAACACCTAAAGAGATCTAAATTAGGGCATTGAAAGTGGTGAGGAAATCTTCAATTTCCAAACTTAACCTAAACCTAACCCTAGCAAGATTCTAGTCTTAGTATAAATTGGTTTAGTTTTTAGCGATAATCCAATCACACCATTTAGAATTAACTCGTTAGACCAAATTAGGAAATACACAACATCTCTTTGGACCGACCCGTACTCACCGGCTAGCTACCAAGCGACTCCGTTCTTGATTGCGGTTATAAATATTCTTTGATCAATCAGGGTTCCGCTCATGAATCACCGTGAGATGGGACTTTTAAAGTTACCTTTCTCACTTGTCTAGCTTAGGCACCACAAAGTCAAATTTAGATAAACGATTGAATGCCCACAACCTTCCTCTGTCCTAAAGAGCACGACAGTCCTTAGTTGGCTGAGTCTAGATATTTTTTAATTTAGCTCAAGGGTGATGCATATGCTTTTAGTGATTTTTGGGGTCTTAGGAAGGGTAATGAATTTCCCACCCAATCCTGATCGGTGTTATAGCCTCTTAGATTCCGTATTAATTATGCAAAGCAGTTAACACACCAAAAATTGAAAACACTTGCAAATTTTTTTTCTTATTTGGCAGCACAATGAATCCTGCACAAAAACAATTTATTGGATAGGAGAAAGAGAATCTGTGCAAAGAAACCTGCAGGAATTTTTTTTCATTGGAGTGCAGAGGAGAGGAGAGTAGAAAAGAGATACTTACAGAGAAAATTGGGTGCTAACATCACCAGTTGACCGCAGTTCCGCGGTCAAACCCTTACTTCTGCCGCGGTTCCGCGGCTGAACAGTTGGTTTCGATCTTCAGACTTTTTCCCTGTGCTGAGTTGGTTCTCCTCTTTATGTTTAGATCCCCTGATTCTGGATTTGTTCACTGAGTTTGCTCTAGATCTGAATCAGGCCTTCTTTCAATCCAGCACAGTTGCACAAAGATTTTTCAAAAATAACAAGATGATTTTTATTTTATTTTATAGTTTTTCAAATTTTTTATTTTTAAATTTTTAATTAACCCGAAATTACACAAAGAAAGAAATTACCGTCTCCCCGGCAACGGCACCATTTGATTGTCAGAGATTTTTTGTGTTCTAAATTTTTAATTACCGCAATCAAGACGGTGTCGCTTGGTAGCTAGCCGATTGAGTACGGATCGATCCACATGGAGATGGAATCCTTTTCTTTATGTTTTAACGAGTTAAGTCCAAAAAATTGGTGGTTTTGTTTTAAGATCTATGAATGAGATTAAGTTGATATAAAGCTTGCTGGGGTTAGGATTAGATTAGTTCCAGATAGGGATCTTCTCACTTCTTTCAATGCCTTAGTTGTGAATAATGGTATTAGGGTAATCGGCAACAACGGGGATTAGCACGACTGGGAAGAAACTTGGTTTCTTCCTTTTGGTCATTGTCCGTCCGTTCTTGGCTTGTAGCCCTAACCTTCGATTAATTCAATCACAACCGGTCTAACTAGGGAATCACCGCTATCATGTAGGATAGGGTGCCGTAGTGAGCGGATTATAGTTAATTTAAAGAGTGTCCGTATTTAAAATTATTTGGGCAAAGAAATGAGTGAGAGAGATTTCCTTCTCTCAAACCTTCCCTCTCCTACCTTAACAAGTGAGGAATTACTCACTCATTAGAGAGATAACAATAAAATTCATTATAAGGAAAAAGCAGATAAATTTCTATCACTAAATTTAACAAATTAAAATTGCAGGTATTTAAAATACGATAAAAAAAGAATGCGAGATAAAAAAAACTTACTTTATTGATGACCTCTCAAAAACGCATTACAATGGAATTGAAATTTAGATCTAGAAATTAAAAAAGGCATAAAAGTAAAGAGAGGCATCCTAAGAAAGGCACCCTCAAAGAGGCACCCTTTATTTGGCTTTGAACCCTCCTATTTATAGATAGGAAAACCCTAGGTTTACATTATGATCCATACACGAAATTACAGAACAACCCCAAAAGCCGAGTCAAAGCACCGTCACTGCCACCGAGAAGTGCAGAGCAAGGCCGTGGAACCGCGGCATAAGAGCCTGTTTGGCCGCGGTTCCGCGGCCATTTGGTGGGTTCATGGGCTCAATTTTTCAGGGTTTCTTCAAGTTGCTTTTATCTTCTGTTTTCTTCACTTGGTCTCTCAGAATCTCTTCAATTCTCTTCCAGATATTCAACAGTGGACTTTTGCCTTGAGCTCCACGTTTGAAGCCTTGGATCTTGTGCTGCCCTTGTGCTTTGTGCATTGAAATGCTCAATGATTTTCCATTTGTTCCTTGAACTGGTAGGCGGCATTATATGGATAGTGTGCGGAAACCCGTATTTCTCTGTTTGTTGGTCGTAGTCCCACATTTGTTGTGACTTTTCATGAATTTTACTGTAAAGAGCTGAGAACCTGTATCCTGCAACTATTAAGCAGACATGGATCAAAAGTACCTACTTACATGCAATGTGACTAAGAATGGGCGATATAAAAATGCAAAAATCTGATATGAACATATCCCACAAATTTACATAGAATTGATCGTGCCTGAAGTTTTTCCGGTTTCTGTGTTTTCATATATGCCAGACAACCCCACGTCTTAATGAATTTAAGACATGGTCTTTTTCCACTCCATATTTCATATGGAGTCATAGGCACAGATTTGGAAGGAACTTGATTTAAAAGGTATGCCGTTGTTTGAAGCGCATGTCCCCAAAATGAAAGAGGTAACTCGGCATTAGTCATCATGGAGGGAATCATATCCAATAGGGTACGGTTCCTCCGCTCCGATATACCGTTGTGCTGTGGTGTATACGGAGGAGTAAGCTGAGAGAGAATTCCATTCTCTTTTAGGTATTTCTGGAATTCCGTGCTTAAGTACTCCCCTCCTCTATCAGATCAGAGGATCTTGATACTTTTGCCGGTCTGGTTCTCTACTTCATTTCTGAATTCTTTGAATTTCTCAAAAGCTTTAGATTTGTGTTTCATAAGATACACATATCCGAACCTAGAGAGATCGTCAGTGAATGTGATGAAGTACGATAACCCACCCCTTGCATGTATAGATATTGGACCACATATATTACTGTGTATGAGTCCCAAGAGCTCTGCTGCTCTTTTTCCGTGTCTGGTGAACGGAGATTTGGTCATCTTTCCTTTGAGACAAGATTGACAAGTTTCATAAGATGAAAATTCGAACGTATCCGAACCTAGAGTCCATCTTTATGCAACTTACTCAGTCTTTTCTCTCCGATATGACTAAGTCTACAACGCCACAAGTAGGATTCGTTCATATATGAACTCTTCCTCTTGCATGTGTTTTATATACTGAGAACTGTGTTTTGATTAAGAACATTGATACCATTACACAATATACCTTCTACAACCAATACCTGATTAAGGTAAACGTTCATGATATTTCTATCAAGAACAAACTTATATCCATCTTTATCAAGTAAAGAAACTGATATGATGTTGCAAACCATGGAAGGTACATAGTAGCAGTTATTCAAAATCATAGTATTGCCATTTGGCAATGCTAGGTGATATTCACCGACGGCAGAAGCATCAACTTGTGCTTCGTTCCCTACTCTGAGGGACATATCACCAGGTCTAACCATCCTACTTTTTCTCAGTCCCCGTAATAAATTACAGATATGAGATCCTGATCCGGTATCGAGTACCCAGGAAGTAGGACGACCGAAAAACAGTTCTCAATAACAAGAACATCTGAAGAAGACACAATAGTATGTTTCTTCTTCGATGGGGACATCAAGGAATTCAAACAATTCTCTTTCCCTTGCTCACACTTATGACTGCTGTCATAAGTTAGAGCCGAACCAACGTTCCCCAGTCCCGAATAAGAATTCGGATCGGTCAAGCGATACATTTTATTATCTTGATTAGGGCGTGAAATGGTTGCTACCTGGAGAGAGGGAGAGAGAAAAAAACACTCAGCGTTCGCTCTTACAAGATTAGATCGGTTATTAGTTTATCTAATCAGGATGGCTCCCACTGTTTCCTCGTATTCTTCTTCAAACCATAAAACATGAATCAGTTGGGATTAATCATACGTCACAATACTTGCTTAACCTTTCGGCCAGGCTAGTGTCGATACTTCGAGGGGGTTTTCCAACGCTTTCGCGAAGTTCTTTAGTTACATAACCTCTTTTTCCCTGGAGGCGTAGCCCCACTAACACCGTTCTAGACACCTACTTGGTTTATAGCATTGATTGCTAGGTGAGAAAATCTCCCAGGAGTAATCCTACTCATCAGTGGGATCGGGATCCAACTATCATTGCGTGTAAAACTAGATGGAAGCCACTCTAGTCACCACACTCTAGAAGGTATGCAACACTAGCAAGTTTCCTGTATATTTGAAACTAGCGATGTGGTTTTTGCCCCTAGGACCCAAGTGACCTTGACGAATAATCAACAAATCAAAAGGTCCTAGTCAAGTTCAACCCATCGTTATCCAAGATTGCATTAGACCCACCCGCATGATCCTTGACGAATAATCAACAAAATCATGCGACTGTCCTAACCAATCGCATCTATCTATGCTACAGAGAATCATTACCCAGCTGCCGTTCACCGCGCCTTGACGAATAATCAACAAACGCAGTACGAATACTAAGTACTAATTATCTGAAACGACGGAGGGCTACGGCTGGGTTTTTGGCGAAAAACCCGTTAACGTAATGAACTTGATATCGTTGAAGGAACCTGAGCAGTTTTGAAAAAGGAGTGGTTTAAGCTCCGCTTTTGAAAACTTGTGGTTTTGAAAAAAAAACCAAGTAATCTACAGTATAGACTTTTGCTCAAGAGGTCACTCCCCGCGAAGGGATCTCGGCTCTTGCTTCCTGGAATAAGGTGCTGGATATTCACAACCGAATACCACTATGCAAAGCGAAAGATTATAGCTATAGTTTTTCGAAATTTGTTCCAACAACATCTTTTAGGTTTCTTTTCTTGCATTAATCAAAATTAATGCGGTCCCATCAATTAACCTATCACACCAGAAAAGAATAAAAATATGATGTACGTATATGCCATCCGCATTCGCCACTGGGCCCCATCATCACCTGTTAGGTTACTTAACTAACGACAGAGCGGGAGCTGGACTAGCGCGGGTGCAAAACATATACAACATCTACTAGTATATATGTAAGTATATATATAACATTCTTCCCAAGCATGATAGCAAACAACATCACAGAATCCCAGCCAACAATACAGAAAGGTGGATAATCTTGAAGCCCCGGGTTTCATTTGAGCCGCAAATAAAACCCGGCGTTTCCAGTCGTGTGGATAGCCTGTGCAATGAAAACCTAGACCCCTACGAGCGCGGCAAGTTACCCGCCAATCCTAGAAGTGAGGCAACCCCTTCAACAAAGTGAATGGGCCACCCAGCACTTCATGAAATCCAGTAACTTGGACGCCCCACCGTGGGTCATCCTATACCCCCTACGAGTGCAGCGAACAGACTACCAATTCTAGAATGAAGCCCCCTCCGTCCCAACGCCATGAGATGTGGGCTTGTTGCCTTCTAGAACCCGGCTATTCGTGCACTCCACTACGGGGTAATCCTAGTACAGAAAAAGAAAATAATATGTACAAATGGTGACATCGACCTCAACCCGGTCGTGCCCCAAACAAATAATATACAACCCAGCAAAGACGGAAGTCCACATGTCGGACGCTCGCCCCACAATATGAATATACAAATGAATCTTTAACTGCACCACTAATATTGCACCACAAGCTATCCACCACGACTATCCAACCACAATATCAGCACAAATACAAAACATCAACGCGAATGTCATGTTCGCAAACCCTTCTAAAAGAACATATTGCAATTAGACGAGTTTACCGATCAAATGACATTCACGGTCGCAGATGCTAATCTAAGTGCTGATAAATATTAAACAGTTATTAAAATATCGATTTCGAAATACTCCGCAATGCCCCAAAACACAAGATAATTGAAAAATCATTCTGGGCAAAAACAACATATCCTGAAACCCTAAATCCAAGAGTTAGAGAGTACCAAACAAAAACGACTCGATTCCCCATCACCAAAACAGGCGACACCGGGAAAATTCATGATGTAGCCAGTCCAAACAAGCTAGAATCGCTTCGTTTTTGTTCTAGGTTCATCTCACAGTCAAAGCATCACTCTGCACTTGCTTAAATAAATTTCAGAGGCCTTTTAAAAATTGACAGAAACTTGATTTCAAGGTTTTGCGTTTTGGAGTTATTTCGGTTTCGTTATTTTAAACAATGTTTAAACTACTAGTATAGGTTTCATGGGGTGGCTCTGATACCATGTTGGGTTACCATAACGCCGGAGCCACCAATCATGGCGGTTTGCGGAACAAAAATTTTCTTACTAGTTTAAAAACGACGCTAGGATAACCCAATGAAAACCCGGATCTTTCCATAAATCTATCTAGAAAAACTAAATGAGATGAACTAACTACCATGAAAGAAGTCTCACCAAATGATCCAAGTCCTTCGGTCTTCTTTCCTCGTCGTTAGCTCTAAGTGACCACCTTGAACATGCTTGATCTTCTTTTCCCGCTCCACCGGTTCTTCGGGATCGAGCTTGTTCTTCGGTCCTCCTTTGTCGTAGATGATCCACCTAAGGGATGTGATCCGTTGCTTTAGCTCCACACAATATGTCAAGTGGAGAAACTAGAGAACTTGGGTTGCTAAACTAAGCAGTCTAGGATGTGGTATGAAGATCTAAGTGTTCTATTATCTCTTTCTTGCCTCTTCACTTGTTTCTCAACTCATGAGAAGGGTAGTGAAGAGGAAAATGATGAGGGTGGAGGAAACTCAAGAGGAGGGAGGAGGTGAAGAAAAATGGGAGCTCAAGAATAATGAAGTATGCATGTGAGAGAAAATCAACCCCATGGTTTTGTGTATGAATTTCTTTCAATAAAAAAGTGTAGCCATGCTTCAATAGTAACCACAAATGAATAAAGAATTCATTTGTGAACTATTGAAGCCATGCCACACACCATGCCTCCCTCTCCTTAATTTCCACCTCATTTCCATTTATCAATAAATGGAAAAAGTCCATGATGAGGTGTCCACCTTCTAGAAGGTAATCTGTAATAAAATACGGATTACAGTCTGCTGTAAATACATACCTGCATTCGGATAAAAACACGAATGCCCAAAGAGATAGAATAACACGAAGAACGTAATACTAGAATATACATATCAAAATACATATATGTAAATTATCAAATCAATACCCGATTTAATAATCCAGCTCAAACCCGAGCCGGCTAGTATTACCAACCGTCTGATCGAAAGTCCGAGAACAAAGTACATCAATCGATCGAGACCCTGCACGTATTCAATACGGCTACTACATCATTTCGCCTGAACCAGGAAAACCCTCTGTGTAGGACTCTAAAGACTCGACAGTGCGCCGGCAGTGAGTTACTGGATAAATCCATAATCACAAGCACGTCAGCGGCACTAGCTGTATGTAATGGCTACCCGGGTACCTGTCTAAAATGAAGGCCGACGAGAAAACTCATCCGGATCCCTTTTGAGCCTATTTGTGACAATCTCCGTATAGTCCGGTCTCTTCGTCTGAGAGTATCGCATACCGGGTCTAGGGGGTGGTAAACGTCAGACCCTAATAACCCGGTAATTCGTGCTGATGCGGCTCAGGACCAATCCGGGAAACTACAGATCAGCCTATCAGTAAATCCTAACTGCCTTGGCCAAGGTCTTATGGTCCTGACCAATCGAACACAGTATGATATCGACTCCCTATACCGGGAGAGACGAATCCCCGACAATCGCTCACTGCCTCCATGTGGCTCGGGACTGTACCCAACCAAAACCTGTTTGCACGACTCAGTAGAGCCATGGTAGGGTAGTGATCAAAGCACAGTAGAACTCACACGAGAAAAGTGCCGATCTCAGGTCTAAAGACTAACCTGTACTCATGTCACCTGAGAACTTCCACCTGACAATAGGTATAGTACCAACTGGATGTTCTCGGCGAGTCCGTCCGGTGTACTCACCCCCAGTGAGCACCTGTATACGATCTTAGGTGCGAAAGACCAATGGTTGCAGGACCATACCATCGCCCCTCGTCGGGGTCTAGAAACGTATACACTAGTCTACTCTGGAATATCGATGCCCAGTCTCAGTACTCCCACGACTAGGTCCTATTTAAGGATGTGCATACCGACTACCCAGCTCCCACAAGTATGATCGCCATCACAACGCGGGTAGTCTAGCAATGATCCTACGGGCTTTATCAACATGTACAGAAGATATGTAATAGTAAGTAAAACATACACATGTTAAGATAAAGACAAACCAGATAGCATACTATCACATCGAGCAAGACTGTCCTGTACATATATATGTCCAAGTATCCAAATGTATACATATACAATAATGGCCTCTAGGGCATACATATCCAACAGTGACAGGTTTTGTTGGTGGCCCATGCAGGTCAGTTCTGCATGAAGTCTTAAGCAATATATCATAAGAATTATAAGAATCAGCTGTTAGTTATATGTATGCCCTAGAGGCCATTATTGTACATATGATGTATATTATAGTAGATGCTTGGACATACATAGGGAGGACTTTCTTGCTCGACATGATAGTATGCTATCTGGTTACTCTTTATCTTAACATGTACACTGATTGTCTCTCTGTTACATGTTGGTAAAGCCCTTAGGATTTGTACTTGACTGCCTGGATTATGATGCGGATCATACTAGTGGGACAAAGGTAGTCCGTGAGTACATCCTTTAATGTTCCTAGTCATGGGTGTATCGAGACAGGGCATCGATATACCAGAGTAGACAAGCGTATAGCTTGTCGACCCATGTAGATGGGCGATGGATGATCCCATATCCATTTGTGTTTGACATCAGAGATGGTATACGGGTGCTCAGTGGAGACTGGGAACACTGGACGGACTCGCTGAGAACTCCTAGATGATATTATACCTCACGTCAGATAGCAGTTCTCTGGCGACACTGGTACAGGGTAGTCTGTCGATCCGAGATCGCCATAGAGTCTTGTGTGATTCCCACTGTGCTTTGATTTCCACCTTACCACGTTCAAGAGAATGTGCAAAACAGTGGTTTTTGGGTACAGTCCCGAGTCACATGGAGGCAATGAGCGATAGGAGGGGATTTCGTCTTTCCGGGTATTGGGGGTTGATGTTGCGAAGTGCTCGATTAGCTATAACAGGAAGTCCCTGGCCAGGGCTGATTATGAGATTTACTGGTAAGTGTTATCAGTAGTTTCTCGACCCGTTATGAGCCTCACATCGGCACGACTTATCGAGTTATTGGGGTCTGACGTTTACAACCCCTAGACGAGATATGCGACATATCAGACGAAGAGAACGGACTGTACGGTGGTGTTACTGTATGGATTCGCAGGAGTATGAGCAAGCATGCTTGTTGATCTTCTGATCGCTCAATACCCGGGTGGCCATTACGCTTAGCAGATCGCTTGCGGCTTGTGGGTGTTTGATATGATCATCACCTACTGCCGGCGTATTGACGAGTCTTTAGAGTCCTGCACAGAGCTTTCCTGGCTCAAGCGAAATGAAGTAGGAGCACATATGTGATATGTGCGGGACCAAGATTAATACGATATGTGATACCGTATTCTATTCTCGTGATTTGTGTTATCGATCGGTTGTATATGATATAGCCGGGTTATCGAATCAATTGTTGATTCGATAAGTTGATACACATGATATTAGTCGGTTATATGTGATATAGCCGGATTATTAAATCAAGTGTTGATTTAATAATTTAATGTATAATTATATATTTGATATATTAAGTTACATTAACTAATATTAGCTCAATTGTGATTTATCTTTCTCACTTTTGTGCACATAGTATATATGTGATATATATTGTGTACATTATTTTGTGTCATGCTTGATGATACATGCTTCATGGGTGTGTGTATGACTTACACCATGCTAGCTATAATGTAGGGTTTTTAATTTTCTAAGTAATTCAAAATTGGTTGAATATTGGTCATGGCTAGAAGCTTGGAGAAGCTTGGATAATCATTGACTAAGTCAACTAGTTTTGTTTTGCTTTAGATATTTATTAACCCAACCATTATAATTAGCCACGGTTAAGTCTCTACAAAGGTTAATATATGATATTAACTCACCCATGGTTGCCATTTCTCTACTTGCTCTTTACTTGAGTTGATTTTCTTCATCTCCTTCCTAAAGCTCACTAGCTTTTGGGAGGTGATGAATATGAGTGAGAAAATTATTTCTAAAGTGAGAAAAATTCCTACTTCATCATCCTCTACTACTAGCCATTTAGCATAGGGTGTTTGCTTCACTAATTCCACAATTAGTGAAGGGGTAGCTTGGGTTAGTTTCTCCTCGACGTAGATCATCTTCGGCCTCGAAGACTTCGAGCAAGCTTGTTCATTTCTTCACATGAACCCTTTCTTGAGTTCGGATGTTCATTACTTGCAGCGAAGGGACTACTACACGGAGCATAAGAAGTGAAGGACCGGTCTACAAAGGCTGTATTCCTCATTCACTTAGATGTAAAGTTGTTTACATTTCGTTTCGTCGGATTTTCTAGTTAAGATTCTAGGGTTAGGGTTAGCTAGTACGTCAAATTTTTGAAATTGGCATGGATGATGCCTCCCAAAACCTTGCTGCCGACCTAGGTAACCCCGCAGTGGTATCAGAGCCATACTAGAAAATTAGACGGTGTTTGTTAGATTACAAAACCGAAACTACTCCGAAACTTAAATACTGCAACCCAGTTTCTGTCGAATATTTTAAAGTGTCAAAAAATTTTTTAAGCAACTGCAGAATATTGTATGAGATATAACATGAACACTTTGAAAAATTCAAGCTTTTCCATTGGTTTTGGGCCGGCCACAATGAAGAAAAAACCGGCCACCTCGGGTCATTTTTAGAGTTCTGGCTTCAAATTTTCATGGTGTTCCAGTCTCTGGGTTTTGGTGTTTCAGGTGTTGCTAGTTTTTGCTAAATTTGCTTGTGATGATAACTTTCTGCAAAGACAATTCAGAGTGTTTCATAATCGTAATTCTAACATGTATTCGGGTTATTTAGACAACGTTAAAAAGTTCGAATGGATATCAATAACCCATATTTTCCCTCGCTGGAAATTTTCCAAGAGTTGGATTTTTTTCAAGTCTGAAATCTTCAGAAAATCATGCAAGCGATTCTATGGACCCTCTAGAAGAACGATACCCAAACTCAACTTTTTGGATCGTGGAACCGCGGTCATACCCTAGGGTTTGCTGCAGTTCCGTGGCGATATGAGTGAAGCATGGGTCGGCCCTTCTACGGATGGTTCATAAGAGCTGTGGCAGTTTCTGGGTACTTTTTGAACTCCGCTCAAGTGTTGAGCTCTTTGGGAAAGTTTGGGTGTTTTTTTATTCTATCGAAAAGTTTAACATCGTCTAGCTGTCTGTGATTGTGATACAATATTTGTAATCCACAAAAGTAGTTATCAGATAACTAGTTTGAATTTTATAAATCTAGCAATTTAGTCTCATTTGATCGATTGCCACGGAATTTTGATGTGAATCAAAAGTCCGTCGCAATTACGTAGTGTACGCGGATACTCGCCAGGTAACCTTACTAGATAGCCATACCCCATAGCCCCGACCAAGTGACTATAGGAGAATCCCATCGCCAAAAGCATCCGTTCGGGTGCTCGCGACCGTGATGTTCCGCCTTAGTGCACTTCGTCGACGGCATCGGGGGTGCGACCGTCTACTAATGTTTCTGACGAGCATTCGATCAAGTTATCGGGAATCTTGTTGAATTACCCGACAGGTTATTGAAAAGTGTTTTCAATATCGAGACTAAAATGCGGGGTTTATAATTGTTATACATGTGATGTCTAAGGAATTCATTTGGTTAGGCATGAAATCCGAAGTATGGGATACGTTGGGTTTATGATGTCTAAGGTGGTTGTGGATTCCAATTGTTGTAGTTTTTCACTTTCTTTTCTGCGACCGTAAGTGTAATATGTTGGGTATCACCGGCTTCGTTGTTATATGTCAACGACAATTGGGATACGCATATTTACTTACGTTGATGACATATGATGTTATGTGTTGCTGAGATATGTTATATTGGATCGTCGTGTTTGAATAGCCGGGGGTTTTCATGTGAGATGAGAGTTTTTCATTTTCATTCATGTAAAAACTTATATGTAATATTCTTTTATTGGGGAACTTCTGGGTTGAGGAAGATGTCACCGTTGATGTATATTATTTACTTTTCCGCATTATGATAGACCCAAGGAGGGGAGCATAAGTAACCGGGTTCTAGGGTCCAGTGGGAGACCATCTCGAGGAGTCGAGACCGGGTCTCCTAACTCTAGAATTGGTAGGGTTTCTCGCCGCTCTCGTAGGGGTCTAGGAATGTGGGTTTGGCTACTCATCGCGACCGTGGAATCCGTGTTTTATACAGGCTTAATATAAAACCCGGAAATCCTAGTATATCCAATATTTCATATGTTGATTTCTGCTACGATATTCTGTGATGTGATCACTTGATATGATGAGATAGATACTGTATATAGTATATGTGATATATTATATAGACGTTGTTTATGTTTAACACCCGCGCTAGCCCTGCCCCGCTCTGCCGTTAGTTACCTAACCTAACGGTGGATGACGGGACATCGAGTCGAATGCGGATGGCATAAGCATACGTTGTATTTATCTGTGATGGTTAGGTAACTTAAATGATGGGACTTCATTAATGATATTAATGAAAGAAAATAAACCTAACGATGTTGTGGAATCGAATTTTCAAAAAACAGCTAGCTCTAGTTCTTGCTTTGCATAGCGGTGTTCCTTATAGAACATCCTGCACCTTATTCGATAAGGAAAGAGCCGAGATCCCTTCACCGGGAGTGACCTCTTTACCAATAACTGGCAGATGATATAACCATCAGTTTCATCTTTTGATTGCTTTTCTAGTTCTTGCTATGCATAGTGGTATTGTGAATATCCTGCACCTTAATCGACGAGGAAAGAGCCGAGATCCCTTCACCGGGAGTGACCTCTTTAGCAAAACTAGCAAAAGCCTAAAAACACTCCATTTTAAATCATTTGATTCTACAACGATATCAAGTTCATTACGCAAAAGGTTTTCTTAAAAAAACCTGTCGTAGCCCTCCGTCATTTTAGAAAGTAGAGTACTTAGTATTCGTGCTGCGTTTGTTGACCATAGTTAAGGCGTATTGTGCGGTAGCTAAGTGATGTCTTCCTACACAGCATATGATGCCATTAATTAGGACAGTCATGTGACTTTGTTGATCATAGTTAAGGGTCGTGTGGATGGGTCTAATTAATCACGAAATGAACGGGTAGAACTTGACTAGTGCTTGTGATTTGTTGACCATAGTTAAGGTCATAAGCCACTAAGGGAAAATTATCGAAAATTTCAAGTGTTGAAATTTGCAATGAGATTTCATACCTTCTATGAGATAGTTGGATCCCGATACCCACTGCGATTAATTGTTACTCCTGGGAGAGTTTTTCACTTTACAATTAGCCGATCAAGTAGGTGTCTAGAAAGGTGTCAACGGAGTTACGCCCCTGGGAAAACGAGGTTTATTTTAATTAGGTCCGTGCGAAAGCACGGGGAACCTCCCTCAAAGTACCGGCACTGGCCTGGCTGAAAAATTGGCGAACTTATAGGGTGTAATTAATCCCGTCTAGTCTTACCTTTTAGGGTTTAAAGGAAGATTTGATAAAAACAGTGGGAGCCATCCTGATTAAGTAAAATAATAACCAATCTGATCTTGCAAGAGCATACGCTGAGTGTTTTCTTCTCTCTCTCTCTCCAGGTAGCGACCATGTCACGCCTTAATCAAGATAATAATATGGATGTATTGACCGAACGCGCTTGTTATACTGAGCTGGGGAACGTTGGTTGTTCAGTCGAAAATATTGCAATCTGTAACATAACAATTTCCTCACCTTTCTAATCATCTAAGGATGTTTGTTATAAATATAACACATATTACAAGTTCGTTTGGAAATCAAATACCATGTGTTATACTTTATAATCAACATTTTGGAAGGAAATTGTATGTTTATTATTTCACGCATGATATTGTATATCTCAACATTCTACATGGAGATTTTGTGCAGAAAATTATCTCAGGACAGATATCGGAATCGCAAATTCGCCGACAAAATACAGGGAATCAAAGAGTTAAAATCTGGCAGAGAGTCAGAAGAGATAAAAAGATTCCAGATATCACCTGAATACCCACAGACCAACACCAGAAGACACAGGAAAAATGAAGCCATTATCTAACCAAACGGCCGCGGAACCGCGGCCGAGTAAGGCCGATCCGTCGCGGATCCGCGGCCGAGTTGGGGGCTCCGGTGACGATACTTTTCCAGAAGCCTCATTACAATATTATAGCTTGTTGAAGATGCTTCATTGTAACAACCTTGTTTTGGAAACTTTCCTACAAAAGCCTAGCTTCTTGAGGAAGCTTGATAACTAGCTTATTCTAGAAGTTTCCCTATAACTAGCTAGCTTCTTGGGGAAGATTGACCTAGCTTCTAGTGGAAGATTGGTGAGGGACTATAAAAAGAGACCTAATCCTACATGAAAAAGGTTGATTAGCTGTTGATGGTAGTTGATTTCTAGTACACAATCCAAAACCAAATGCAATTCAATTCCAAATCAAGATCCAAATCAAGAATCGTTGAGTACAACATCGAGCGAGTTCATTCAAGATCCTTTACGCGAAGCCGATCGTCATCAACGAGCACGTTATCCGCGATAGATCCAAGCCTTACGGTGGTCGAGCAAAGTGAAGATCGACGGAGAAATTATCTTTTCAAAGGAGTGATCGAGAGCATCTTTTGCTTGTAATCTCGAATTGAGAAGTGTAATTCAAAGTTGAATAATAAAGGTGATCATTACTTTTAATTCTCGTTTTCTTTAAACTTTCGCTTTATGAAATTTCTAATTCTTGTTTCTTTTATTTTCATTATGCGTGAGTAAATCTCCGCTTGCTAAGGATTCGAAGGAATTCGGTAGATCAAATGGTGATGAAATCCTATACGCATCTTAAGTCTTATGAGAATTATGAATTTTAGGAAAAAGAAACGTCAATGACCAAATTTGGAACGCGATCACCGTTCTTGATAATTTCGTTGCAATTTGGGATTAAATGATTGATAATTCTCTTTCCTAAAGGCTAGATTTGAATGATAATCAATGAAAAGACAAGGGATAGTGAAGGAGAAACCCTGGTTTCTTCAATAGATCCCTAATCTTCATTCATCGCAATCGTTCTAGCTATAATTCAACAATAGATAAGATGAGTCGTTATTAGTATTCATCATTGCTACTAATTTCATTCGAATCCTACAAGCTATTCTTCAATTTTCTTGATAACTAAAATTGATTTTGGACACTTTATTGATTACTAAATCTTAAACTCTTTCTTGATTTTTCACGAAAATATTTCATCTCATAAATCTTGATTCATTTTCTTAAATTTTCTTTACTATTTTCTTTCGACTCAACTAAAGCAAAAAAGAATAAATACATGAATTTAGTGGACAACCCGTACTCATTAACGAATTACATCGACACCGTTATTGATTGCGGTTATAAATTCTTTGATTATGATAACACTATTCAACACGTCAAAAAATCGATCAATCAAACGGCACCGTTGCCGGGGATCCGTGCGTAATTTGTTTGTTCTTGCTATTTGAGTTGAAATATTATTATTCCATCAAAAATTTGAATCAAAATCGCATCGTGTGCTTAACGATTAGTGTGTGAATTATGCAAGGAAATCTAGAATCACTGCAGCAGGGAGAAAATTATTTAGATCATTTCATTTAGGACAGAGGAGCAAAGGGAGCAGCAGTACAAAATTTCGTTCAAAGAACCATTCAATCAACCGCGGAACCGCGGCAAAATGCAGGTAGTGGTGGCGGAACCGCGGCATTCTTGACGATTTAGGGCTCCAGAATTCTCTGGTATATTCTATACTTTCTTATCTCTACTCTGATCTGTCCAATAACAACTTTTCTGTAGGATTCTTTGAAAAAATTCGCTGCTCAAAAATAAAAATTTGTTGCGTGTTTTGATATTGGTTGTTTTGCATTTTGTAATACGGAAATTAAGGGGCAAAGACCAAATTCAGATTATGTGGGTATTTCATTACCCTTCCTAAGCCCCGCAAATCACAAAACTAGCATCCGCATCACCCTTCATTAACTAAAAAATATCTAGACAAGACTCTAAGGACCGTCGTGCTCAATTAGGACAGAAGAAGGTCGTAGGTGAAAGGTTTGCCTAGCACCCTATGTATAGTTTTGAAGCATCACATGTCACAAAGTTTAAATTTTTATGGTGCTAAGCAAGCATACAAAGGAATCGATCCTAGAAAATTAGGGTTTCGAAAGTTAAAGCCAATAAAAGACTAGGGTTTCGAGACTACAACCTTTGTAGCTCCCTTTTGCTAGACTCTTTGGCCTCTTGGATGTTGGAAGAAGGTCCTCTTGAAGTCTTCTCGCGTCCACGACGATCCACCCGGAGTTCCTTGTCTAAGCTCGCAACTTCGATTATCAAGATGAGAAACGAAGAGAACACTCTGAACAAGTTGGCTAAACTTGTGTAGAATGATGTTGTGGTTATAATTCTCACTTCAAAAACCTTTCTTGATGTGTATTTTACTCACTAGAAAAAACTAGAGAGCAAAAGGAAGAAGGAGGAGGAAGATGATGGCTTTAGTTTTTAACAAGAGTAGAAAATGATAACCATTGAAAAGAAATGAAATATATCTATATATATTTTATTTCTTCTCACTTCAAACCATGGTTAAATCTTTGAGTTATTATTTAATTAGGGTTTAAAACATATAAGGAAAGTTTAATCCAAGGTTAAGGGTAGGTGAGAATGGTTAGGTTAAAGAAGAATGTAGAAGCAACTCAAGAATTATCCTTTACTTTTCTATTTTGTTTTAAACATAAAATCAAATAATAATCCATATATTTATCCATGGTGTGAGTCTTATATTGCCACCATTTCCATGTGTAATCAACCATGATAGATGGTGTTATGTATGTATGTATGTATGCACATCCATATGTGCATGAAACTAGAAAGAAAGAAAGAAAAACATACATGCATGCATACATCCATCATATACAAGAAAGGTTTTAAATGAGAAAACTAATGGTTAAATGATAAATCAACACTTGATTTATCAATCCGTCCATATCACATATGACCCTGCCAAAAGCAAGCCGCCCGATCAATATACGGTATCATATACGCGCATTTTAATCGGGTCCATGCGCATATCGCATACGCGCACCACAACGTTTCGCCTGGACTAGGTAACTCCTTTGTGGGACTCTAAGACTCGTCAATACGCCGGCAGAGGGTGATGATCATATCAAGCACCCCCAAGCCGCAAGCGGTCAGCTAAACGTAATGGCCACCTGGGTATTGAGCGATCAGAAGAAAATAAGCGAACCTGCTACAACTCCCATCGAGCCAACCGGCAACACTACCGTACAGTCCGGACTCTTCGTCAGATATGCTGCATATCGAGCCTAGGGATGGTCACGTCGACCCTAATAACTCAATAAGTCGTGCCGGTGAATGGTCTATAACAGATCGAGAAACTACTGATAACACTTATCAGCAAATCTCAGCAGCCCTGGCCAAGGACTTACTGATATAACCAGTCGGGCACAGCACAGCATCAACTCCCAATACCGGGAGAGACGAAACCCCTCCTATCGCTCATTGCCTTCGTGTGTCTCGGGACTGTACCCAACGGCCACCTGTTTGCACGACTCAGTAGAGCCGTGGTAGGGTGGCAATCAAAGTACAGTGGGAGAGCACACAAGACTCTATGACGATCTCGGATCTACAGACTAACCTGTACCAGTGTCACCTGAGAGCTGCTATCCGATGATAGATATAATTCCATATAGGAGTTCTCGGTGAGTCTGTCCAGTATACCCAGTCACCACTGAGCACCCGTATATGATCTTGATGTCAAACATCGATGAATGTGGGAACATCCATCGCCCATCGTATGGGTCTAGTATCATATACGCTAGTCTACTCTGGTATATCAATGCCCCGTCTCGATATATCTACGACTAGGGACTTTCCAGGATATGCTTATAGACTACAGATGTCCCACTAGTATGATCTCCAACATAATCAGAGTAGTCAAGCCGATATCCTCAGGGCTTTATCAGCATGTATGAATGAATAAAAGCATGATCGAATCAACATGTCAGATAAAGAAGAACCAGATAACATACTATCATGTCGAGCAAGAATGCATACTGAATATATATATACATGTATAAATACATCCACTATCATATAATGGCCTCTAGGGCATACATATATCCAACAATCTCCCACTTGTACTAAGGCCAGTTATTGGCGTATCTCATACCCAACATCTCAAAAAGTCGCTCATGCTGCGGCTGAGGGAGGGCCTTGGTGAATGGATCCGCGGCGTTATTCTTTGTGTCTACTCTCCTAATCTCGATCTCGCGGCGATCTACAATCTCTCGGATCAAATGAAAACGCCTCAGGATGTGTCTGGACCGCTGATGGGATCTGGGCTCCTTGGCTAACGCCATAGCCCCATTATTATCACAATACAAAGGTATTGGATCAATAATGGTTGGAACTACTCCTAGCTCCGAGACGAACTTCTTCATCCAGACGGCTTCCTTGGCGGCATCATTTGCAGCAATATACTCAGCTTCCATCGTGGAGTCTGCAACGGTATCTTGTTTGGAACTCTTCCAATTCACCGCCCCTCCATTGAGGGTAAATACAAACCCAGAGATAGATTTGCTGTCGTCCTTATCGCTCTGGAAGCTCGAATCGGTAAAGGCCTCCATTTGGAGATCTCCATTACCATACACCAAGAACAATTCTTTAGTCCTTCGCAAGTACTTAAGAATGTTCTTCACAGCTGTCCAGTGATTCTCCCCTGGGTTAGATTGATACCTGCTTACAACACTAAGTGCGTAAGCTACATCTGGGCGTGTACATAACATCGCATACATTATAGATCCTACTGCCGAAGCATAGGGTATAACACTCATGCGAGCTCTCTCTTCATCGGTCTTTGGACAAGAATCCTTAGAGAGAGTGACCCCATGGCAAGCGGGTAAGGCACCCTGCTTGGAGTCTTCCATACTAAACCTTTTTAGGATGGTGTCATGTACCTGGTTTGGGACAATCCCAATAACCTCTTGGATCTATCCCTATAGATCCTTATGCCCAGAATGTATGTGGCATCACCCAGGTCCTTCATAGAGAACCTTAGTGATAAGAAAGATTTGACCGACTGTAGCATAGGAATACATTTCCTATCAGAAGAATGTCGTCCATGTACAATACGAGGAATGTGACAGCTCTCCCTACAGCCTTCTTATAAACACAAGGTTCATCTGGATTTTTGATGAAATCAAACTCTTTGATGACATCATCGAAACAGATGTTCCAACTCCGTGATGCCTGCTTTAACCCATATATGGATTTAAGCAATTTACATGCTTTCCCGCTGCTCCCACTGTCAATGAAGCCCTCTGGCTGATCTATATAAACGCATTCTTCTAAATTTCCATTTAGAAATGCGGTTTTAACGTCCATCTGCCAGATTTCATAGTCATAGTGAGCAGCAATAGCAAGTAGGATCCGAATGGATTTAAGCATGGCTACGGGAGAAAAAGTCTCGTCATAGTCCAAACCTGGTCTTTGACGAAAACCCTTCGCCACAAGTCTTGCCTTATAGGTCTCCACCTGCCCATCTACACCAATCTTTCTTTTAAAGATCCATTTGCAGCCCACAGGTTTTACCCTAGAGGGTACAACGTCCAAAGTCCATACTTTGTTGGTGTACATAGACTCCATTTTGGATCTCATGGCATCCAGCCACTTCACAGAGTCTCTACTCGTGATAGCTTGCTGAAAACTGGTAGGATCATCATCATCCATGATGCAGTCTTCTCCGTCACCATCAATGAGGAAACCGTAGTACCTCTCCGGTGGGCGAGAAGTCCTACCAGACCTACGGAGTGGCCGAGATTCTTCAGTTTCTGTTGCAACAGCCGGTTCAACCAAATCGTCATTTGTAATTTGTGTCTCTAGAACCTCTTCTAGATCCACTACCATGCCATCATCTTTATCTGTGAAAAACTCTATTTCCAAGAATGTGGCATGTTGAGAAACAAACACTTTTTGTTCCTCTTTGTGGTAGAATAGATATCCATAAGAATTCTTTGGATATCCCATAAAGTTACACATGACTGACCGTGTCTCGAGTTTGTCCGGATTCTGCTTTTTAACATAGGCCGGGCAACCCCAAATCTTAATTCTCTTAAGAGATGGTCTCTTCCCATGCCATATCTCATATGGCGTGGTAGACACGGTTTTGGTTGGAACCCTGTTTAGCAGAAACGCTGCAGTCTCCAATGCATGCCCCCAAAACGAGACTGGTAACTCAGCGTCACTCATCATGGACCGGACCATATCTAATAGGGTCCTATTCCGTCGTTCTGACACACCGTTGTGCTGTGGTGTGTAAGGAGGAGTGAGCTGAGAGAGAATCCCATTCTCTTTTAGGAAGTTTGCAAATTCTGTACTGAGATACTCACCACCTCGATCTGATCGAAGCATTTTGATACTCAAGCCGGTTTGTTTTTCTACTTCTTGTTTATATTCAATGAATTTCTCGAAAGCTTCGGACTTGTGCTTTAATACAAATACATGACTGAATCTTGAGAAATCGTCAATGAATGTAATGAAGTATGAAAAACCGCCTCTAGCCTGTGTAGACATTGGCCCACATACATCACTATGTATGAGGCCTAGGAGCTGAGCAGCTCTTTCTCCGTGTCCGGTAAACGGAGTTTTGGTCATTTTACCCTTGATACAAGACTGGCAAGTCGCATAAGATTTATATTCAAAAGAGTTTAAATATCCATCTTTGTATAACTTGTTTAGTCTTGTTTCGTTAATATGACCAAGTCTACAGTGCCAAAGAAAAGCTTCATTTAATTCTGAAAGTTTTCTTTTATTAATGCGTTGTATACTGAAAACTGTGTGTTGAATTAGGACATATATTCCGTTATTAAGCGTACCATACCGAACCAACATTTGATTCAGGTGAATGTTCATAACATTGTTCTGCAATACAAAATTATATCCTTCATTGTCTAACAAAGAAACGGATATTATATTACAAAGCATACTTGGTACAAAATAACATGGATTCAAAACCAAAATACATCCAGATAGCAACCCCAAGTGATACTCTCCCACTGCGACTGTATGTACATTGGAACCATTTCCAACACGGAGAGTATGGTCACCTGTCTTCAAAACTTTGCTATTTCTCAGCCCCTGCATAGAATTTCAAATGTGAGAACCTGAACCGGTATCCAATACCCAGGAAGCAGAGTTTATTGAAAAACAGTTTTCTGTTACAAACGCACCTGAAGCAGAAGCATCACCATGCTTCTTCTTGAGACTTAAGTACTTCGTGCAGTTGCGCTTCCAATGTCCTGTCCCGTGGCAATGAAAACATTCGACTTTCCCCGAGTCTCCAGCCTTGGACTTTTCCTTTCCCTTCACCTTTTTAACTCCACCCTTAGGATTAGTGGGTTTCTTCTTTTTCTTTCCCTTGGCCTTAGCTTTCGGGTGAGAAGAGGAAGACTGTCCAATAGTCATAACAGGAGTTTTTGCTGACTTCATAGTGCTCTCTGCACTCCATAACATGTTAAGGAGTTCAGGGAGTTCCTTCTCCATGCCATGCATGTTGAAGTTCACTATGAACTGAGCAAAGGTGTAGGGAAGGGACTGCAGAATAATATCTATATATTGTTCATCGTCCATCCAAGGTCCTCAAGCTCTTCTATAAGAGCTATCATCTTAAGAACATTGTCTCCTACTGGTGTGCCAGGGGCCATTCGCATCTGAAACAATTTCTTTGATGCTTCGTATCGTAATACGCGGGATTGCTCTCCATACAACTCCTTTGTATGGAGCAATATACCGTGAATGTCCATGTCCTCGTGCTGCTTTTGATGTGTGTTGTCCATCGATGCAAGCGCGAGGCATTTGGCCGTGGCACAGTCAGCGTCCCATGTCTTGCAGACTTCAATGTCCGCAACTGAGGATTTTGGACCTGGGACAGGCGGGGCTGAAGCCGTGAGGACATATGATACTTTATCATAAGTCAAGGCGATTTTCAGATTCCTCAGCCAGTCTTTATAATTGGTCCCATTCAGTTTGTTTTTATCTAGTAGAAGCTTGAGTCCAGTCATGGGTATCTGCCATTAAGAGAGAGAAAAGAATACACTCAGCGAAAGCTCTTGCATAGATCAGATTGGTTATTATCTTGTCTAAACGATGTTTCCCACTGCTTTTATCGAGTTTTTCTTTCAAACCTTAAAAAGAAAAACTAGCCAGGATTAATTACAGTCTACAACTTCGCTAACCGTTCAGCCAAGCCAGTGTCGGTACTTGAGGGAGGTTCCTCGTGCTTTCGCACGGACCTAATTAGAGTAAACCTCATTTTCCCAGAGGCGGAGCCCCGTTAACACCTTTCTAGACACCTAATGAGTTAGCTAATTGTAAACTGTAAAACTCTCCTAGGAGCAACTATTGCCCACAGTGGGATCGGGATCCAACCATCATATGGAAGGTATGCAATCTCATTGCAAATTTCAACTATTGAAATTCCCGATGTGGCTTTTACCCCTAGTACTCGTGACCTTGGCTAAGGTCAACAAATCACGAGTACTAGTCAAGCTCAACCCATCATTTCTTGATTAATTAGACCCGTTCACATGACCTTTGGCTAAGGTCAACAAAGTCATATGCCCGTCCTAATTAATCTGCATCATTTGCATTTGTAGGAAGACATCACTTAGCTACCGTACACTACGCCTTGGCTAAGGTCAACAAACGTAGCACGAATACTAAGTACTCTACTTCCTAAAATGATGGAGGGTTGCGGATGATTTTTAAGAAAATCTTTAACGCTTTGAGCTTGATATCGTTGTAGAATCAAATGGTTTTCAAAAGGAGTGGCTTAAGCTCCGCAGTTTTGAAATATAGCTTTTTCATAAATAGCCGAGTGGTTTTCAAATCCGATTCTACAACATCTTTTTAGGTTTATTTTCTTTATACTAATCACATTAATGTAATCCCATCATTTAAGTCCTTAAGCCAATCATAGAAAAGAAATGAAAAGAACACGTACGCTTATGCCATCCGCAGTCGCCGCAATGTTCCGGCACCGTTAGGTTACTTAACTAACGGCATACCAGGACGGGACTAGCGCGGGTGTAAAACATAAGCAATGTCTATTATATATCATATATATAATATTTCATTCGTCTCAGATATCACAGAACACAGGCAGCAGAAACATAAATATAAAGTGGGATATACTAGGACGTCCGTATTTAGTATTTAACCAGAATAGAAAATACGGATTCCACAGTCGCGATGAATAGCCAAGCCCACACCCTGGACCCCTACGAGAGCGGCAAGTGACCCTACCAATTCTGGAGTTTAGGAGACCGGTCTCGACTCCTCGAGATGGCCTCCCACTGAACCCCAGAACCCGATCACCTGTGCTCCCCTCCTTGGGTCCATCCTAATGCGGAAAAGTAAATAATATACAATACTGGTGACACAACCTCAACCCGGAAGTGCCCCAAATAAAAGAATATTACATTACATTTGAATTTACATGAATAAAAATATAAAACTCTCATCTCACATAAACCCCCCCGGCTATTCAATCGCGACAATCCTGCACATCATATCTCAGCAACACATAATATCTCATATCATCAACGTAAGTAAGTATGCATACCCCAATTGTCGTTGATGTATAGCAACGAAACCGGCGATATCGAACATACTACACTTACGGTCACAGAAAAGAAAGTGTAAAACTACAATATTTGGAATCCACATTCTCTTTAGACATCATAAATGCGAAATATCACATATTTCGTATTTCATGTCTAAACTATATGAATTCCACATATTGTATCACATTCCAGATAAACAGACAGTATTAAAGTTTTCGAACGAGCGATCAAATATCCAAGATTCACTAAAGCTCAACACTTGAGCAGAGTTCAAAAACCCGGAGTGTGACACAGTAGTAGCGGTCCAGCCGTAGAACGGTCAAGCCAACGCCTCACATGTGGCACGCCATACTGCCCCAAACCCTAAGGTTCAAAGGGCAGTTCAAGACGGCCACATAATCGAGTTAAGGTTTGTTGTCTTCTAGAGGGACCACCACAAAAAGACTTGCATGTATCTCCAAAGTATTTAAACCCCGTGAATAGTGAGCAAATGATACTCGTTCAAACACTTCAATACTTTCTAATTTACCCGGAAAAGCAACGAAATGAAAATTCCGATCGAATCTATGCGTCCAAAACCATCTCCAGATAATACAGTACTATATTCAGATTAAACATACCTAAAACACTTTACAAGCAGTTATAAGAATTACAGTGGAAATTGCATACAACGATGCCTCTGTACGGCCGCGGAACCGCGGCCTAAGCCAGTAATTGCGGCGGTTCCGCGGCGGTTTATACTGTTCAGGTCATCGAATTTCACTGTTTTTCTTATTTTTTCCTGCTGTAATTTTTAAGTATTTTTAATTCTGAAAAATTTCAGATTTTAAAATTTGTCCAGAGAGGGTCTTAAAATGTCGTATTTTTGTCCGATCGGGATTTTTACTTCATAAAAGCGTCGCCTAATGTTCTAGGTCGGCTCTGATACCAATGAAAGGTTTGCCTAGCACCCTATGTATAGTTTTGAAGCATCACATGTCACAAAGTTTAAATTTTTATGGTGCTAAGAAAGCATACAAAGGAATCGATCCTAGAAAATTAGGGTTTCGAAAGTTAAAGCCAATAAAAGACTAGGGTTTCGAGACTACAACCTTTGTAGCTCCCTTTCGCTAGACTCTTTGGCCTCTTGGGTGTTGGAAGAAGGTCCTCTTGAAGTCTTCTCGCGTCCACGACGATCCACCCGGAGTTCCTTGTCCAAGCTCGCAACTTCGATTATCAAGATGAAAAACGAAGAGAACACTCTAAACAAGTTGGCTAAATTTGTGTAGAATGATGTTGTGGTTATGATTCTCACTTCAAAAACCTTTCTTGATGTGTATTTTACTCACTAGAAAAAAACTAGAGAGCAAAAGGAAGAAGGAGAAGGAAGATGATAGCTTTAGTTTTTAACAAGAGTAGAAAATGATAACCCTTGAAAAGAAATGAAATATATCTATATATATTTTATTTCTTCTCACGTCAAACCATGGTTAAAGCTTTGAGCTATTATTTAATTAGGGTTTAAAACATATAAGGAAAGTTTAATCCAAGGTTAAAGGTAGGTGAGAATGGTTAGGTTAAAGAAGAATGTAGAAGCAACTCAAGAATTATCCTTTCTTTTTCTATTTTGTTTTAAACATAAAATCAAATAATAATCCATATATTTATCCACGGTGTGAGTCTTATATTGCCACCATTTCCATGTGTAATCAACCATGATAGATGGTGTTATGTATGTATGTATGTATGCACATCCATATGTGCATGAAACTAGAAAGAAAGAAAGAAAAACATACATGCATGCATACATCCATCATATACAAGAAAGGTTTTAAGTGAGAAAACTAATGGTTAAATGATAAATCAACACTTGATTTATCAATCCGGCCATATCACATATGACCCTACCAAAAGCAAGCCGCCCGATCAATATACGGTATCATATACGCGCATTTTAATCGGGTCCATGCGCATATCGCATACGCGCACCACAACGTTTCGCCTGGACTAGGTAACTCCTTTGTGGGACTCTAAGACTCGTCAATACGTCGGCAGAGGGTGATGATCATATCAAGCACCCCCAAGCCGCAAGCGGTCAGCTAAACGTAACGGCCACCCGGGTATTGAGCGATCAGAAGAAAACAAGCGAACCTGCTACAACTCCCGTCGAGCCAACCGGCAACACTACCGTACAGTCCGGTCTCTTCGTCAGATATGCTGCATATCGAGCCTAGGGATGGTCACGTAGACCCTAATAACTCAATAAGTCGTGCCGGTGAATGGTCTATAATAGATCGAGAAACTACTGATAACACTTATCAGCAAATCTCAGCAGCCCTGGCCAGGGACTTACTGATATAACCAGTCGGGCACAGCGCAGCATCAACTCCCAATATCGGGAGAGACGAAACCCCTCCTATCGCTCATTGCCTTCGTGTGTCTCGGGACTGTACCCAACGGCCACCTGTTTGCATGACTCTGTAGAGCCGTGGTAGGGTGGCAATCAAAGTACAGTGGGAGAGCACACAAGACTCTATGACGATCTCGGGTCTACAGACTAACCTGTACCAGTGTCACCTGAAAGCTGCTATCCGACGATAGATATAATTCCATATAGGAGTTCTCGGTGAGTCCGTCCAGTGTACCCAGTCACCACTGAGCACCCGTATATGATCTTGATGTCAAATATCGATGAATGTGGGAACATCCATCGCCCATCGTATGGGTCTAGTATCATATACGCTAGTCTACTCTGGTATATCAATGCCCCGTCTCGATATACCTACGACTAGGGACTTTCCAGGATATGCTTATAGACTACAGATGTCCCACTAGTATGATCTCCATCATAATCAGAGTAGTCAAGCCGATATCCTTAGGGCTTTATCAGCATGTATGAATGAATAAAAGCATGATCGAATCAACATGTCAGATAAAGAAGAACCAGATAGCATACTATCATGTCGAGCAAGAATGCATACTGAATATATATATACATGTACAAATACATCCACTATCATATAATGGACTCTAGGGCATACATATATCCAACAGTAGGTAATCTATTGCTTATCCGGATTTCTTTTGTGGTGTCTAAGGCAAGTGGTTACTTAATTAGGCCCGCTACTTATGTAGCGGATACCTCCCACTTACCTGGCACTTACCTGGCCACAGAAGGGATAAAGAGATAGTAGAGGATTTATCCTGCGATTTGTCTTCTGGAAGTCTAGGAGCGGACTAGTGATTTGACCTAGGTGACCGTAGATCTAGGGTTGATTGTGCATTTTTGTTGTGATTTTTCTGAATCCGTCTTTTTCAAAAAACAAACCAAAAACTAAAATAAACCACCTCCTCTAATTATTACAAATGCTGCCACTTGTGCTAAACCGTTTAGTGCATGCTCGGCTGGACACGGGATTCTAGTGCCCGTCTTGTCCGCGTTCCTTCTATCGACTCCGAAGTCGGTAATTCTACATCTTCTTTTTCCTCACCACTCACCACATCCACCGCGATGGACGGATCTCCATCAAATTTTAACACCACTTTGCCACCACCCGCAGGTGCGCAGAATCTACCATGTATGTCTCTCCAAGAGAGATGCTACCCAATACGTGGTCCTCTTTCTACTTGTCTTTCCATTCCATCAGCCAATAGGGCTAATTTCGAAATCAAACCACATTACATCAATCTTTTACCTAAATTTCACGGTCTCGAGTCTGAAGACGCATACGTTTTTATTACTAAATTTGAAAACGTATGTGCTATGATGGGCACTTCACAACTTTCTGTGGATGCTATGCATTTACGTCTTCTCCCGTTCACTTTGTGTGAATTAGCCGAAAAATGGCTTTATAACACAGTTGCACACTCTATTTCCAACTGGGATGAATTCGTCATAGCATTCCTCAAGAAATTTTATCCCAATCATAAGATCGCCCGTGTCCGTAGCGAAATCAATTGATTTACCCAGCTTCCTAATGAACAATTTTGGAAGTGTTTTGAACGATTCAAGGATCTGCTAGTCCAATGTCCTCATCACGGAATCCATTGATGGGATCTCTGTCAAATCATATGTTGGATATATGTATGCCCTAGAGGCCATTATATATATAGTGGATGCTTGGACATGTTTATATGTATATAGATGACTTTCTTGCTCGACATGATAGTATGCTATCTGGTTTACTTTATCTTGACATGTTCGTTTGATGATGCATCTTATTCATTTTGTACATGTTGATAAAGCCCTCAGGATATTTGCTTGACTACTGGGATTATGATGCGGATCATACTAGCGGGACACATGTAGTTTATGAGCATATCCTTGAATTGTTCGTAGTCGTGGGTGTATCGAGACGGGGCAGTGATATTCCAGAGTAGACTAGCGTATACCATTCTTGTCCCATGTGATGGGCGATGGATGATCCCATATCCATATGGTGTGGTGACACCAAAGATTGTATGCAGGTTCTCAGTGGAGACTGGGTACACTGAACGGACTCGCCGAGAACTCCTATGTGGTATTATATCTATCGCCGGATAACAGTTCTCAGGTGACACTGGTATATGCTAGTCTGTAGACCTAAGATCGTCATATAGTCTTGTGTGTCCTCCCACTGTAGTTCGATCTCCACCCTACCACGGCTCTACTGAGTCGTGCAAACAGGTGGATTTTAGGTACAGTTCTGAGGCACATGGAGGCAATGAGCGATAGGAGGGGTTTCGTCTCTCCCGGTATTGGGGGTTGATGTTGTGCTATGCTCGATTGGCTATAACAAGAAGTCCCTGGCCATGGCTACTGAGATTTACTGATAAGTATTATCAGTAGTTTCTCGATCCGTTATGAGCCTTACACCGGCATGACTTATTGAGTTATTGGGGTCGACGATACCATCCCTAGACTCGATATACAGCATATCGGAAGAAGAGACCAGACTGTACGGTAGTGTTGCTAGTTGGTTTGACGGGAGTTTTGACAGCTTCGCTGGTTTTCTTCTGATCGCTCAATCCCCGGGTGGCCGTTACGTTTAGCTGACCGCTTGCGGCTTGTAGGTGTTTGATATTATCATCACCAACTGTCGACGTATTGACGAGTCTTAGAGTCCCACACAGGAGTTTCCTATCTCAGGCGAAACGATGTGGTGTTCATATGAGATATACGCGGGGACCCGATTAAATGCGTGTATGTGATGCCGTATATTAATCGGGCATTTTTCTATTGGTCGGGTCGTATGTGATATGACCGGTTTGTTAAATCAAGTGTTGATTTAACATAGACTTTTAGCTTATTTCTTTATTAAACCCTTTTCTATTTGTATGCATGCATGTATGAATATGTTTATGTTGATGCACATGATGATGTGCATGCACACATACATGCATACATTCTTGTGTGTCATGGTTGATGATACACAAGTGGTGGCAATGCAAGACTCACATGGGAATAAATATGCATATATATATATATATATATATATATATATATATTTTAGAATTAAAGAAATAGAAAATCAATTCATGGTGGATAATTTTCCTTGACTCTTTATTTGACCTAAGCTTTCACCATGAGTTAATTTTCTATGGTTCATATAACTCCTAAATAAATATCTATATATTTATTAACCCATGGTTAAGGATGAGAGTGAGAAATTATATATAATTTCTATTCTCATTTTTAATAAAAGAGAGATCATTATCTTTTGAGCTCTAAGGTTGCCATCTTCTTCTTCCTCATTCTCAAGCTCTCTTGAGTTTTCATTTGAGTAAGGTAGTAAAAAAGGAAAGGGTTTTGATTAAATAATACGAACCACATCATCATTCAACACTTCTGTAGCCCATTTGTGTAGGGTGTTTGCTACACTTCTTTCAAAGATCAAGTAAAGCAAGGAGCTTTGGGCAAAGGGAATTCGGGTGGATCATCATGGACAAGGAAGGCCTCTAGCGATCCGTCTCAAACTCTTAAAGGTCCAAGGAGTCACCAAAAGAAGTCTACAAAGGTTGTAATTTCTTCACTTAGTGATAAATAGTTTCTTGTATGTGATATTTTGATGTTACCCTAAAAATTCTAGTTAAAGATCCATGGTTAGTTTGCTTAGCATCTCATAAAATTTTAAAGTGGCATGTGTGATACTTTAAAACCCTAGATTAGGTGCTATGGAAACCCAACAATGGTATCAGAGACAAGCTAGAGCTTTAGAGTAACCTAGATGATGTTAAAAACCTCGAACAAACGAAACCCGACACCCGGAAAATGCTCTCTGGAAATTTTTCAAAAAGTTGGATTTTTTTCACATTAAAAATACTCAGAAAATCGTGCAGGGTATTGTATAGGCCCACAAGAAGAACAAAGCCCTAACTTGACTTAACGACCGCGGAACAGCGGCCGAAAGGGTCTTTTTCCGGCGGTTCCGCGGCTCCGTTGGTGAGGCTTGAACTGTACCTTCTTGTGCTGGCCCGTATGTGCTAATAGCAGTCTCTGGTATATTTTAAAACTTCTTAAGTGTTGAGTTTTCTGAGAATTCTTTGGGTGATTGGTCGTTCGATCGAACGTTTTAACTGCGCCTAGTATATGAGAATGTGATACAATAATTGGAATCTATAAAGTTGTTTGTTGCGTATAAATCTAACATTTCGGTCTCGGGTGTAATCGGAAATCTTGTTGAATTATCCGACTTATTTTGAAAAAGTGTTTTCATGGGTGAGACCTAAATGCGAGCTTTACATTGATTTGCATGAAATCTTGGATATATGATATCCCGGGTTTATGTTGTCTAAAGGCAGTTACGATTCCAATTGTTGTAGTTTTTCACTTTCTTTTCTGCGACCGTAAGTGTAGTATGTGATGTATCGTCGATTTCGTTGCTATACATCAACGACAATCGGGGTACGCATACTTACTTACGTTGATGGTATATGATATTATGTGTTGCTGAGATATGATGTGCAGGATTGTCGCGATTGAATAGCCGGGGGTTTTATGTGAGATGAGAGTCTTTTTTCCATTCATGTAAAAATTAATTGTATGTAATATTCTTTTATTTGGGGCACTTCCGGGTTGAGGATGATATCACCATTATTGTATATTATTTACTTTTCCGCATTAGGATAGACCCAAGGATGGGAGCACAAGGGACCGGGTTCTAGGGTTCGGTGGGAGGCCATCTTGAGGAGTCGAGACCGGGTCTCCTAAACTCTAGAATTGGCAGGGTCACTTGCCGCTCTCGGAGGGGTCTAGGGATAGGGGCTTGGCTATTCATCGCGACCGTGGAATCCGTATTTTCTATTGATGGCTGAATACAAAATACGGACCTCCTAGATATCCTTTATTTTCATATGTGCTTCTGCTGTTGATATTCTGTGATGTGATTACTTAATATCTGAGATGAATGGATTATTATTATATATATATGATATATAATAAACTTTGCTTATGCTTTACACCTGCGCTAGTCCCGCCCCGCTATGCCGTTAGTTAAGTAACCTAACGGTGCATAACGGGACACTGTGGCGAATGCGGATGGCATAAGTGTACGTTCTATTTTCGTTTCTTTTCTGTGATGGCTTAGGAACTTAAATGATGGGACTATATTAATAAGATTAATGTAAATAAAAAGAAACCTAAAGATGTTGTAGAATCGGATTTGAAACACACTCGGCCTTTTTATGAAAAATGCAAGTTTCAAAAGATGCGGAACTTAAGCCACTCCTTTTCTAAACTATTTAGATTCTACAACAAGATCAAGTTCAAAGCGTTAAAGGTTTTCATAAAAAACCATCCGCAACCCTCCATCATTTTAGGAAGCAGAGTACTTAGTATTCGTGCTACGTATGTTGATCATAGTCAAGGCGTGTGTACGGTAGCTAAGTGATGCCTTCCTACAAAGCATATGATGCGATCAGTTACGACATTCATGTGATTATATTGATCATAGTCAAGGGTCATATGGGTGGGTCTAGTTAATCTCGAAATGACGGGTAGAACTTGACTATTGCTTATGATATGTTGACCATAGCCAAGGTCATAAGCAGTTAGGGTTAAAAACCATATCAGGAGTTTTAAGAGTTGAAATTTGCAATGAGATTGCATACCTTCTATATGATAGATGGATTTCGATCCCACTGTGAGTAAGAGTTACTCCCAGGAGAGTTTTTGCACTTTATAATTAGCTAATCCAGTAAGTGTATAGAAAGGTATCGACGGGGTTTGACCTCTGGGAAAACGAGATTTATTTTAATTAGGTCTGTATGAAAGCACGGGGAACCTCCCTCAATGTACCAACACTGGCCTGGCTGACCGGTTAGGGAATCTATAGAATGTAATTAATCCTGGCTAGTTTTCTTTTTGAGGTTTTGAAAGAAAATTTGATAAAAGCAGTGGGAGACATCGATTAGATAAGATAATAACCAATCTAAATCTTTGCAAGAGCATTTCGCTAAGTGTATTCTTTTCTCTCTCCTAATGGCAGATACCAGATGACGGGACTTAAGCTTCTTTTAGAGAAAAACAAACTGACAGGGACGAATTATAAAGAATGGTTGAGGAACTTGAACATTGCACTCACATATGATAAAGTATCATATGTCCTCACTACCAAAGCCCCACCCGTCCCAGGTCCTGAATTATCTGTTTCGGATAAAGAGATCTAAAAAACATAGGATATTGATTGTGACACGGCCAAGTGCCTCGCGCTTGCTTCTATGGACAGTATACATCAGAAGCGGCACAAGAAGATGGATGTACTATCCATATTTCTTCATACATAGGATATGTATGGAGAGCAATCTCGGACTTTACGATACGAGGCATCTCGAAAGTTGTTTCAGATGCAGACGGCCCCTGGCACATCAGTAAGAGAACATGTCTTGAAGATGATTGGTCTTATAGAAGAACTTGAGGACCTGGGATGGACCATGGACAACGAGCAATATACTGATATTGTTCTACAGTCTCCCCCCTGCCTTTGCTCCGTTCATTGTGAATTTCAATATGAACGATATGGAGAAATCACTGCCTGAACTTCTCAATATGTTGAGAAGTGCAGAGAGCACGCTTAAGACAGCGAAAAATCCCGCTCTGCCTACTGGCCCATCTTCCTCTTCCGTCCCAAAAACCAAGGGCAAGGGAAAGAAGAAGAAGAAACCCACCAAAGCGAGAGGTGGAGTTGTAAAGGCAAAGGGGAAAGACAAATTCGGGGCCGCGGGAAGTGGAAAAGGAGAATGTTTTTTCTGCCACAAGTCGGGACATTAGAAATGCAACTGTGCTATGTATCTTGCTGATCTCAAAAAGAAGAAGCATGCTGATGCTTCCGCTTCAGGTGTGTTTGTAACTGAAAACTGTTTTTCTATAAACTCTGCATCTTGGGTATTAGATACCGGTTCTGGTTCTCACATCTGCAATTGTATGCGGGGATTGAGAAACGGTAGAGTTTTGAAGACTGGTGACCATACTCTGCGGGTTGGAAATGGTTCTAATGTACATGCTGTATCCGTAGGAGAGTATCATCTGGGGTTGCCTTCGGGTTGTATTTTGGTTTTGAACCCTTGTTATTATGTACCTAGTATGCTATGTAATATAATATCCGTTTCTTTGTTAGACAATGAAGAATATCATTTTGTGTTGCAGAATAATGTTATGAACATTAGCTTGAATCGACAGTTGTATGTTACACTAAATAACGGTATTTACGTCCTAAACCAATACACGGTTTTCAATATACAACATACTAATAAAAGAAAATTTTCAGATATAAATGAAGCTTTTCTTTGGCATTGTAGACTTGGTCATATTAATAAAACAAGACTAAACAAGCTACATAAAGATGGATATTTAAATCCTTTTGAATATAAATCTTATGCGACTTGTCAGTCCTGTATCAAAGGTAAAATGACCAAAACTCCATTTACTGGACACGGAGAAAGAGCTGTGGAACTTTTAAGCCTCATACATAGTGATGTATGCGGACCAATGTCTACACATGCTAGAGGCGGTTTTTCATACTTCATTACTTTTACTGATGACTTCTCAAGATTCGAACACGTGTTTTTATTAAAGCATAAATCCGAAGCTTTTGAGAAATTCAAGGAGTATAAACTTGAAGTAGAAAAACAAACAGGCTTGAGCATCAAGAAACTTCGATCGGATCGAGGTGGAGAGTATTTGAGTACAGAGTTTTCAGACTTCTTAAAAGAGAATGAGATTCTCTCTCAGCTCACTCCCCCTTACACACCACAGCACAACGGTGTGTCAGAACGGAGGAATCGTACCCTATTAGATATGGTACGGTCCATGATGAGTGATGTTGAGTTACCGCTTTCCTTTTGGGGACATGCATTGGAGACATCAATGTATCTGTTAAACAGGGTTCCAACCACGACCATGTCTACCAGTCCATATGAGATATGGTGTGGAAAGAGACCATCTCTTAAAAGAGTTAGGATATGGGGTTGTCCGGCTTTTGTTAAAAAGAAGAGTCCGAATAAACTCGAGACACGATCGGTCATGTGTAAATTTGTGGGATATCCAACACATTCATATGGATATCTTTTCTACCAAAAGGAGGAACAAAAGGTGTTTGTTTCTCAACATGCCACATTTTTAGAAAATGAAATTTTTACAAATACTACTGATGGAAATGCGGTAGAACTAGAAGAGGTTCTAGAGACACAAATTACTCATGACGAATTGGTTGAAACTGATGTTGCAGTAGAACTTCAAGAACCTCAGCCGCTCCGGAGATCTAGTAGAACTTCTCGCCCACCGGAGAGATACTATGGGTTTCTCGTTGATGGTGATAGAGAAGATTGCATCATAGATGATGATGACCCTACTAGTTTTCAGCAAGCTATCACGAGTAGTGACTCGGTGAAGTGGCTAGATGCCATGAGATCTGAAATGGAGTCCATGTACACCAACAAAGTATGGACTTTGGACGTTGCACCTCCTGGGATAAAACCTGTAGGGTGCAAATTGATCTTTAAGAGAAAGATTGTTGTAGACGGACAGGTAGAGACCTTTAAAGCAAGGCTTGTAGCGAAAGGTTTTTGTCAAAGACCAGGATTGGACTATGATGAAACTTTCTCTCTAGTAGCAATGTTTAAATCCATTCAGATCCTACTTGTTATTTCTGCTCACTACGATTATGAAATCTGGCAGATGGACGTAAAAACTGCATTTCTAAATGGTGATTTAGAAGAATGCGTTTTTATGGATCAGCCAGAGGGCTTCATTGACAGTGGGAGCAGCGGAAAGTCATGTAGGTTGCTTAAATCCATTTATGGATTAAAGCAGGCATCACTGAGCTGGAACATCTGCTTTGATGATACAATCAAAGAGTTTGATTTTACCAAAAATATAAATGAACCATGCATTTATAAGAAGATTATAGGGAGTACTGTCACATTCCTCGTATTGTACGTGGATGACATTCTCTTGATAGGAAATGATATTCCTATGCTACAATCAGTCAAACTATTCTTATCACAAAGGTTCTCCATGAAGGACCTGGGTGATGCCTCGTGCATTTTGGGCATAAGGATCTATAGAGATAGATCCAAGAGGTTATTGGGATTGTCCCAATTGTTCATATCATAATATTGTATTATTATATTCCCCATTCTTATTCGTTTTATAAATAAACAGGTGCTTTTGACGCATGTCTGCTACATATTATAGGTTACAGGTTCTTGGACAGAAAACAGTGAAAACGATGAAAAGACGATGTAAAATTGGATTTTGACCAACAAACAGAAGACTCTTGATCAAGCCTACATTAAAGATAAAATTCACAAAGTTCAAGACAATGCAAGATCCAAGATTACAAAGCGAACGGTTAAAAGTCCACCGCAATTATTCACTGAAGATCTGGAAGATACATAGAAGCTATTTTAATAAAAGAACCAAATAATAAGGAAGCCCAAAGACAGAAGAGCCAACAAAGGAAATTTCAAGGCCCAATACTTCCTTTTAAAGAGACAGAGACATAAAATTTTACCAAAACTTGGAGTCCACTTTGACTAGGTCTTTCTAAGGATATTTTGGTAAATGTAGACGTACGAATCAATTGTAACCTAAGGTTTCCTATCCTCTATAAATAGGAACTCTAAATCATTGTAAAGGCTATGCCTCCCTATGCCTCTTTTTATGAATAAAATTTAGAATTCTTTTGGAGAGCATCGATGCCTCTTTTCATTTCAGAAATTCAGATCTGACAAGTCTTGTATTGATGTTTGGAGAGAGCCATCTGTACAGTAAGTAGATTTGTTTAATTGCCCTAGTTTAGATTCAATTCTTGTCCTAGGTAATTTTTCATTCTCTGCCCTAGATTAAATTTAATTCCTTTCCCTAGTTAGATAGTTAGATCTTTAATTCAATTGCCCTAGATTAATTTAGTTTTTAGATTTAATTAATCCATTCACACCGTTTGGAATTAACTCGTAAGAGCGATTAGGAAATTTACAACATCCCTGTGGACCGACCCGTACTCACCGGCTAGCTGCATAGCGACGTCGTTCTTGATTGTGGTTAATAGATAGTTTTTGAGATCGAAACAAATGGCGCCGTTGCCGGGGATGGCGTGTTATTTCCGTTTTGCAATTTCGGGTTAATCAAAATTAAAAAAATCAAAAAAATCAAAAAAAATATAAAATTATATCATCTGTTATTTTTGGAAAGGGTATTCTTGTGAGAATTTTGTAGGATCTACGAACAAACTCGGAACTGGAAATCTACAGAGTGCGAAACAGAAAAAGACAGATCTGAACAGCAGGGGATTAATCCAACAGAACAGCAGAAGAAAACAGAAAGGCCAATTCAACATGAAGACCGCGGATCCACGGCGATATACATGATCCAACCGCGGAATCGTGGTCCTACGGTGACATCATCCTATAGGAATTTTTCTCGGGAACCGCAACGCTAATTCAACCGCTAAACCGCGGCAATAAGGCGCTTGGGCGGTGGAAACGCGGCAATCTCGTGGCATTATCTGGTGAAATTTTTTCTGTAAGCCCCTTTGTTTCTTCTTTGTAAATCTTGATATATCTTCTGTAAATTTGCCTGCAGGATTTCTTTGCGCTTTAAAAATATTCCCCCTTCCAAATAACAATCTTGTGCAGGATTTTTGCGCCTAGCTTAAAATAGAAATTGATTTCAAGTAATATTTTTTGTTCTGCATATCTTTTATCGAAAATCTGTTTGCAAAATTTCCAAATAAAGAGCAAGCGGAAAAAGGAAAATTTTAATTAGAAAACTTGCAAACTTTGAAATTCACAAAAAAGATTTGATTGCAAGTGATTTACTGTTTTACATATTTTTAATCGGATTTTAAGGGGCTTTTGACCAATTCAGATTGGGTGGGGATTTCATCACCCTTCTCAGGACCCCAGAAATCACATAAGGCATTTGCATTGACCATTCATAATTAAAAAATACTAGACTCAGCCCTAAGGACTTCGAGCTCAATAGGACAGAAGACTAGTTATAGGCATCGACCGTTTATCCTAACCTGACTTTGCGGTGTCTAGGCAAGTGTGTCTAACGCAAGTGGTTACTTAATTAGGACCGGTACTTGTAGCGGGGAGCCTCCCACTTACCTGGCACTTACCTGGCCGCAATTGGCGGTGAAGAGACGGTTTGAGGTCCTATTTCTAGCCCATTGGAACAGTTAGGAGTTGTCTAGCTGACCTAGGTGACCTAGATCTAGGCCTGATTGTGCATTTTTGGTTGATCGAAAGTGTGTCTTAGCCCTTTATCGAAAATCTTTTTTGCAAAAAGTTCCAAACAAATAAAAAAAAAGGAAAAAGGAAGAAATTTTTTTAACAACTTGCAAAGTTTTGCCGCAAATAAATCCTTGCACCACCCAACCTTCTTTCTTTTCCCCTTTCTTCTATCATGGGTACCCCACATCATAAATCTCTTGCCGAACTTTGGTATCCCGAACCTAACTTTGCCTCGTACGTCAATTGTTTCGGTCGATTTAAGGAAGATACCTCCGTGCCCAAAATTTCTTTAAAAGATCAACTAGAAGCGTCTAGGAGAAACAGTTCGACTTTGCAACCCACTTTGTGTCAACCTTCACCACCCTCATACGTTGATACCACTTTTTCAAGTCCTGCTGTAACTCCTAAACTGATGTCCATTGATGAGCATATTGCTCAATCTCGTAGCCGATCTTTCACTCCTCTTCACACATCCAGTTATAGGGATCAACAAGTTCATTCACCTTTTTATCCACATGTTGACCCTACTTCTGTCCAACCACCCACTTCCTACCAGTCCTACCCGACTTTCCCACCGTCACTAGACACTGTTTCTACACAGCCTTTTGGGAGTTTCACATATCCAAACAATTTCGACTCTTTTACCGAAACCCCCTCACCACCCATGTCTAGTTTGGAACAGTCGTTGCAAGCTTATATTTTAGCAACAAACAAAATGGTTAGGAATGTGGATGCGTCCATTGCCGCCCTTAGGCAACCTAGTGAACCGGCAGCTAGTTTCCAACTAGCTCCAAATTTTCCAATGTATGAGGAGGCGGTTGGACAGAGTGAGAATTTGAGAGGAGCGAGTGAGTTCTACACATTTCCAAATCAAACCTACCCATACCCAATTCCCGCCCACAACTCCGATTTTCCATCGATTGTCCAAAATAGTTCACCAGTTGAAAATAAAAACGAGTTGTGTGAATTTGTAGTTCTTGATTTGCCAGATTGTGAAGAACCCCTTTCGAGTGAAACCACACTTAATCCTTTTGATCTTTACACCTCCACTCTAGAACCTGAATTGATAAATATCCATGCTTTTGATGAGGTGTCAGAAAAAATTGATTTTCACTTGATTGAGGATATAGACGCCAGGAATATTTCGGATGATGAACCCGTCGATTTGGTTGAAATTTTATGTCCAATTCATCATCCCGAGTCATTAAATGTTTCTCCCGAACTTCATATGCGTCTTGATTTTGATGATATTGGCATGGATGAGCTAAATATTGAGGAGAATCATGAGGATAGTATTGAGGAGAGTATTGAGGATAATATTGAGGTTGAACCATTTTTGTTTGATATGTCGGATTTTTCAATTCATCCTCCTGAACCTTTAACTGTTATATCACCCTCCCTCCTGTCCATCGTTCCGACCACGCAAAAGATCATGCTTGAAGACTGTGAGCTTGAAAAATTTCCCTTTGAATCTGACACAGTTCTCACAGACAATAACACTTACGAGTGCTTCACTTTTTCGGACAATGTTGCAGACTCACCGCCCGAGTTTGAGTCATTTGAATTTTCAGACGAGTTAGTTGAACCATCAGACTCGGTTGCTTACAGTCATTTCGAACCATTGATAGAATCTTTCAAGTTCGAGACAGTTTACTACGGTGAGAATGAGTCTATCCCTAATTCACTCCCTTTCGTCCTTCCTATCATTCCGACCTTGCAAGAGACCGTTACGCTTTCATCTCCAATACCAAGTTCGACGTACCCATGTTTGCTCCCGAATCTTGAGGGATTTAATCTCAATTTTCCGCGGGTTGATAGATTAGCACAATCACTTTTTACACATCGGTCATTACAAATTGTGCTAATTGATACACTCCAACCCCACCCTCAAGTTTGTATTCCCACTTTCTTTGGTTCTACTAGTCTTCCTTTAATGATGCCGAGTGTTGATGAATCACAATCCGATATTTTGAGTTCGATAATTTTCAATTGGACCTTCGATGACAGTTTCGAAGTTATTTTCGCCGACGAACTCGCATTCTTAAACGATACGAATTTTGTGATTAATCAACCTCCACTTGAAGAAGTAGAACCACTACCATTTCTTTTCCCCTTCCACCATTCTTCTCCTCCACCGAGACCGTATACTTCTTCTATCTCGACACGGTCTCGTGTGCTTCTCATCTCATTTCTATACACCCCATTCTTTCACCAATTTTACCATTATCACGATAGAATTTTTGAATGGTTGGTGCTAACATTTGGCTTGTGTAAGGCCTTGCTTAAGTTTGGGGGGTACCTGGTTGTATATATATTTTTTGTTTTTCTTTTAACAATAAAAAATAAAATAAAAATTTGCAAATAAATAAACAGGGGAGTGCCGACATTCTCAACTCTCTTGGTATAGCATGACAGTGAGGACACTGTCCAGTTTAAGTTTGGGGGTATGCTCGGTAAGCCTTCTTCCCTTCGCATTCATTTGTACATATTTTTGCATTTGCATACTTATTCTAAAACCCATAAAAATTGAAAATTTTCAAAAATTATCAAAATTAATATATTCAATTTTGGCCTTATTTGACTTGAGTTTGACAAATAGGTTAACTGGCTAGGAACAACTAGATCTTAGACTTAGTAAATTAAAAACCCTAAAAAAACCTTTCTTAAAATTTAACGGTAGAAAGTATATGTATTTGTAGTTTATTTAGAAATAGGCAAAATTTTGGGTTCACTTTTTGGGCTAAGTCAAAACAAGGAAAAAGTATTGATATTTTTATTAGAGTATAAGTTTGAAAAATAATTCCTAACTTAAGTCTAGATTTTGAAAATATATACCCTACAATTTGCACAAACACGCATCTTGAAACTTGGAATAGTAGAGGAGACCTTGAAATGCTCTTGTCTAAAGTCCTTAGTATGAAGAAAAATAAAAAAAATACAAGTGAAAAGAGAAAAAAATGAACACTAGTTTTTGTGATTACTTAAGGCTGTAAAAATAGAAAAATATTTAGCAATGGTGCTTCATCACCTAGTGCCTTAGACCAACTGGTTTGGGAGTCACTGCTAAAAGCCTTGGGTGTTGCAAGATTAGGAATTACGCTTTAATGTGCAAACACATCTTGTAATCGGTTGTTGGTACCTTAAGAAGTATTAACGGTCGCATGAAGGATGTGTAAGCAAAAAAAATCCATTTAAATTCACCAACTAATTAGTACATTGGACAGCGGACAAGAGTATGATTGCTTGATTTGAATTTCCAAGTGTAGGGGTGATATTTACACACACATAGGGGTATGTGATTGGAGTTTAGATGAGAGAAAGGAGTGAAGAATAGAACTTGTATCTTTAGTAAAGTTGATAAAAATTCCTAAGTGGAGATGGAACCCTCGAAGGAAAACTTAAGAGATGCCGAAAGCTAAACTGCAGAACATATATAATCTTAAGTTAAATAATGAGGAAGTGTGAAGAATATGGGTGGATAATTTACAAGTAGAAGATAATAGAATTCCTTGTTAGAAAACCTAATTGGAGAATAAAAGTTAATGAGCCAAATTGATAGGATTTTGTGGGTGTAATCCGCTGAAAACCCTCAGGAGACAACACTCCTCCTACTAGGGACACCTAGAAGTTTAACGGCTTGTTGCACGTGGTAAGTGCAATCGCGTTTCCCTGCAAAAGTGCGGTTAGGTTTTTTGTCGAGAATAAAAATAAAAATAAGTTTGCTCAAGGACGAGCAAAAGATAAGTTTGGGGGTATTTGTTCATACCATAATATTGTATTATTATATTCCCATTCTTATTCGTTTTATAAATAAACAAGTGCTTTTGACGTATGTCTGCTACATATTACAGGTTACAGGTTCTTGGACAGAAAACAGTGAAAACGATGAAAAGACGATGCAAAAATGGATTTTGACCAACAAACAGAAGACTCTTGATCAAGCCTACATCAAAGATAAAATTCACAAAGTACAAGGCAATGCAAGGTCCAAGATTATAAAGTGAACGGTTAAAAGTCCACCGCAATTATTCATTGGAGATCTGGAAGAAACATAGAAGCTATTTTAATAAAAAAACCAAATAATAAGGAAGCCCAAAGACAGAAGAGCCAACAAAGGAAATTTCAAGGCCCAATACTTCCTTTTAAAGAGACAGAGACATAAAATTTTACCAAAACTTGGAGTCTACTTTGACTAGGTCTTTCTAAGGATATTTTGGTAAATGTAGACGTGCGAATCAATTGTAACCTAAGGTTTCCTATCCTCTATAAATAGGAACTCTAAATCATTGTAAAGGTTATGCCTCCCTATGCCTCTTTTTATGAATAAAATTTAGAATTCTTTTGGAGAGCATCGATGCCTCTTTTCATTTCAGAAATTCAGATCTGACAAGTCTTGTGTTGATGTTTGGAGAGAGCCATCTGTACAGTAAGTAGATTTATTTAATTTCCCTAGTTTAGATTCAATTCTTGCCCTAGGTAATTTTTCATTCTCTGCCCTAGATTAAATTTAATTCCTTGCCCTAGTTAGATAGTTAGATCTTTAATTCAATTGTCCTAGATTAATTTAGTTTTTAGATTTAATTAATCCATTCACACCGTTTGGAATTAACTAATAAGAGCGATTGGGAAATTCACAACATCCCTGTGGACCGACCCGTACTCACCGGCTAGCTGCATAGCGGCGCTGTTCTTGATTGCGGTTAATAGATAGTTTTTAAGATCAAATCACCAATCAAAGTTCATTGACACCATCCTAAAAAGGTTTAGTATGGAAGATTCTAAGCGTGGTGCCTTGCCCGCTTGTCATGGAATCACTCTCTCCAAGGACTTCTGTCCGAAGACAGATGAAGAGAGAGCTCGCATGAGCATTATACCCTACGCTTCAGCCGTAGGATCTATAATTTATGCAATGTTATGTACTCGCCCTGATGTAGCTTATGCACTAGATGTTGTAAGCATGTATCAATCCAAACCATGGGAGAAACATTGGATAGCAGTTAAGAACATTCTTAAGTACTTGCGAAGGACTAAAGAATTGTTCTTAGTGAATGGTAATGGGGATCTCCAAATGGAGGCCTTTACCGATTCCAGCTTCCAAAGTGATAAGGATGACAGCAAATCTATCTCAGGGTTTGAATTTACCCTCAATGGAGGGGCGGTTAGTTGGAAGAGTTCCAAACAGGATACCGTTGCAGACTCCATGATGGAAGCTGAGTATATTGCTGCAAATGATGCTGCCAAGGAAGCCGTCTGGATGATGAAGTTCGTCGTGGAACTAGGAGTAGTTCCAACCATTGTTGATCCTATTGTATTGTGATAATGATGGGGCTATGGCGTTAGCCAAAGAACCCAGGTCCCATCAAAAGTCCAGACACATCCTGAGGCGATATCATTTGATCCGGGAGATAGTAGATCGCCATGAGATCGAGATTCAGAGAGTAGATAAAAAGAATAACACCGTGGATCCACTCACCAAGGCCCTTCCACAGCCGCAGCATGAGGGACTTTTTGAGATGTTGGGTATGAGATACGCCAATAATTTGCCTTAGTGCAAGTGGGAGATTGTTAGATATATGTATGCCCTAGAGGCCATTGTATGTATAGTGGATGCTTGGACATGTATATATGTATATAGATGAATTTCTTGCTCGACATGATAGTATGCTATCTGGTTTACTTTATCTTGACATGTTCGTTTGATCATGCATCTTATTCATTTTGTACATGTTGATAAAGCCCTAAGGATATTTGCTTGACTACTGGGATTATGATGCGGAACATACTAGTGGGACACATGTAGTTATGAGCATATCCTTGAACTGTTCGTAGTCGTGGGTGTATCGAGATGGGGCATCGATATTCCAGAGTAGACTAGCGTATACCATTCTTGTCCCATATGATGGGCGATGGATGATCCCATATCCATCTGGTGTGGTGACACCAAAGATTGTATGAGAATGCTCAGTGGAGACTGGGTACACTGAACGGACTCGCCGTGAACTCTTATATGGTATTATATCTATCATCGAATATCAGTTCTCAGGTGACACTGGTACAGGTTAGTCTGTAGACCTAAGATCGTCATAGAGTCTTGTGTGTCCTCCCACTGTACTTTGATCTCCACCCTACCACGGCTCTGCTGAGTCGTGCAAACAGGTGGATTTTGGGTACAGTTCCGTGGCACATGGAGGCAATGAGCGATAGGAGGGGTTTTGTCTCTTCCGGTATTGGGGGTTGATGTTGTGCTATGCTCGATTGGCTATAACAAGAAGTCCCTGTCCAGGGCTGATGAGATTTACTGATAAGTGTTATCAGTAATTTCTAGATCTGTTATGAGCCATACACCGGCAGAGTTATTGGGGTCGACGATACCATCCCTAGACTCGATATAAAACATATCAGACGAAGAGACCGGACTGTACGGTAGTGTTGCCAGTTAGCTCGACGGGGGTTTTGACAGCTTCGCTGGTTTTCTTCTGATCGCTCAATACCCGGGTGGCCGTTACGTTTAGCTGACCGCTTGCGGCTTGTAGGTGTTTGATATGATCATCACCTACTGCCGGCCTATTGACGAGTCCCACACAGGAGTTTCCTAGCCCAGGCGAAACGATGTGGTGTGCATATGAGATATGCGCGGGGACCCGATTAAATGCATGTATGTGATTCCGTATATTAATCGGGCATTTTTATATTGGTCGGGTCGTATGTGATATGACCGGTTTGTTAAATCAAGTGTTGATTTAACATAGACTTTTAGCTTATTTCTTTATTAAACCCTTTTTCTATTTGGATGCATGCATGTATGCATATGTTTATATTGATGCACATGATGATGTGCATGCACACATACATGCATACATTCTTGTGTGCCATGGTTGATGATACACAAGTGGTGGCAATGCAAGACTCACATGGGAATAAATATGTATATATATATATATATATCTATTTTAGAATTAAAGAAATAGAAAATCAATTCATGGTGGATAATTCTCATTGACTCTTCATTTGACCTAAGCTTCCACCACGAGTTAATTTTCTATGGTTCATATTACTCCTAAATAAATATCTAGATATTTATTAACCCATGGTTAAGGATGAGAGTGAGAAATTATATATAATTTCTATTTTCATTTTTAATAAAAGAGAGATCATTATCTTTTGAGCTCTAAGGTTGCCATCTTCTTCTTCCTCATTCTTAAGCTCTCTTGAGTTTTCATTTGAGTGAGGTAGTAAAAAAGGAAAGGGTTTTGATTAGAGAATACAAACCACTTCATCATTCTACACTTCTCTAGCCCATTTGTGTAGGGTGTTTGCTACACTTCTTTCAAATGTCAAGTAAAGTAAGGAGCTTTGGGCAAAGGGACGTCGGGTGGATCAACGTGGACAAGGAAGGCCTCTAGCAATCCGTCTCAAACTCTTAAAGGTCTAAGGAGTCACCAAGGGAAGTCTACAAAGGTTGTAATTTCTTCACTTAGTGATAAATAGTTTCTTGTATGTGTATTTTGATGTTACCCTAAAAATTCTAGTTAAAGATCCATGGTTAGTTTGCTTAGCAACTCATAAAATTTTAAAGTGGCATGTGTGATGCTTCAAAACCCTAGATTAGGTGCTATGGAAACCCAACATCATATATGAGGGCATTAATCCAACAACAAAGCTGATGCTTGAATCCATGTGTCAAGGCAATTTCATGTCTAAAGACGATTGTGAAGCTTGGAAATTTTTAGAAGATTTTGCTGAAAAAGATTTGCAATGGGAGAGTGTTAGTCAACCATTATCTAGGGGTGGTATCCATCAACTTGATGTTTCCATAGCAGTCAAAGCTGAAATGGAAGCAATGCAAAAGAAACTTGACGCTATGGAACAAAATTTTTTATTAGCCTCCCTAAACCAAGTCACACTCCCTAAAAACGTGTGTGGATGCTGTTCAGATCCATCACATCTGATGGAAGAATGTCCTTTGAATTCTCCGTTTCAAGGTCAAGAACACACTAATGCTGCTTTTCAGCAACGACCTAGAAACGATCTTTATTCTTCCACTTATAATCAGGTTTGGAGGAATCGCCCTAATTTTGCTTGGAACCAACACCAAACTCAAAATTCGGTTCCAAACCAAAATAACTTTCAAAGGGTTTCTCCACAACAACAGCAACCACTACAACTGAGTCAGCACCCTTTTCAACAACAAAATTTTCAAAATCCGGCCAACACTTCTGCACCGTATAATAATTCTTTGCAATTGGCCGGTACCGATAACTCTTCTTCACTCGAACGAACCTTGGATTTGTTTATAAAATATTCCATCCAAGTGTCAGCTGATATAAGGTCCTCTATCGATGATATAAAGAAGAACTCTGCCTCCCACGATGAGAGTATTAAATCGATAGAAGCACAAATTGCACGATTAAATGCCGAAATGAGTGCTAGAGAGAAAGGGAAACTTCCATCTTAACCCCTACCAAATCCTGGGAATTCACAACACTACAAGGTGAGTGCTATTACCATTTTGAGATCTGAAAGAGTGCTGAATAATCAAGTCGGTGAACAGATTGATATTGATAATGATGAATCTATTAATGACACCCCGGCTTCGACTTCCACTTCCATATTCACTTCCACTTCTGAACCTAGTTCATCTTCTTCCGAGCCTATTCTCCATTTTCCTCAAGGCTCGAACCCTCAGCCCACTTCTTCTAGTCAACCAAAGACGATCCCTACTCCAATTCTAGGATCTATTCCATCCACAGGACCTTCTCTAATGTCGGACCCAGCTTTTATTGCTAAACCTCCTTATCAGAATAGGTTAAGGGGAAACAAACCAAGTCCACATATGGAGAAGATTATGGAAATGTTTAAACAGGTTAACATAAATATCCCTCTCCTTGATGCTATACAACATGTTCCAGCTTATACAAAAATTCTTAAGGACTTGTGCACTAGGAAGAGGAAGACTCAAGTGTCCAAAAAGGTATTCATGACGAATAATGTTAGCACAGCTTTTACCCCACAATTACCAAAGAAACGTAAGGACCCTGGCTGTCCTACAATCTCTATTTCTATTGGGGGTAAAAATGTTGACCGTGCTTTACTATACCTTGGCGCTAGTGTTAACCTGCTTCCATACTCTGTCTACGAGTAGTTAGGGATTGGAGAGTTGAAACCAGCTCATTGCACTCTCCAGATGGTAGACCGATCCATCACCAAACCTAGGGGTGAGCTTGAGGATGTGTTGATTAAAGTCAGGGAATTTATATTCCCTGTGGATTTTATTGTTTTAGATACACAGCCTGTAGCAAACCCACGAAACCAAATTCCAGTGATTCTTGGTCGGCCCTTCCTAGCCACTTCCAATGCTGTCATTAATTGTCGTAACGGTTCCATGAACCTATCCTTTGGAGAAATGACAATTGAACTTAACATTTACAAGTAGGAAGTCAGCCATCTAAACCCTCTGCTCATATGCTTGATGTTTGTTCTGTCCACGAGTTAGCTCCCAAAAGCTGCAAGGTTGATGAACTTTCCTTTGATGATTTCGAAGACATTAGCACATCATTGTTTGATCTTGCACATCATCATAGTGAGGACACCTTTGACGAGTCCATTCCAGAGTTTGAACCTTCTGACTTATCACAAAAGTCAGTCACACTTTCCGAGTCTGTATCCTTTGCAGGCTATGAACTTCTTCGAGAATCCGAATGTCATTCACTTACCCCACATTCTATTGTCTCTCCGCCGACATTAGATCTCAAACTATTACCTTCTCATCTTAAATATGCATATTTAGGTGAGAATGAGTCTTTGCCTGTGATCATATCCGCTTCTCTAGCCTTAGAGCAAGAGAACGCTCTTTTGATGATCTTGAGATCTAATAGGCAAGCATTTGGTTGGACAATGGCTGACATTAAAGGGATTAGTCCCTTGATTGTAGAACATCATATACATTTGATAGATGAAGCCAAGCCAACCCGAGAACCATAAAGACGGTTAAATCCCGTAATGAAGGAGGCGATAAGGAAAGAAATTGTCAAATGCCTATATAGTGGTATCATTTACCCAATCTCTGATAGCCAATTGGTAAGTCCTATTCATGTAGTCCCTAAGAAGTCTGGCATCACGGTCATATCTAATGAGGCTAATGAGTTGATCCAGACACGCACTCAAACTGGGTGGCGTGTATGTATTGATTATAGAAAACTCAATGCCGCAACGAGGAAAGATAACTTCCCTCTACCTTTTATTGACCAGATGTTGGAACGATTAGCTGGACGTGAATATTATTGTTTCACGGACGGATACTCTAGTTATAACCAGGTCCCTATTGCCGATAAGGATCAAGATAAAACCACATTTACTTGTCCTTTTGGTACTTTTGCTTATAGATGCATGCCCTTTGGGTTATGCAATGCTCCCGCTATATTTCAGTGGTGTATGATGGGGATATTCTCGGACATGGTCGAGAATTTTCTGGAGATTTTCATCGACGATTTCTCTATATTCGGAGACTCTTTTGATGATTGCCTATCTCATCTTGACGCAGTTCTTACTCGTTGTAAAGATAAGAACTTAACTATGAATTGGGGAAAATGTCATTTCATGGTCCAAGAGGGTATTGTGCTTGGACTTGTCATTTCACGAAAAGACATTGAGGTAGAAAGAGCTAAAATAGATGTCATTCATAACCTTCCTCATCCCAAATGCGTCAAAGATATACGATCTTTCCTTGGTCATGCAGGATTTTATAGGAGATTCATTATGGATTTTAGCAAAATTGCTAGACCTTTAACTCTTCTCTTGGCCAAGGATACAACATTTCACTTTGATTCGGACTGTGAGACTGCATTTGACTCTCTTAAAAATTCTCTCACTACAGCCCCCATTCTATCATCTCCTGATTGGAACCACCCGTTTAAGCTAATGTGTGATGCATCAGATTTTGCTGTTGGTGCAGTCTTAGGACAGCACATTGATAAGATGTCACATGTGATTTATTATGCAAGTAAGACCTTGAATGATGCACAAATTAATTATACAACCACCGAGAAAGAACTCTTGGCAGTTGTATTTGCATTAGAAAAATTCAGGCCTTACTTGATTGGCTCACCGATTGTGGTTTACATTGATCACTCCACCCTAAAACATCTTTTATCGAAGAAGGATGCTAAAGGCAGGTTAATACGTTGGATCCTATTATTACGAGAATTTGATTTTTTCATTCGAGATTAGAAAGGATGTGAAAACGTAGTAGCTGACCATCTTTCCCGCATCTCTTCTTCACCTATTGTGACCATGCCAATAAACGACTCATTTCCTGACGAACGGCTCTTGACCGTATCCTGTGAAACTTGGTTTTGTAGGTCTATGTAACCCACCCCGGTACTTACGGGGAGGCGGAAAGAGTAAAAATCAGATTTTTATCACAAGGAAACATAGACTAACCATGAAGGATCTTTGCTAAACAAAAACTAACAAACTAACTACAAGTTCTAGTTACTAGGTTAGCCGGTTATACCTAGTTCTTGAACTCCTTCTCTTCTTGTTGTGGTCCTCCTTGTTGCTAGCTCCTTAGAGTGGTGTAGACCCCTCCTCCTCTTCGTCTTCTCTTTTCCGAAGAAAGATCCACCCGAAGGCCTCTACCTTGAGCTCCTACCTCAACAAAGCAGTAACTAGAGTGCTTGGCTTGCTAGACTAAAGACCCTAGAGTGAGTAGAGAGGTGTTTTGATGGTTTGATCTCATAAAGCTCATGTTTTTCAACACATGAAACAAGAGAGCTTTGAGAGAGGAAGAGAAAAGAGCTTTTCAAGAGAAAGAAAGAGCATGAGAGAATGAGAAGAATGTGAACCTTTCCCTCATATGAACAAAAAGAATAATGATAATTTTAATTAGGATAAATTGTCATGGTTGATGTTGATTTGACCCTTATCATATCATAATTAATGCTAAGTATGCTCACAAAAAATATCCAAGTCAACATGGGTCAACTTGGTCAAAGGGTCAAACCTAATTAACCATGATACAATTATCACTAATTAAAACTCATTAATCAATTTCCTCAATCTCATTTTGGTTTTAATCAAGTCTGTTTCTTGATTAAAATATCAGGAATTACCTCAATGAGGTATCACGTGGTCACACGTGGCCAATGGTCACGTGATAACACGTGATGGTTAAAACTTCATCAAACAGAAGAGAAAACAAACTACTGAAAAATAAATCAATTGAGGGTCACGTGCTCACACGTGACCAAGAGTCACGTGCCAGCACGTGACAGGGTTTGAAAACTTTACAGCTTAAAAGAATTTAATTCTAAAAGTCAGAAAAAATACCTCAATGAGGTGTCATGTGCTCACACGTGACCAATGCTCACGTGTTGACACGTGAGGGTTAAAACAAAAACATAAACGAGCTACTGAAAAATAACTCAATTGAGGGTCAAGTGCTCACACGTGACCAAGAGTCACGTGCCAACACGTGACAGGCTTTGAAAACTTTACAACTTAAAAGAATTTAATTCTAAAAGTCAGAAAAAATACCTCAATGAGGTGTCACGTGCTCACACGTGACCAATGGTCACGTGTTGACACGTGAGGGTTAAAACAAAAACATAAACGAACTACTGAAAGATAACTCAATTGAGGGTCACGTGCTCACACGGGACCAAAGGTTACGTGCCAGCACGTGGCAGGCTTTGAAAGTCTTATAGCTTAAAAGAATTTAATTTAATTCTAAAAGTCAGAAAAAATATCTCAACAAGGTATCACGTGCTCACACGTGACCAATGGTCACGTGTTGACACGTGACGATCAAAACAAACACAAAATAACAAACGGCTGAAGGAAATACCTCATTGAGGTGTCACGTACTCACACGTGACCAATGGTCACGTGTTGACACGTGATGGTTAAAGCTAAAGCATAAGTAAACGCTGAGAAAAGCACTCAATTGGGGGTCACGTGCTCACACGTGACCAAGGGTCACGTGTCAGCTCATGACTGGCTTTAAAAGCCTCACAGTTTAACAGAATTAAATTCTAAATTCTTCTAAATCTTTCCAAATGGGAAAAGAGTAAGGAGAACCGTTGGATTAAAAATTCAAGGGTGATTAAAATATCACAAATTTATGGAAAAATCTTAGACAGGGAAAGATTTCCCCTAAATCTCACCAGAAATAACAAATAGAATATCTTTGGATTAAACATCCAACGGTAAATAAAATTCACCTAATAATCTAAAGGCTCGGATTAATGATGAAAACAAATCAAATTTTTCAATGAGAGATTTGCTAAACAGATTGATTCTTTTCCTCCTCCTATAAATAGGAGCCAAGAGAAGAGAAGAAAGAATTTTTTTAGAGAGAACTTTGGAAAGAGTTTTGGAATCTTGAAATTTCAGAGAGAAAAGGGAGGAGAATTTAATTCTCTACAAAGAAAAAACCATAGGTAAGAAAAGAAAGGGGATCAAAACTTCAATAAAGAGAATTTAATTCTCAATCCAAGAGTTTAACTCTTCTACAAAAAGAACTTAGTTCTTCTTCTGGTTGAAGATCTGCACAGAGCACATCTTCCCATAAGTTGAGAATTTAATTCTCATCGGGTCGAGATCCTGCCATGCAGATCCTAAACTTAGAAGGGGAATTGAGTTTTGAGAATTTAATTCTCCTAAAAAAAAATTAGGGTTTAACCCTATATGAGAATTTATTTCTCCCAAAGTTATAAGAATTTAATTCCTTCGAGATGGATGAAACTAGGGTTTAACCCTAATTGAGAATTTAATTCTCTCAGATTAACAGGAATTTAATTCCTCCAAGACAGAATCAGGGTTTCACCCTATAAAAGAATTTAATTCTATTACATATATGGGAATTCAATTCCTCTAAAAGAAGTGAGGGTTTAACCCTATATAAGAATTTAATTCTTTCACAATAGGAATTTAATTCCTCCAAAGTTATAATTAGGGTTTAACCCTACGGAGAATTTAATCCTCAGAATAAAATAAAGAGACTAAAGAGATCTTTGTGCATGAAAAAGAACCAGGGTCACGTGTCCCCACGTGACCCCTGAAAAGATCCCCAGAAATGAGAAGGAAAGAGCTCAGAGGCAACGCCTCATGTGCTCCGCGTGACCCCCGAAACATAGAAAAAAAAAAGCAAAAGAAATAGAGGCCTTGGGCACCCTCACGTGTTCCCACGTGACCTCTTGGCAGACGCTTTAAATCCTCCTCACGTACCAGCACGTGATGCTCCAAAATAAAATATAAAAAAAGTGCTTAACACTCGTTTGCATAACAAAGCAAAAGGATCTGGTTCCACTTCTGGGCGCCCTCACGTGGCCCCACGTGACCCATTCCTATTCAGGGTTTAAACACTAATTCGTGAGCTTTATTCCTAGTGTTTAACACTGATTATCTTTTAGTGTTTAACACTAATTCCAGAACTTATACCCAGTGTTTAACACTGGTGTTTTCTAGTGTGTAACACTAATTTGGGGACTATATTTCCAGTGTTTAACACTGTTACCTTCTAGTGTTTAACACTAACTTGAGAGCTTTAACACTGTTGCTATCTAGTGTTTAACACTAGTTTTAACCAAATTTGTTAATCTTCCAGAGGCAAAGCCTCCCATTCAAAATTGAGTAAAAATCATAGCTCTAATGTCTACTGCTCAATCACAGATAAAAATGTTATCAGAGCCCTCAAACTTTTGTTTAGCATTGCTAAATAATGTGGGCCTGAAACCAGACAAATAGACTAATAGTCCAACAAAGGGCCATTATGTCAAACTTAATTGGACTTAGCCCAAATTGGCCATAAGTCCTCAATCCAGACTTAACTGAGCCAATGTGCTCATAATACAATTAATTGGTCTAGGTTCTAAACTGGGCTATAAATCATTTAATCCACCTTGGTTCAAGGGTACATCTCTTCATCCCTTTGATATTTCTCGTTGTAACCCTCAACGTCTTCAAAGAGGTGACGGGTCTCAACAACCATACATAACAACGGACTGTGGGGTCCTTAAACTCATGGACTATGATGTCCTTAACCTCGACCGCGATGTCTTGAAACTAACATTGGACTGTGGAGTCCTTAATTCCACGGACTATGATATCCTTAATCTCGACCGCGATGTCTTAAAACTAACATTGGACTGTGGAGTCCTTAAATCCACGGACTATGATGTCTTTAACCTCGACCGCGATGTCTTAAAACTAATATTGGACCACCGGCCCTTAAACTGGTAATCGACCACAATGTCATTAAACTAAACAATAGAGCCCAATTGCTCTCTTGTCGGATCTAAACGATCCTGTTAAGTCGATCTTAGTCTAAAAATTGGGCTAACGTATCCTTAACAAACATTTAAGTTGATCTTAGTCTCAAAAGAGACTAATGTATCCTTAAACCCAACCCCCAAACCTAAATCTAAGAAGATACGGATTTGGACTAATCCACGCCCTACGGACGACAACATAAATTAGTCTCCGTATACAATCCACGGGCAACCAAAACCAAAACAAACACACACGACATGAAGTAACCATCTGGAGAAGGAGAAAGTGGTTACCGCGATGCGGTAGCGTAACTAACTGCAGGGGCTTGCGCCTGCAGGGAAGAGCGTTCCCACAATCAAAAAACCCCTAAATGAGGGGGAATCTGACGAAGTCTGCTACATCAGCCGCATCCGTTTAAACCTTCGATACATGGTGTCATAAATCAACTTGGCATCTTCAGAGAAGTGGACGGATAGCTCCGATTAACATCTGCCCCCGAATTTCAGACAAGACGTCAGTCTTGCGCCATCTTTTGGAGGGTAACAGATTCTGGCACGCCCGGTGGGACCTTTTCCTATTTCCACTCCACACTTCGTGTGTCGTGTTCGCGAACCAATCGCGGTTTGCTAATGGTTGCCCTTGGGTTTCGAGGTACTAAGATTTGGCGTTTTGCGTGCTGCAGAAAGCAAAGAATCAATGGCGTCCACTTGTGCAAGATGTTCCAACTGCAACTGCAACCTACGCTCCGCCTCACCTGGAGGTGTAGCTTATGGACCTCAAGCTGTTTCCCTGTTCACGATGCCGGTGGATCAGGTCACCCAGGCTACTACTGGATTATTTTTCGGGACCATGCCCCCGCCAACGAGCTTCACCGCTCCCGTGCCCGTACCCAAAGATCCCAAGAAGTCGGTCTTCGATCGACTTACAGCTACTGCGGACCCTCTCAACGGGTCGTCCAGTACCAGCGCCTCGGTCATCTCCTGATTGGACCAAAATTCCTGTGGGCCCACAATGAAGCCTGCAATCCCAGAGAAGGTTATTCTGAAGAGAGTAACCACCCCTGTTCCTGAAGTCATCAAGGCGGCTTCTCCTGCTAAGGGGTCGGTCTTTACAAGGCTGGCCGTCCCAACTCCCACTCCCGCTCCCGCTACTCAAAGAACCTCACTCATTAATAGGCTGACACCGGCAACGGCCCCTCACCTGAACAGGGGGCAAGACAAGGCCATCCCCGTCACCGAGCCAACTCCATCAACTCGACATGCTCGACGTCGCCACTGGCACCGAGTGAGGAAGTCAGGAGGCAACTCCACTTCTGGGCTAACTCCACCAGCCCCGACGGCGGAAATTAATGCTGCTGTTCCAACTAGGAACAGCTTTGAGCTGCTGAATAAGGTGCGTAGGAATTCTCCTACCGCCATACTCAAAAGGTCTCCTCCTCCACTGGAGAAGGTTGCGGAAGCAAAAAGCCAGAACAGTCCCCACAGCGGCTGTCCTCCAAGATCTACAAAGTCTAGCGGCAGGTCCGGGACTCGGTGATCGATCCAAATTTCTCCCGCCAGCACAAGAAGCAGAAGGTCCGACAAGAAGAAAGCCGTCCTGCCAAGCCGCGGAGAGTTATCTGGGTACCCACTGCAACGACCCCTTCAACTTTGACCGCTCATGAGAAGAGAAGGTCAGAGAAGATCCCCGTGCCTGCGACAAATGTCAAAGGCACCGAGCCTAAACGCCCTAAGTCTGGGGGCATGGTGGTGCATACCGTCTACATGGCATTTGGGAAGGAGGATAGCCGCGCTTCTACGGGCCACTGACCACTCACCCGATCCATCACAAGAGCTCAGGAATAACAGCAGCAGAAGCTTCAGGAGATGCTGACTGCAATGGCTGCACTCACCGAGCCAAAAGAAAGCCCAGAGGCGTCATCGAAACAACGTCACGAACACGAGACTGATGCTGAATTCCGTCGCAGAATGCTCGAAAAGAAGGACAAGGAGGCTGCGGAACAAGCGGCCAATATAAAGCAAATGGCTTTTCTGTTCCAAGACATGGTCGGGATGATGATACAGCAGGACCCTCCAGCTGAAGATCCTCCGATTATCCTCGAAGATGACAGAGGAGAAACATCTAATCCACCTCCAGCTCTTTCAACAGCCAAAGAGGAAACTATCTCGAAAGCTGCCCTGGATGACTTTATTGCTCAGCAAATAAGAGATCACCAGGAAAATGAGACAGCCGGCCAAGTTGTCAAAACAGGGCGACCGTATCCAGGCTGGTATGATCAGATAAAGTACCCGCCGGGCTACACAATCCCGAAATTCCATGTCTACAAGGGGACAGGCAATCCCCATCAACATGTCGCCCAATTCAGGGCTCTTTGTGGCAACACCGGCGGTGATGATAAGTTCTTGCTTCGCCAATTCGTCGTCAGCTTATCGGAGACGGCATTTGAGTGGTACTCCGAGCTTCCAAACGACTCCGTCAAAACTTTCATAGAGATAGAGTTACTGTTCACCCAGTGATTCGCAAGCGCTAGCGAACGCACCCCAATAACGGCGTTGATTAATGCAAGGGTGAAGCCAGGAGAAACTTGGGTTCAATATGCAATCCGATGGCGGAACCTGTGGTCGAAGTGCGAACAGCGCATCGAAGAATCACCAGCGGTGGGCATGTTCGTGGGCACCTTAGACCCTCATACAACTATTTCACAATTCATGATGTTCTTTAAACCGACCACAATCCAGGCTTTAATCGATAAGCTAGCCCAGATGGATCAAATGGGTTGCAGACCGTCTCCCCCGAAGCCGGAACCTCGGAACGACAAGGGTAAAGAAAAGGAGACCTTCATTGCGAACACCTAACAGCAGCCTAGTGCCCCAAAGCTAGCGGATCAACTGGAGGAGAGACAGCGCTATTACAATGAGAAAATGAAGCGTCCTTACTCATTCCCACGGGACAAAACGAAGAGCTTGTTCGAGCTGGCGATGCGCAACAGGCTTATCAACTTGCCAAATTCAAGGCGACCACCGCAACCTAGCGAAGTGAATAACCCTAATTATTGCCCTTACCACCAAACAGTAAGCCATCCGATTGAAGATTGCTTCATCTTTAAGGGACGGATCGAGGATCAGTACCTATAAGGCAAGTTTGCGCTGTCTGAGAAGTTGAAAGTAAACCCACCACAACCGCACACTCCTAAGAAGACTGACACACCGGGGGCAACGTGCTCTTTTGTTGAAAAAGCTCCATGGGAGGTCGTGCTTTCAGCCAAAACCAAAAAGATGCTGAATGATCTTCAGACATGCCCGGCGATCAGGTGGAAGAACCCGCTAGAACCCCGTATCATCGAAGGGATGCTGAAGCCGTGCCCAATTCCAAAGATTGGTGGTGATGGCCAAAGCACTCACACCCAGCCGTTAAAATCTTCAAAGAAGAAGAAGAAGAGATCCAAAAAGCCCGTGAAACCTGACGACAAGCGCACGGACCTACAAAAACAGATTGACGCGCTGGAAGAGTATAACCAGAAGGTGCGGACTCCAATCACGCTCCAAGAGTTCCTCAGCCACGTCCTTGAGGACGAAGATGATGGAGAAGACCCGTCGGATGAATCTGAGGATTACGTAGCAAGTTGCCATGTGATATCTCACTCATCGATGAACGATGAAGAAGCTCCTCACATAGAGAAACTGGGGGCAGGTCCTGAACCGGAACTTCCAGGACCATCAGACAAAATGATCGAGGCATTCCTAAACGAAGCTCTCCTGAAAAGTAAAGCTGATCGGGAGCATGAGATGGCCATATTTGAAAAGGCCAAACGCCGGTAACTGGATGAAAGAGTTGAAACACTCCCGCCAGATCAAAGTACATCCGTCACGAACAAAAACAAGTCCAAGACGAAGAAAAGGTTTGCTAAAGCCATATCGATGGGAATGAAGCTGCCATCTTCCGAAACGAACTCCCTTGGTGAAGGAGAAACACATCCTAGCTACTGTCTATATCATCGAAAGATTTCGCACCCCACCGAGGAGTGCAACGCTTTTACAAGATGGTGGCAGGGATATTTTGCTCACCGGCAACATTTCAAGCGGATGAAACGCAAGACTCGTTGGGAGCAAAGAAGTGCGGCTGACGAGCATAAAAGAAATACCGGCAACTGTCGCACGATCAACGCCGGGCGATCGCAAGTTCTCACCTTCGGAAGCGACTCTGATAAAGAGATGGCTCTTGGCCCTCTCTTTAAAGAATCCCCCTTGGGGAAAGAGGAAGAACCGAAGGCCTGTGAAAATATTCAGCTACGCAACCGCACGCTTCCAGAAAGCAATCTCGGATCCACGAGTAGAAAGGATAAGGGAAAAGAAAAGGTCTCCGAGGATATCGCCCTGGATGACCAAGTCATGAAAGAGCTGACCGCCAAGGACCTGCCAAGGAAAAGTAAGGTGGACTAAAACATTCTGGCACACTTGAGGAAGTTACCCTCACAGATCAGCATTCTCGACGCTCTTTTACTATCAAAAGAAGTAAGGGACTCATTGATCAAGGCGCTACAAGAGCCGAAGCAATTCCAAGCTTTTCTTGCCGAAGAAAAGATGAAGGATGAGCTGGAGGAAGTACACACAGCCGATATTACCTTCGGCGACGAAGATCTCCTCCTTGGGACGTGCGAGCACAACCGTCCCCTCAATGTCTCAGGATACTGCCACGATATAAAGATAGCAAAATCTTGGTCGACAATGGGTCTTCCGTCAATCTTCTCAATGTGCGAGTGTTGAAAGAAATCTGCATGAGCGTCCAGCATCTCGCTCATGATAAAATCACCATCTCTGGTTTCGACTCCCAATCGTCAGGGACTCTTGGGTCTGTGATACTGATGCTTCCCTTTGGGCTACTTGTCACGAATATTAAATTTCATGTCATTGATGCCAAGACATGCTATAACGCTTTGCTCGGCCGGCCTTAGTTACACGAGTACAACATCATCCCTTCTACACAACATCAGCGTATGAAATACTTTAAGGATGGTCTTGAGTATACCGTGACAGGAGTGTTAAACCCATTCTCCGTGAACGAAGTCCGCAAGTATGAAGACGCAAAATACTTCTTGCTAGATTTCGAGGACACGGAGAGATGTCACAAACCGGAGAACAAAGCTATCACCACCATTCCTGTCTTCGGGAGTGATACTGAAGAAGAGGAAGAGATAGTTTATTCAGGTCCACCCCAGTACAACAAGTCAGGACCGTCCGCTCCCATGTTGATCTTCGGCAGTGATTCGGAAGATGAAGTTTATGCTATATTCTCCGCTCGGCCTTCGGTACAAACATTCGCTGATGAAGGGCAGAGTTTGCAAGTTGCCATGGTTCCACCCAAACATCATAAAGAACTAAACATGCTTGACACCTATAATGTAGAAGAGCTGCAGACGTTCTATGTCCCTCCCTGGCGAGAAGGCGAGAAGGCGATCCTATTCTACCGCTCTGGGGAAACCAAAATGGAGAAAGAAATCTGGCACGGCGCGAATTCTACACTCGACAGGCTCCAGCCCATCCGCTTGCCCAGATATTACACAAATGGACTAAAAAGGCTCTTGAAGCGCCAAAGGGTACCTTTCAAACAGACCATTCGACAAGCTCGGTTCTACAACGGGATTTAGGATATCCCTGGAACTCAGCGCAAGTTGCCCAACGGGAAGATGGAAACGCTCGAACTTGGATATGTGAAATCCGGGAAACGGGAGCGAGTCCATGGTAGCTACGTCATATATAACTTCGATGAAGAAGAGGACGCCCTGTCAGAAAACGCTGACCCCGAACCAAAGCAAGATCCTGCAATCAAAATGCCGAGCCCGTCATTTGAAGAACGAATGGACAAGCTTATCAGGGAACCAGGTCAAAAGGTTCGAGACGACCATAATCGCGAAATGGCCATCTATGAGAAAGCCAGGATGCAACGCCTTCTTCAACAGGCTGCAAAAGATGAAAATGCTCCTCCCTGTCAACCTGTTGTGCAACAGGCCTGACGCAGAGGCAGAAACAAGTCAAAGAGCGGAAAAGGCGTTCGACAGCAACAAAGCGGAACCAAGAAGCTATGCGATCGGGAATCGAGCAACCCGGATTCGTCCCTTATGAAGAAGATGAGTCAGGCATACTCTTTTCCCCAGAATAAAACACGAAAGATACTTGAGCTCGCCATAAAACATCAGATGATTACACTTCCGGAGTCCAAGCACCCCGAGCAAGCAGGCAAAGTTTCTCACCCGGACTATTGCCCTTATCATAGGGCAATAGGACATCCTATCGAAGACTGCTTCACCTTCAAGAACTGGGTCGAAGACCAATATCAGCTCGACAAGTTCGCTCTATCCAACAGTTGGAAGATAACTCCGCTGCAGAAGCATGAACTCAAAGCCACGAGAGTAGAACCAGATCCACATCGGTCTTGGAAGCGAGCTCGTACTTGTCATATGATAACACTATCAAAAGAAGAGCCTGAGAATATGGATGACCTCCCCTGGTGCTTCGAAAACAATGATGATGAGGTGATCTCAGAGTTTCCACCGGCACCGAAAGAGCTGGAAGATGGAATACACACAACTGCAGATAACCTCAAGGAAATTGATTTGGGGACGGCAAGTGACCCGTGACCTACATTCGTCAGTGAGCTGATATCTGAAGAAAGGGTGGCTGCGCTAAAAGACGTGCTTATGCAGCATAGAGATTGCTTCGTATGGAACTATTCCGAAATGCCAGGATTAGATCCAGAAATTGCGGTCCACAAATTGACGATATCCCCGGACGTTAAGCCAATCAAACAAGCACCGAGGAGAATGCTGCTCGAGCTTGAGATGAGTATCAACGCCGAGGTCAAGAAGCTGATCGACTCTGGCTTCATCCAAGAAGTTCAGTATCCTGACTGGATCGCCAACATCGTCCCGGTGATGAAGAAAAATGGGACAGTGCGCATATGTGTCGAATTTCGGGATCTCAATAAAGTTTGTCCGAAGGATGATTTCCCAGTACCGATCACTGAGCTGATGATAGATAACACGTCCACTGACGAAGTCTTCTCCTTCATGGACGGCTCATCAGGTTATAATCAGATAAAAATGCATCCTGAGGACCAGAAGCACACCGCTTTCCGGACCCCGTTGGGTATATTTTGCTACAAGGTGATGCTTTTTGGTCTAAAGAACGCCGGTGCCACCTATCAGAGGGCCATGACGAAGATCTTCGAGGACCTTATACATGAAATTGTCGAATGCTATATTGATGACCTCATGGTTAAAATAAAATCTTACGAGGAACATCTGGAGCATCTGAAGGTCGTATTTCAATACCTCCGGCAATACAACTTGAAGATGAACCCACTCAAATGCGCATTCGGGGTCTCCTCGGGCAAATTCCTAGGATTCATTGTCCGACACCGAGGTATCGAGATAGATCCGTCAAAGATCAAGGCGATCATGGAGATGCCCTCGCCAAGGACTCTCAAACAATTGCGATCTCTCCAAGGAAAGTTCGCGTATATCCGTCGATTTATAGCCAATCTCTCTGGCAAGTGCCGCCCTTATAGTCACCTGATGAAGAAGGGAACCCCATTCGACTGGGATCACAAATGCCAAGGCACGCTGAACGAAATCAAGCAATACTTGCAGAATCCGCCAGTACTAGCCGCTCCGGTCAAGGGAAAGCCCCTTATTCTTTATACAACAGCCCTCGAAGGCTCCTTAGGCACATTATGGGCACAAGAGAACGACCAAGGGAAAGAAAGAGCTCTCTATTACTTGAGTCGAGTTCTGCTGGGGGCAGAAAGTAATTATTCTCCCATCGAAAAACACTGCCTGGCGTTGATCTTCGCGATAACGAAACTTAGGCACTATGCATTGGCGCATGAAGTCCGTCTCATATCAAAGGTGGACCCTCTCAAGTATCTGATGTCGAAGGCCATATTAACGGGATGACTTGCTAAATGGGCCTTGCTTTTGATGGAGTTCTCAATAACTTATCAGCCTCTTAAGGCAATGAAAGGCCAAGCCATCGCCGACTTCCTCGCCGAACATCCAATAACGGCCGATTCCCCTTTGAACTGCGAACTGCCAGACGAACATGCGTTTGATGCGATCGACGGTGATGGCATCCGGTGGGAACTTTATTTTGATGGAGCGTCTTCCATTAAGAAGCGCAAACAGAACACCCCTATAATCAAATCGGGGGTAGGCCTTATCTTCGTGACCCCACAAGGAGGGATAATGCGCTTCTCCTTCTCTTTGATAGAGCCGAGGACGAACAATGAAGCCGAGTATGAAGCTTTGATAGCAGGCCTCGAGATCGCCATCGACATGGGAATTGAAAACCTCCTCATATACGGAGATTCCTAGCTGATCGTTAGTCAAGTAAATGGCGACTATCAGACGTGCAAACCAGAGTTGGTGAAATACGGCGAGAGGGTACAGCAACTGCTGACTCAAATAACTTCATACATCTTGGAAACCATACCGTGCGTGGAAAACAGCAAAGCGGATGCATTAGCCAATCTCGCTAAATAACTGGCCGACGAGAGCCTCGATGACGTGAGAATCGTTGTGCAAAGCCGTCGGGTTCTTGCGCCGGTGGAAACGTCTCCGGAATCATCCAAGGAAAAGGAAGCAACTGAGAAGACGGCCTTGCAAATAAAAGACCAAGAAATGGTTGAGGATTGGAGAGAAGTCTTTATAGACTACTTCAAATCCCATCGAACACCTGAAGATGCGTCCTCAAGACATCAGCTCATGAAGCGAGCCCTATCTTTCGCTTTCGTCAATGATATTCTTTACAAGAGGTCATTTGATTCCCTATGGCTAAGATGCCTGGGACATGAAGAAGCAAAAAGAGTCGTCTAAGAAGTTCACGACGGACTCTGCGGTTCTCACCAAGCAGGCTCAAAGATGAAGCTGAAGATTAAAAGGATGGGTGACTATTGGCCCACGATGATTCAGGACTGCCTCGAGTATGCACTTATGCCAGATTCACGGGGACTTTATCCATCAGCACCCAAATCCACTACACCCGACAGTGGATGGCTGGCCGTTCGAAATGTGGGGGACTGACATAATCGGCCCCATCGAACCAGCATCGTCCAGAGGACATCGATTCATTTTGACGGCAACTGATTACTTCTCCAAATGGGTAGAAGCAGTACCGCTGAGGGAAATGAAGAAAGAGAATATCCTCCATTTCTTCAAGACCCACGTTATTTATCGGTTTGGAACTCCGCGACGGATCATCTCCGATAACGGGCCAGCCTACAGAAGCCACAAGATCAGCCGCTTCGCACAATAGCACAACATAAACTGGAGATACTCCTCAGTTTATAATCCCAGAGCTAACGGTCTAGCTGAGGCTTTCAATAAGACCTTGATGAAGATTGTGAAGAAGACGGTGTCCCGAAATAAGAAGGACTGGCATGAGAAACTGCATGAAGCTCTCTTGGCATATCGAACTACGTTCAAGACGGCCACGAACACAATACCGTACGCGTTGGTATTCGGTACAGAAGCGGTACTCCCCCTTGAGATAGAGTTACCCTCTCTACGAGTGGCAGTCCATTATGAGCTAACGGACGAAGAGAATGCTCACCTTCGGCTTGAGGAGCTCGATGCCCTTGATGAAACCCGGCTCATAGCGCAACAAAATCTGGAGGCTTATAAAGCAAAGATGACGCGCTTATATGAAAGATTGACCAGGCCGAGAACATTCCGCCAAGGTGAACTTGTGCTAGTGGTCAAAAGAACTATGATCCCCAATCGTGCTAAACGAAGGAAGTTTGAGCCGAATTATGAAGGCCCGTACATCATAGACAAAGTCTACCAGGGTGGAGCCTATCTACTCCTGGACATGCATGGCGAAAGGCCCTTCAGGCCAATAAATGGTCGCTTCCTGAAGAAATACTACGCCTAACGAGTCACGGCCTAGGTCAATGATAGATGACGACAACTATGTCCGCTCGCTATCTTCCTAAGCCTAAACTCTGTAAGTAGTAACCGGCTTCCTTAACAACGGACAAAAACGTCCTTAAACTAACAGCGGACCGAAACGTCCTTAAACTAATGACGGACCACTATGTCCTAAAACTAGTCGTTGACCGAGATGTCGATAAACTATGGTGGATTGCAGCATCCCAAAGATGGTACAAAAAATAATAATAAAATAAAAAAAGAGGGGAGAAAACGGTACGTCCATAAGCAAAATGGGCACGGATGAAAACCCGAAAGGGCTCCGTGAGTAAAAACAGCAGGGCTACCGGCGAGTCTTGTGAAAACCCGAAAGGACGCAATCTTGTCTAAAAAAAAAAAAAAAAAAAAAAAGAAAGAGAAAAAAGAAAAGAATAAAAAAAAAAGAAAACGGTATGTCCATAAGCAATATGGGCACGGATGAAAACCTGAAAGGGCTCCGTGAGTAAAAATAGCAGGGCTACTGGCGAGTGTTCGTGAAAACCCGAAAGGGCGCAGCCTCGTTAAAATACACTTACAGGGTTCTCTCGACCTTGTGAGGATAAATCACCCACGTGAGATCCTTACGACTCACAAGGGAGCAACACACTTAGGGATCCCTACGATTTCTAAGGAGAAATTGTACTTGCGGGATCCTCACGACTCGTAAGGAGAACTCTCTTATGGGACCCTCATGGCTCATAAGATTTGAAAGTCTTAAGTTACAGAGACATGAACTTGTTCTTAAGCAACCCCCCACAACCTCCGATACTGCCCTACAAGTGGCTCAATACTGACCCTTGTATACAATCCACGGGCGCGAATAAACATTTCCCTAACCAAGTCCCGCCCGTGACTAGGGATATGTTCGCACGGTGAACAACCCTTCTGAGTCCTCTTGACTTATAAGGGGAAAGCTCTCTTGTAAGATCCTTACGACTTACGAGAAGCCATACACTTAGGAGTCCTCACGATTCCTAAGAAGAAAACACACCTACGATATCCTCACGACTTGTAGGGAAAAATACCTTTGTGAGATCCTTACGGCTCATGAAGTCAAAAGCCTTAGTCGACAGAATCCTAACCCTGTTTACTAAGCCACCTTTGTTCGACATCGACAGAGGCAAATGATGATTCGCTCCTGGCAATATCCCAATTGTAGCGGTGCTGATGCCGAAATCGATGTCTGATTCCAAGCCTGCAGCGAAAAGCTAGCAAGTCATACATGCATACGAAATAGCCAAAATGATGGGGCAACTTGCAATAAAAAGCAGCAAGTAAAAGATGTATGCATGCAAAATAGCCGAAATGATTAGGTACCGCGAAAAATAGCCGAAATGATTGGGCAATCGCAACCTTCGTGATATAAAAAGCTGAAGTGAAAGAGCATCGTGGAAAGAAATAAAAAAAATGAATGAAATTTATGCCCTACAGGTGATATTACATCAATCCCTGTATACAATTCAGGGGAGCAAACAAAGAAGGAATCACACTCCTCCTCCCCAGGTTTCATCAGAAGAAGAAACTAAACCTCGACGGTTCTCAGATAGCCTGGAGAGCATCTCAACATTCGTCTCATTACAACAGACACAACATCAGGCAAAGCGGAATAAAAGCAACTCCCAGTTCCATGGCTCGTCGGTGTACAGATGACCGAGAGTCAAATCCCAACTCCGTGAAATGCGGATATAATCAGCAAAATTCCTAGTCACGTGGAACGCGGATAACGTCACTTCTGACCCCGTGGAAAACGTCCAGAGCGGATCCTGGTCCTCACAGAGCACGGCAGTGAACCCGTGTGAAGCATCCAGAGCGGAGCCTAGTCCTCGCCGAACACGGCAGTGAAACCGTGGGAAGCATCTAGAGCAAAATTCCTGGTCATGTGGAACGCGGATAACGTCATTTCTGACCCCGTGGAAAACGTCCAGAGCGAATCCTGGTCCTTGCAGAGCACGGCAGTGAACCCGTGTGAAGTGTCCAGAGCGGAGCCTAGTCCTTGCCGAACACGGCAGTGAACCTGTAGGAAGCATTTAGAGAAAAATTTCTGGCTACGTGGAACACGGATTATGTCACTTCTGACCCCGTGGAAAACGTCCAGAACAGATCCTGGTCCTCGCAGAGCACGGCAGTGAACCCGTGTGAAGCAACCAGAGTGGAGCCTAGTCCTCGCCGAACACGGCAGTGAACCCGTGGGAAGCATCTAGAGAAAAATTCCTGGTCACGTGGAACGTGGATAACGTCACATCTGACCCCATGGAAAATGCCCAGAGCGGATCCTGGTCCTTGCAGAGCACGGCAGTGAACTCGTGTGAAGCGTCCAGAGCGGAGCCTAGTCCTCGCCGAACACGGCAGTGAACCCGTGGGAAGCATCTAGAGCAAAATTCCTGGCTACGTGGAACGAGGATTATGTCACTTCTGACCCGTGGAAAACATCCAGAGCGGATCCTGGTCCTCGCAGAGCACGGCAGTGAACCCGTGTGAAGCATCCAGAGCGGAGCCTAGTCCTCGCCGAACACGGCAGTGAACCCGTGGGAAGCATCTAGAGCAAAATTCCTGATCACGTGGAACGCGGATAACGTCACTTCTGACCCCGTGGAAAACGTCCAGAGCGGATCCTGGTCCTTGCAGAGCATGGCAGTGAACCCGTGTGAAGCGTCCAAAATGGAGCCTAGTCCTCGCCGAACACGGAAGTGAACCCGTGGGAAGCATCTAGAGCAAAATTCCTGGCTACCTGGAACGCTGGTTATGTCACTTCTGACCCCGTGGAAAATGTCCAGAGCGGATCCTGGTCCTCGCAGAGCATGGCAATGAACCCATGTGAAGCATCCAGAGCGGAGCCTGGTCCTCGCAAAGCACGGCAGTGAACCCATGTGAAGCATCCAGAGCAAATATTGGAATGTGGAGTCCTTAAATCCACGGACTATGATGTCCTTAACCTCGACCGTGATGTCTTAAAACTAACATCGGACTGTGGAGTCCTTAATGTAGGGTTCCTAGGCACGCTAATGAGGTCTCACAAGGCATCAACCATGCCAATTTAAAAAATTACAAGTGCCGAGAAACCCTAATACGGATCGTTAACTAGAATTTTAGGCGAAACAATGAAACTAGTTAACAACTTAACTAAAAGAACGGAAATACAACCTTTGTAGATCCGGTCCTCCACCTCCATAGCTCCGCAATGAAGTCTCCTCGCTGTCCAAATGGAAACCCGGGCTCTAGCGTCGGCTTCATCGGAGAAATGGGCGGGCAAGATCGTCTGCTTCGTTTCGAAGATGATCTACGTCGAGGCATCACAAGATCAAGCTCCCACTTCACTAAGCCATTAAACTTGTGAAGAAAACATCCTATACTACTTGGCAAGAGGTAGAGGATGAAGAAATAGGAAGTGGGTTCACTTTAGAATTGGATTTCTCACTCATTTCATCAAGTCACCATTGATGAAGTCAAGCTTTCTTCATTGAAGAAGATGAAGAAGAAGAAGAAAGAATATTATGATAAGTTATATCTAAACTAAATAAAATCCACACTTATCATATCTTAACCAAGGTCAAGTGTAGAGAGTTAACTTGAGTTAGGTTGAATGGTTAGGGTTAGAGAAGAAGACAAGAATGGTTGCTTTGGTCAAAGCTTCATGAAGCTTCAACAAGCTTCATGAAAGAATGAAGGAAACCACTTTTGTTTTTCTTTTATCTATTTCTCAAAAATGAATAGATAAATAAATAAATGAATAAAACCAAAACCCTAACCATTAACATAACAATGGTATAAGTCTTTACACAAACCCTAGCTATCATGTATCATCAAACATGATACAATCAAGTGCACAAAAAAATATATCATATATACGATGTGCACATGCGAGTGAGAAAATCCATCTGAAGTGAACCGATACTAGTTAATGCAAAGTAATATATCAAATATATAATTATGCATTAAATCATTTAATCAACACTTAATTTAATGATCCGGTCATATCGCATATAACCGACTAATATCAATAGTAACAACTTATCGAATCAACACTTGATCCGATAACCCGGCTATATCGCATATAACCGATCAATGTTACATATCGCGAGAATCAAATACAGTATCACATACTGGTATTATTCTCGGTCCCGCACATATCTCATATGTGCTCCTATTTCGTTTTGCTTGAGCCAGAAAACCTCTGTGTAGGTCTCTAAAGACTCGTCAATACGCCGGCAGCAGGTGATGATCATATCAAACACCCACAAGCCGCAAGCGGTCTGCTAAACGTAACGGCCAACCGGGTATTGAGCGATCAGAAGATCGACGAGCAAGCCCGCTCACACTCCTGTGAATCCAACAAGTAACACTTACCGTACAGTCCGGTCTGTTCATCTGATATGTCGCATATCTTGCCTAGGGGTGGTAAACGTCAGACCCCAGTAGCTCGATAAGTCGTGTCGATATGAGGTCTATAACAATTCGAGAAACTACTGGTAACACTTACCAGTAAATCTCAGCAACCCTGGCCAGGGATTTCCGGTTATAGCCAATCGAACACAGCGCAACATCAACCCCCTATACCGGGAGAGACGAATCCCCTCCTATCGCTCATTGCCTCCATGTGATTCGGGACTGTACCCAAAAGCCACCGTTTTGCACGCCCTCTTGGACGTGGTAAGGTGGAAATCAAAGCACAGTGGGAACCACACAAGACTCTATGACGATCTTGGGTCAACAGACTACTCTGTACCAGTGTCACCAGAGAACTGCCATCTGACGTAAGGAATAATACCATCTGGGAGTTCTTGGCGAGTCCGTCCAGTGTACCCAGTCTCCACTGAGCACCCGTATATCATCTCTGATGTCAAACACCAATGGATATGGGATCATCCATCGCCCATCTGTATGGGTCGAGAAGGTATACGCTAGTCTACTCTGGTATATCGATGCCCCGTCTCGATACACCCACGACTAGGGACCTTGAAGGATGTACTTATGGACTCCATGTCCCCACTAGTATGATCCCCATCATAGTCCAGGTAGTCAAGTACACATCCTAAGGGCTTTACCAACATGTAACAGAGAGACAATCAATGTACACGTTAAGGTAAAGAGTAACCAGATAGCATACTATCATGTCGAGCAAGAAAGTCCTCCCTATATATGTCCCAGCATCCACTACAATATACATCCAATGTACAGTAATGGCCTCTAGGGCATACATATAACTAACAATCTCCCACTTGCACTAGGGCCATCTGATAGCAGTGGTTGCAGTATCTCATACTCAACCATCCCATAAAAGTCTCTCTCTGGGAAAAGGCCTTTGTGAGTAGATCCGCCGTGTTGTCCTCTGAGTCTACTCTCCAAACCTCGATCCCCTGGAGATCAACCATCTCCATGATCAGGTAATACTGCCTTAGAATATGTCTGGATCACTGATGGGACGGACGTTCCTTGGCATAAGCCACAACTCCATTGTCACACAATGGGAGGAACAGAGTTCATCTCATGAACAAATATATACACCCAGACAGCCTCTTTGGTAGCATCTTAAGTAGCGATGTATCCAGCCTTAATCGTCTAGTATGCCACGGTATCTAGCTTGGAACTCTTCCAACATACCGTCCCTTTACTGAGGGTAAAGACAATGCCTGTGACTGACATTCAGTCGTCTTTATCACCCTGGAACTCTTCCAGCGATTCTCGTCAGGATCGATTGATACCATCTCACTACAACTAGTGAGAATTCTAACATCCATTTAGATCTATCTCATAGATCCAAAACCCAGGATTTAGGAGGTATCACTTTGATCCTATATGGAGAATCCTTGTGATAAGCGGAGATTGACCGGGCGTAGCATAGGAAACTCCTTCCCTATCAAGAGCATGTCATCCACGTACTCTACGAAGATCGTCACTATACTCCCTACTACCTTTTTGTTTATACAAGGTTCATCTACCATTTTGATGATGTCAAACTCTTTGACTAACACATCAAAACAGATGTTCCAACTCCGCGATACCTGCTTTATCCTATAAAGTATCTTGTACACGTTTCCGCTGCTCCCACTGTCTACGAAGCCCTCTGGCTGTGTACTTATAGACTCTCTCTTCTAAAACATTATTTAGAAAAGCAGTCATGACACCCAACCGCCAGATATCGTAGTCATGGTATGTAGCCGTGGCAAGTAGGATCTGGATGGACTTAAGCATAGCCACTTGAAAAGGTTTCATCATTATCCAAGCCTGGTCGATGACGAAAAGCTTTAACAAGTCTATCTTTGAAAGTCTCAACTTTTCCATCTACACCAAGTAATCTTCTCAAGATATACTTGCTCCTGATGGGGATTTAATCCTTCAAATATAGCAACCAAAGTCCATACTTTGTTGGTGTACATGGATTCCATCTCAGATCGCTAAGCATCCAGCCATTCTTACAGAGTCCCACTCCTGATGGCCAGCTCGAAACTAGTTGGGTCATCATCTCATGATGCAATCCTCGCTCCCACTGTCATAGAGTAACCGAAGTATCTCTCAGACGGATGAGGAACCTTACTAGATCGGCGGAGAGGCTGAGGTTCGTTGGTAACTATTGAATCCTTTGGTTCTGTCAAATCATCAGCTGCAGTTTTGTATAGCTGGAACCTTTCCAGTTCTACATAACAGATCTTGCCTCGAGCTTGTCCGGATTATGCTTTTAGACATAGGCTGGACAACCCCAAATCTTAACTAACTTAAGAGATGGGCTCTTCCCTTATCATATCAAATATGAAGTGGTAGGCAACAGATTTGATTCGAACCCTTTTCAATAGGTATGCAGCTTCTTAAGTGCATAACTCCCAAAAGGAAAATAGGAAACTCAGGAGTACTCATCATAGAGCACACCATATCACATAGGGTGTTATTGCTCCGCCCCGATATACCATCGTGCTATGGTGTATACGGAGGAGTAATGCTGTGAGAGAATCTCATTCTCCTTTAGAATAATCCAGGATTTTTCGTGCTCAAGAATTCTCCTCCCCGATCTCATCAAAGGACATAATACTTATACCCGTGTTTTGGTTCTCTACTTCTAAATCATATTCTGTGAATATCTCAAAAGGTTCGGACTTGTGTTCCAACAGGAACATATGTCTGAATCTTGAGAGATTATCAGAGAATGTAACGAAGTACAAAGAACCAGTCCTGGCATATGTAGACAGGGGACCTTACATACATCAACATGTATCATCCCAAGAGTTTACTAACTCTTTCTCTGTTTCCAGTAAACAGAGCTATGGTCATCGTATCTTTGTGACATGACTGGCAAGTTTCATAAGATGTAAATTCAAACTGATTTAAATATGCATCTAAAATGTAACTTCAGCCAGTCGAATCGCATTGATATGACCTAGTCTACAATGCCTCAAGAAGGATTCGTTCATTTCTGAACTCATCCTCTTGTGTGTGTTCAGTATACTAAAGAACTGCAGTTTGATTTAGAACATCAATGTTTTTAGATAACGTGCCTGAACCGATCAACTTTTGATATAGGAAATGTTCAAAACATTATCCAACAATACAAAATTTTATCATTTCTTTACTGATAAAGAGACTGATATGATTTTGTATATCAGGTTCGGTATCTAATAACATTCGTTCAGAATCAATGTATTGGTAATACAGGGTGACAGTGACCAACAGACTTGACTGCAACTCTTGCCCCGTTTTCTGCCTCATGAAACTTATCACCCGTTCTCAGTCCTCTACCTTTCTGTAGCCCTATGTAACAGATTACATATCGGGGATCCTGATCTGGTATCACATACCCAGGACGTAAAGGATACTGAGAAACAGTTCTCTGTAAAGAACACACCCGAAGATGATGCATCAGCATGCACTCTCTTCGTTTGGGCGGCATAGGAATTCTGGTATTCCCCAATTTCCTGCTCTGTCTTATAACAATTATAAGCTGGAGCGGGACCAACGTTCCCCAGCTCAGTATAACAAGCGGGTTCGGTCAATAATCCGTATTATTATCTTGATTAAGGCGTGACTTGGTCGCTACCTGGAGAGAGAGAGAAGAAAATACTCAGCGTGCGCTCTTGCAAGATCAGATTGGTTATTATTTTATCTAATCAGGATGGCTCCCACTGTTTTTTATCAAATCTTCCTTCAAACCCTAAAAGGAAAGACTAGCCGGGATTAATTACACACTACAAGTTCGCCAATCTTTCAGCCAGGCCAGTGTCGGTACTTTGAGGGAGGTCCCCCGTGCTTTCGCACGAACCTAATTAAAGTAAACCTCGTTTTCCCAGAGGCGTAACCCCGTTGACACCTTTCTAGACACCTACTTGATCGGCTAATTGTAATGTGTAAAACTCTCCCAGGAGTAACAATTACTCGCAGCGGGTATCGGGATCCAACTATCTCATAGAAGGTATGCAATCTCATTGCAAATTTCAACACTTGAAATTCCTGATAATTTTGCCCCTAGCGTCCTATGACCTTGACGCAGGCCAACAAACCATAGTGCGCTAGTCAAGTTCAACCCGTCATTTCCTGATTGAATTAAACCCACCCGCACGACCCTTTACGCAGGCCAACAAAGTCGCACGACTACCCTAATCCAATCTGCATCATATGCATTAGCAGATAAATACTAGTTAGCTACCGCACACTACGCCTTGACGCAGGCCAACAAACGTAGCACGAATACTAAGTAGGACTTATCTGAAATGACGGAGGACTACGACAGGTTTTTCTGAAAACCTATTGCGTAATGAACTTGATATCGTTGTAGAATCAAATGATTTTGAAATGGAGTGCTTTTGAGGCTTTTCTAGTTTTTCTAAAGGAGTCACTCCCGGTGAAGGGATCGTCGGTCCTTTCCTCGTCGAATGAGGTGCGGGATATATCATATATATCACTGTGCAAAGCAAAAACTCTTAAAAGCAATCAAAAGACAAACCGAGTGTGTAGCATCTGCCAGTTATTGCTAAAGGAGTCACTCCCGGTGAAGGGATCTCGGTCCTTTCCTCATCGAATAAGGTGCAGGATATATCATATATACCGCTGTGCAAAGCAAGAACTGTAGCTACCTGTTTTATTTTGAAATTCGATTCTACAACATCTTTAGGTTTCTTTTACTTTCAATAATCACATTAATGAAGTCCCATCATTTAAAGTACCTAAACATCACAGATAAATACGACGTACACTTATGCCATCCGCATTCGCCTCGATGTCCCCTCGTGCACCGTTAGGTTAGGTAACTAACGACAGAGCAGGGCAGGGCTAGTGCGGGTGAAAAACATAAGTAACGTCTATATAATATTTCATATATACTATATACTGTATCTATCACAGAACATCACAGATATCACAGCAGAAGAAACATATGAAACATTGGATATACTAGGACGTCCGTGTTTTCAATACGAGCCAGTATAAAACACGGATTCCACGGTCGTGATGAATAGCCAATCCCACATCCCCAGACCCCTACGAGAGCGGCAAGCAACCCTACCAATTCTAGGATTAGGAGACCCGGACTCGACTCCTCGAGATGGTCTCCCACTGGACCATAGAACCCGGTTACTTGTGCTCCCCTCCTTGGGTCTATCCTAATGCGGAAAAGTAAATAATATACAAACGGTGACATCTTCCGCAACCTGGAAGTGCCCCAATAAAAGAATATTACATACAAGTTTTTACATGAATGAAAATGAAAAACACTCATCTCATATAAACACCCCCGGCTATTCAAACACGACGATCCAATATAACATATCCAGCAACACATAACATCACATGTCATCAACGTAAGTAAATATGCGCATCCCAATTGTCGTTGACATATAGCAACGAAACCGGCGATATCACATATTACACTTACGGTCGCAGAAAAGAAAGTGTAAAACTACAACAGTTGGAATCCGCAATCTTCATAGACATCGCATGCCTAATTAAATGAATTCCTTAGACATCGCATGCCTAACAATTATAAACCCCGCATTTTAGTCTCATTATCGAAAACTCTTTTCAATATCAAGTCGGGGAATTCAACAGGATTCCCGATGTTCTGATCGAATGCTCGTCGCAAACTTTACTAGACGGCCGCACCCCCGATACCGTCGACGAAGTGCACCAAGGCGGAACACCGCTACCGCGAGCACCCGAACGGATGCTTTCGGCGACGGGGTTCTCCTGCAGTCACTTGGTCGGGGCTATGGAGCGAGGCTGGCTATTAAGTTTACCCGGCGAGTATCCGCGTACGCTACGTGATTGCGACGGACTTTTGATCACATCAAAATTCCGTGGCAACCGATCAAGTGAGACTAAATTGCTATGTTTATAACATTCATTCAGTTATCTCATAACTTATTGTGAATTCCAATTATTGTATCCCATTCCGGATAAATAGAAAATGTTAAACTTTCCGATCGAACATGCAAACACCCAAGTTTACCCAAAACAGCTCATCACATGAAACTAGTTTAAAAACATTCACTTCGTGCCTCAATACCAACGGTCCAGCCGTAGAAGGGTCAAGCCAACGCCTCACATGTGGCACGCCGTACTGCCCCAAACCCTAAGGTTCAAAGGGCAGTTCAAGACGGTCACATAATCGAGTTAAGGTTTGTTGTCTTCTAGAGGGACCATCGCGTTACTTACACTACTTAGAACGTCCTTAAACCTCGGAAAAATCCAACACCAGGAAATTTTCCGGCAGGGGAAAAAGTGGGTATTTATATCCGGTCGAACTTTTTAACATATTCTAAAATTACCCCGAAAAACACACACTGACAAAATTAGACAATCCGGTCGAAACACCGAGACCCCAATACAACCCAGAAAATTCAACTCTTGAAAAAATATTAAAAATTCCCAGGAAAACCAGCACTGCAAACTAAGAATTACTGTGCAAAATTTAACGCAAGAAGAGACTACATGGCCGCGGAACCGCCGCATTAGCCATGCTAATGCCGCGGTTCCGCCGCACTTTGGTGGATTCAGGGGTACGGGCTTCTCAGTAATTCTTATAATCTCCTTCTGGTTTTTCTGCATATTTTTAATATGGAAAAAACCCAGTTTTTCAAAATTGTCCAGAGAGCAAATTTGGGTTTGGGTTTTGATTCGATCGGACTTCTTATTCCGTCTATGCATCGCCTAAGGCTCTAGCTAGGCTCTGATACCACTGTAGGGTTCCTAGGCACGCTAATGAGGTCTCACAAGGCATCAACCATGCCAATTTTTAATTTTACGGGTGCCGAGAAACCCTAATACGGATCGTTAACTAGAATTTTAGGCGAAACAATGAAACTAGTTAACAACTTAACTAAAAGAACGGAAATACAACCTTTGTAGATCCGGTCCTCCACCTCCATAGCTCCGCAATGAAGTCTCCTCGCTGTCCAAATGGAAACCCGGGCTCTAGCGTCGGCTTCATCGGAGAAATGGGCGGGCAAGATCGTCGGCTTCGTGCCGAAGATGATCTACGTCGAGGCATCACAAGATCAAGCTCCCACTTCACTAAGCCATTAAACTTGTGAAGAAAACATCCTATACTACTTGGCAAGAGGTAGAGGATGAAGAAATAGGAAGTGGGTTCACTTTAGAATTGGATTTCTCACTCATTTCATCAAGTCACCATTGATGAAGTCAAGCTTTCTTCATTGAAGAAGATGAAGAAGAAGAAGAAAGAATATTATGATAAGTTATATCTAAACTAAATAAAATCCACACTTACCATATCTTAACCAAGGTCAAGTGTAGAGAGTTAACTTGAGTTAGGTTGAATGGTTAGGGTTAGAGAAGAAGACAAGAATGGTTGCTTTGGTCAAAGCTTCATGAAGCTTCAACAAGCTTCATGAAAGAATGAAAGAAACCACTTTTGTTTTTCTTTTATCTATTTCTCAAAAATGAATAGATAAATAAATAAATGAATAAAACCAAAACCCTAACCATTAACATAACAATGGTATAAGTCTTTACACAAACCCTAGCTATCATGTATCATCAAACATGATACAATCAAGTGCACAAAAAAATATATCACATATACGATGTACACATGCGAGTGAGAAAATCCATATTAAGTGAACCGATACTAGTTAATGCAAAGTAATATATCAAATATATAATTATGCATTAAATCATTAAATCAACACTTGATTTAATGATCCGGTCATATCGCATATAACCGACTAATATCAATAGTAACAACTTATCGAATCAACACTTGATCCGATAACCCGGCTATATCGCATATAACCGATCAATGTTACATATCGCGAGAATCAAATACAGTATCACATACTGGTATTATTCTCGGTCCCGCACATATCTCATATGTGCTCCTATTTCGTTTTGCTTGAGCCAGGAAACCTCTGTGTAGGACTCTAAAGACTCGTCAATACGCCGGCAGCAGGTGATGATCATATCAAACACCCACAAGCCGCAAGCGGTCTGCTAAACGTAACGGCCACCCGGGTATTGAGCGATCAGAAGATCGACGAGCAAGCCCGCTCACACTCCTGTGAATCCAACCAGTAACACTTACCGTACAGTCCGGTCTGTTCGTCTGATATGTCGCATATCTTGCCTAGGGGTGGTAAACGTCAGACCCCAGTAGCTCGATAAGTCGTGTCGATATGAGGTCTATAACAATTCGAGAAACTACTGGTAACACTTACCAGTAAATCTCAGCAACCCTGGCCAGGGATTTCCGGTTATAGCCAATCGAACACAGCGCAACATCAACCCCCTATACCGGGAGAGACGAATCCCCTCCTATCGCTCATTGCCTCCATGTGATTCGGGACTGTACCCAAAAGCCACCATTTTGCACGCCCTCTTGGACGTGGTAAGGTGGAAATCAAAGCTCAGTGGGAACCACACAAGACTCTATGACGATCTCGGGTCAACAGACTACTCTGTACCAGTGTCACCAGAGAACTGCCATCAGACGTAAGGTATAATACCATCTGGGAGTTCTCGGCGAGTTCGTCCAGTGTACCCAGTCTCTACTGAGCACCCGTATATCATCTCTGATGTCAAACACCAATGGATATGGGATCATCCATCGCCCATCTGTATGGGTCGAGAAGGTATACGCTAGTCTACTCTGGTATATCGATGCCCCGTCTCGATACATCCACGACTAGGGACCTTGAAGGATGTACTTATGGACTACCATGTCCCCACTAGTATGATCCGCATCATAGTCCAGGTAGTCAAGTACACATCCTAAGGGCTTTACCAACATGTAACAGAGAGACAATCAATGTACACGTTAAGGTAAAGAGTAACCAGATAGCATACTATCATGTCGAGCAAGAAAGTCCTCCCTATATATGTCCCAGCATCCACTACAATATACATCCAATGTACAGTAATGGCCTCTACGGCATACATATAACTAACACTTAAATCCACGGACTATGATGTCCTTAACCTCGACCATGATGTCTTAAAAATAACAATCAACCGTAATGATTTTAAACCAATTTCACCTTGGTTCAAGGGCACATCTCGTCATCCCTTTGATATTTGTCGTTGTAATTCCTCAACGTCTTTAGAGAAGTGACGGGTCCCGGCAACCACACATTTCATAGACTGTGAGGTCCTTAAACTCACGGACTATGATGTCCTTAACCTCGACCGCGATGTCTTAAAACTAACATTGGACTGTGGAGTCCTTAAATCCACGGACTTTGATGTCCTTAACCTCGACTGTGATGTCTTAAAACTAACACTGGACTGTGGAGTCCTTAAATCCACGGACTATGATGTCCTTAATCTCGACCGCGATGTCTTAAAACTAACATTGGACTATGGAGTTCTTAAATCCATGGACTATGATGTCCTTAACCTCGACCGTAATGTCTTAAAACTAGCAACGGACTGTGGTGTCCTTAAATCCACGGACTATGATGTCCTTAACCTCGACCGCGATGTCTTTAAACTACGGTACCCCGAAGAACATACAGAATGGAGCCTGGTCCTCGCCGAACACGGCAGTGAACCCGTAGGAAGCATTCAGAACAACCCCTAGCGCCGTGAAATGCGGATAAGGGAAACTTCACCCATCACTTGCGGGTCCTCACAACTCGTAAGGGAGTAAATTCTCCTGTGAGATCCTTACGACTTTCAAGAGAAAACAGACACTTAGGAATCTTCACGATTCTTAAGGAGAAATTACACCTACGGGATCCCCTCGACCTGTAGGGAGAAAAACTCTTTATGAGACCCTCACGGCTCATAAAGTTGAAAAGTCTTAGGAGGCAGATCTTAACCCTGAATCCTAAGCCATCATTGTCCTGCAAAGAGATCAAGATAGACTATCCGCAGAATACATTCAATAAAAAGGGACACGCCATTGAGAAGAAAAATATTCCTTTTATTCATGAACCAACATGGATACAAAGTACAATTTGTGAAAGAACAAAAAAATATATATACTCTCATTCAGGAGTATGTACAAAAGAAAAAAAAGGGATATACAAGTCTTCAAGACGGCGGGCGATTTAGCAGCTTGGTCAGCTCATCCCTTTTTCGCTGGGCCACGCCTTCGTGATTCAGTATCGCCAGAAGACGGGCCTCCGCCTGAGCCTGCTGGGCCTGATATGAGGCAAGCCAACCTTCGAGCTCTTTCTCGGTAGCTTTGTGAGCTTCGACCCTTTCGCGAGTGAACACGGCAGCTTTATCGAGGGCCACCACCTCTTTGATAGACTCTTAAAGTACTCGCCAGAGTTCATACGTTTTGTTGGCTTTGGCTGTAAGGTTGGCTTGGAGTTCACTCAGCGCTTTCGAAGCAAGCTCCCTCTCCAAGAATTTGCAGCCAAGCCTCTTCTCGCACGACACCATGTTCGCCGCGCACCGCTCAATCAGTCCCCGCAAGCTCTCCTTTGCAGCCACAACCTCTGAAATAGGGCATGTATGCTCAAGACTGTATAAACAAGCCTCCATTCGACGGTAATATTCGAGCTAAGCACGCACACATCACATGATATGGGAGGTGACAAGGAAAATCTCCGATGTATATCCTATCAAGCATGCATTTGCAACTATATGAATATTCGAAAAGAAATGATACCCGAAGCTCTGATGCGCATGCAACATAATGACAGTACTCGCAATTAAAGAAAGTTCTCATGGGAAGAATAGGAAGCTCATTTACGCAAGTAAGACGCACGTACGAGTACCCAACAAACATGAAAATTCAACATAAAGCATGCGACAACCAATGATAAAAAGAGTACACTGATTTAAATATACTACGCTAACGGGAAAAGGTCACCAAACAAAGGATCAGTGGCACAAGGGTTAACAAAACAAAGAACAAAATTCTCCATCTCTCTCTCTGCCTTCTCCAACACGTCGAAGCGGCGGTTCTCGCGAGAAGTCGCTCCCCACCGATTGGCTCCATGTTCGTCTGCAAAAGCAGACATAATAGCCCGCCGGGCTCTTATTTGGCCCAACAGGTAAACCGAGCAATTTTTCAGAGCCTGAGTAATCAGGCACGATTCGTGAAAACACTCAAGCTTGTCTTCAGCCGCGTCAAGCATCGCCAGGGTCATCTCCGCTGGGTGAGGAGGGATGTCGGCAAGCACGACAACAAGAATCATCCAGAGCCAAAGGGATCCCATTGGAAGGGGACCCCCTACGGATCAAGAGTTCATATGTCGCCAAATCACATTCGTCGTCGGTGAGAAGGGATCCACCAGTCGTGCAGCAAAGAGAGGAATCATCCCCTCGATAGGTACTTCCCATGGCTGTCGACGAGCATGGGGGCGGTTGCAGGCCATGGCACTCAGTTGTTTCCTCAGGATAAACCACACTAAATTGAGAATAGATTTCTCTGTGAAGAGAAAAAGAAGGCTATGGTCTCAAGTTATAAAGAGAAACATTAAATGCTGCGCACGGAGAATATTGCATGGTGGAACTATTTCCGAAGCCCAAAAAAGGGAAGGCATTGGAAATCAAGGAGATGGAACTATTTCCAAGGCTCCTTTTCTGCATCTAATGCTGTGCACAAAAAATATGGAATGAAAAATTAAACAGCCCCATCAAAAGGGCCCCACGTGCGGGGCACGTGAGCACCAAACTTGATGCGCACTGAAAAGTGAAATGGTGCCTCACACGTCAAACACGTCAGCAGCAACAATAACAATATGACAAAATCGTATAAAGAAGGCATGCAAACACGGAAGGGCACAATAAAACTTATCACTCATATTTTTAAAGTTCATACAAAAATAAAAAGAAACGATTACAATGGCAAGACCTCAGATGCGGGGCATGGATTGAGAAACTCAAAAGTGACTTTGTCTAAGATCTTCCAGGCATTTCGAACGATCCTAGTATGTTTTCTTTCGTGATCACAAGTATCGGGATCCTCATGGATGTCCTCCACCCTCCAATAGGCAGCAAGTATGGCCGACTGCTAAAAAGCCTGATGCAAGAGACCAATGAGATTGTCTCACCTTCTCTTCGAGATTAGGCTCATCAGATACACCGAATGCACCTTATCCTCGGCGGCATCCAATGCCCTAAGCGGTACGCCGGTGCAAAAGAGAGGGAGCATCTCCCAGATCGCCAGCACGATGAGTTTCAAAAGAGAAGAGCGACGAGGGATTAGCCGACCGTTGTACTCATCGAAACGGCTCATGATCTCAGCACACTGAGCGTTGGTGAACTCCTGGTTCTGGCTGTGGCCCAGTGCACGAATATTTCCGTAAGAAACGATTTCATCAAGATCATATAAATGGGCATCCATAGTACCTGAAATAAAGATCATGAGAATTTATTACAAACTTCTTCTTCTCGGATGTGAAAGAGACAACTCAGGGCAAGAAAACCCTAAGAAGCTCTCTGGGAAGAACTGAGTTCTTCATAGGAATTAAATTCCTTGTTAAAAGGGAGGGAATTAAATTCCCAGAAATATTTGTGCGATGGAATTAAATTCCATGGAAAAGACAACTGCCACCATTAGCCCCTTGAGGATCAGAAGAACCCTAAGAGATTTATGATTCGAAGATTAAATGATTCTCTGTTTTTTTAGAGAGTTTCAAAAAGACGGGTTCTTGATTAAAGGGAAAGCCCTTGGTGTGGATTTAAAATCCAGTGAAGGTTTCTGTGAAAGTTCTTCGATCGTTCAAAGATTATTACCTGAAGAAAGAGTCTTTCAACAGAGTTAAACTCTGAAAATATTCGAGGCAGAGAACTAAGCTCTGGAAAGGAGAATTACATTCTCAAAAGAAAAAATTTGCAAGGAAGAAGATGAGAAAAGAGTGGAGGCGCTTCTGAAGAGACCCCTGCATTTATAGGATGTGATGGAAACGCTTCATCTTCGCGATTTCCTAGATGAATCCAACGGTCACAAAAGTGACAGTGTTGCACTCACGTGCAGACACGTGAGAGCAACGCTGTGGGGGCATTTGTTTACTGATTAAAAAATCAGGAATTACCTCAATGAGGTATCACGTGGCCACACGTGGCCAATGGTCACGTGATGGTTAAAACTTCATCAAACTGCTGAAAAATAACTCAATTGAGGGTCACGTGCTCCCACGTGACCAAGAGTCACGTGCCAGCACGTGACAGGCTTTGAAAACTTTACAGCTTTAAAGAATTTAATTCTAAAAGTCAGAAAAAATACCTCACTGAGGTGTCACGGGCTAACACGTGACCAATGGTCACGTGTTGACACGTAGGGGTTAAAACAAAAACATAAACGAGCTACTGAAAAATAACTCAATTGAGGGTCACGTGCTCACACGTGACCAAGGGTCACGTGCTAGCACGTGACAGGCTTTGAAAGCCTTACAGCTTAAAAGAATTTAATTTAATTCTAAAAGTCAGAAAAAATACATCAACGAGGTATCACGTGCTCACACGTAACCAATGGTCACGTGTTGACACGTGACGATCAAAATAGACACAAAATAATAAACGGCGGAAGGAAATACCTCATTGAGGTGTCACGTGCACACACGTGACCAATGGTCACGTGTTGACACGTGATGGTTAAAGCTGAAGCGTAAGTAAACGCTGAGAAAAGCACTCAATTGGGGGTCACGTGCTCATACGTGACCAAGGGTCACGTGTCAGCACATGACTGGCTTTAAAAGCCTCACAGTTTAACAGAATTAAATTCTAAATTCGTCTAAATCTTTCCAAATGGGAAAGGAGTAAAGAGAACCGTTGGATTAAAAATTCAAGGGTGATTAAAATATCACCAATTTATGGAAAAATCTTAGACAAGGAAAGATTTTCCCTAAATCTCACCAGAAATAACAAATAGAATATATTTGGATTAAACATCCAACGGTGAATAAAACTCACCTAATAATCTAAAGGCTCGGATTAATGATGAAAACAAATCAAATTTTTCAATGAGAGATTTGCTAAACAGATTGATTCTTTTCCTCCTCCTATAAATAGGAGCCAAGAGAAGAGAAGAAAGAATTTTTTTTAGAGAGAAAACTTTGGAGAGAGTTTTGGAATCTTGAAATTTCAGAGAGAAAAGAGAGGAGAATTTAATTCTCTACAAAGAAAAAACCATAGGTAAGAAAAGAAAGGGGATCAAAACTTCAATAAAGAGAATTTAATTCTCAATCCAAGAGTTTAACTCTTCTACAAAAAGAACTTAGTTCTTCTTCTGGTTGAAGATCTGCACAGAGCACATCTCCCTATAAGTTGAAAATTTAATTCTCATCGGGTCGAGATCATGCCAGGCAGATCCTAAACTTAGAAGGGGAATTGAGTTTTGAGAATTTAATTCTCCTAAAACAAAATTAGGGTTTAACCCTATATGAGAATTTAATTCTCCCAAAATTATGGGAATTTAATTCCTTCGAGATGGTTGAAACTAGGGTTTAACCCTAATTAAGAATTTATTCTCTCAGATTAACAGGAATTTAATTCCTCCAAGACAGAATCAGGGTTTCACCCTATACAAGAATTTAATTCTATTACATATATGGGAATTAAATTCCTCTAAAAGAAATTAGGGTTTAACCCAACATAAGAATTTAATTCTTTCACAATAGGAATTTAATTCCTCCAAAGTTATAATTAGGGTTTAACCTTACGGAGAATTTAATCCTCAGAATAAAATAAAGAGACTAAAGAGATCTCTGTGCATGAAAAAGAACCAGGGTCGCGTGTCCCTACGTGACCCCTGAAAAGATCCTCAGAAATGAGAAGGAAAGAGCTCAGAGGCAACGCCTCACATGCTACGCGTGACCCCCGAAACACAGAAAGAAAAAGCAAAAGAAATAGAGGCCTTGGGCGCCCTCACGTGTTCCCACGTGACCTCTTGGCAGACGCTTTAAATCCTCCTCACGTACCAGCACGTGATGCTCTAAAATAAAATATAAAAAAAGTGCTTAACACTCGTTTCCATAACAAAGCAAAAGGATCTGGTCCTACTTCTGGGCGCCGTCACGTGGCCCCATGTGACACATTCCTATTTAGGGTTTAAACACTAATTCGTGAGCTTTATTCCTAGTGTTTAACATTGATTATCTTTTAGTGTTTAACACTAATTCCAGAACTTATACCCAGTGTTTAACACTGGTGTTTTCTAGTGTGTAACACTAATTTGGGGACTATATTTCCAGTGTTTAACACTGTTACCTTCTAGTGTTTAACACTAACTTGAGAGCTTTAAGACTGCTGCTATCTAGTGTTTAACACTGGTTTTAACCAAATTGGTTAATCTTCCAGAGGCAAAACCTCCCATTCAAAATTGAGTAAAAATCAGAGCTCTAATGTCTACTGCTCAATCACAGATAAAAATGTTATCAGAGCCCTCAAACTTTTGTTTAGCATTGCTAAATAATATGAGCCTGAAACCAGACAAATAGACTAATGGTCCAACAAAGGGCCAATATGTCAACTTAATTAGACTTCGCCCAAATTGGCCATAAGTCCTCAATCCAGACTTAACTGAGCCAATGTGCTCATAATACAATTAATTGGTCTAGGTTCTAAAATGGGCTATAGATTATTTAATCCACCTTGGTTCAAGGGTACATCTCTTCATCCCTTTGATATTTGTCGTTGTAATCCCTCAACGTCTTCAAAGAGGTGACGGGTCCCAACAACCATACATAACAACGGGGATCCTTAAACTCATGGACTATGATGTCCTTAACCTCGACCGCAATATCTTAAAACTTACATTGGACTATGGAGTCCTTAATTCCACGGACTATGATGTCCTTAACCTCGACCGCGATGTCATAAAACTAACATTGGACTGTGGAGTCCTTAAATCCATGGACTATGATATCCTCAACCTCGACCGCGATGTCTTAAAACTAATATTGGACCACTAGGCCCTTAAACTGGTAATCGACTGCAATGTCATTAAACTAAACAATAGAGCCCAATTGCTCTCTTGTTGGATCTAAACGATCCTGTTAAGTCGATTTTAGCCTAAAAATTGGTCTAACGTATCCTTAACAAACGTTTAAGTTGATCTTAGTCTCAAAAGAGACTAACGTATCCTTAAACCCAACCTCCAAACCCAAATCTAAGAAGATACGGATTTGGACTAATCCACGCCCTACGGGCGACAACATAAATTAGTCTCCGTATTCAATCCATGGGCAACCAAAAACAAAACAAACACACACGACACGAAGTGACCATCTGGAGAAAGAGAAAGTGGTTACCGCGATACGATAGCGTAATTAACTGCAGGGACTTGCGTCTGCAGGGAAGAGTGTCCCCATAATCAAAAACCCCTCAAATGAGGGGGAATCTGATGAAGTCTGCTACATCGGCCGCATCCGTTTAAACCTTCGATACATGGTGTTATAAATCAACTTGGCATCTTCGGAGAAGTGGACGGATAGCTCCGATTAGCATCTGCCCCCGAATTTCAGACAAGACGTCAGTCTTGCGCCGTCTTTCAGAGGGGAACAAAGTCAATGGTCAAAACCCTAATGAGGTTTCTCTGCCTCTGTCAACTGTGTATACACACCCGCATCCGTGTTCCGAGGAAATGAATACAATGAGACAAAACCAATCCCAAAACAAATACTAAGATCTGGCTTAAACCAAAGCCCGCTAATAATAACTGCCCGGACACCAAACGTGCACAAGTGCGCGTATGTGAACGAACCCTGTCGTAAAACCATACGACCTATACTCTTTTTTGCCCAAAGGTGAACAACCCTCTGTGTGGGACTCTGAAGACTCGATACTGTTAGTTGTATGTATGCCCTAGAGGCCAGTATTGTACAGATGATGTATATTATATTGGATGCTTGGACATATATGGAGATGACTTTCTTGCTCGATATGATAGTATGCTATCTGGTTACTCTTTATCTTAACATGTACACTAGTCTCTTTAAACTGTCTTATAGTTACATGTTGATAAAGCCCTTAGGATGTGTACTTGACTACCTGAACTATGATGCAGATCATACTAGTGGGGACATGGTGGTCCATAAGTACATCCTTCAAGGTCCCTAGTCGTGGGTGTATCGAGACAGGGCATCGATATACCAGTGTAGACTAGCGTATACGCTTCTCGACCCATGAGATGGGCGATGGATGATCCCATATCCATTGGTGTTTGACATCAGAGATGGTATGCGGGTGCTCAGTGGAGACTGGGTACACTGGACGGACTCACCGAGAACTCCCAGATGGTATTATACCTCACGTCAGATGGCAGTTCTCAGGTGACACTTGTACAGGTTAGTCTGTAGACCCGAGATCGTCATAGAGTCTTGTGTGATTCCCACTGTGCTTTGATCTCCACCTTACCACATCCATGAGGGCGTGCAAAACGGTGGTCTTTGGGTACAGTCCCGAGTCATATGGAGGCAATGAGCGATAGGAGGGGTTTCGTCTCTCCCGGTATTGGGGGTTGATGTTGCGCAGTGCTCGATTGGCCGTAACAGGGAAGTCCCTGGCCAGGGCTGATCAGAGATTTGCTGGTAAGTGTTACCAGTAGTTTCTCGACCCGTTATGAGCCTCACATCGGCACGACTTATCGGTTATTGGGGTCTGACGTTTACCACCCCTAGACTTGATATGCGACATATCAGACGAACAGACCGGACTGTACGGTAAGTGTTACTGGTTGGATTCACAGGAGTGTGAGCGGGCTAGCTCGTCGATCTTCTAATCGCTCAATACCCGGATGGCCGTTACGTTTAGCAGACCGCTTGCGGCTTGTGGGTGCTTGATATGATCATCATCTGCTACCGGCGTATTGACGAGTCTTTAGAGTCCTACACAGAGGTTTCCTGGCTCAAGCGAAACGAAATAGGAGTGCATATGAGATATATGCAGGACCGAGAATAATGCGTGTATGTGATACCGTATTCCATTCTCGCGATGAATGTATCGAATGGTTATATTCGATATAACCTAGATATCGAATCAAGGATTGATTCGATAAGCCGATACATAGGATACTAGTCGGTTATATGCGATATGACCGGATCGTTAAATCAAGTGTTGATTTAATGATTTAATGTATAATTATATATTTGATATATTACTTTGCATTAACTAGTGTTGGTTCACTTTAAATGGATTTTCTCACTTGATGTGCAAGTTGTATATGTGATATACTTTTGTGCACATGATTGTATCATGTTTGATGATACTTGCTCATTTGGTTAAGTGTAAAGAATTAAACCTTGGTTAAGAGAGTGGTTAGGGTTTTTATTTATTCATTCTTTTATTTTCTTTTTATTTGGATTAAAAAGAAATGGCAAAAGAATACAAAATGGTTTCTATCTTTCATGAAGCTTGTTGAAGCTTCATGAAGCTTTGACCAAAGTGACCATTTTGTCTTCATGCTTAACCCTAACCATTCTCACTTGACCATGGTCTATTCTCTACACCTAACCAAGGTTAGAAGATGATAAGTAATGATTTTATTATTCATTTAACAACACTTATGATATTCTTTCTTCTTCTTCATCATCTTCTTCTTCAAGAAAGCTTGATGCCATCAATGGCAACTTGAGTTCTAAAGTGAGAAATCCAATTCCATAGTGAACCCACCTCCTATTTCTTCACCCTCTACCTCTTGCCAAGTTGTTTTGGGTGTTTTCTTCACAAGTTTCACAAATTTGTGAAGTCGGAGCTTGAACTTGTGATGCCTCGACGTAGATCATCTTCGGCACGAAGCCGACGACCTAGTCCGCCCATTTCTCCGATCAAGCCGACGATTGAGTCCGGGATTCGAGATGGACAGCGAGAGGACGCCTACGTGGAGCCAAGGAAGTGGATATCTGGATCTACAAAGGTTGTAGCTTCTCATCTTTAGTTAAGTTGTTAACTAGATTTATATATCGCCTAAACTTCTAGTCAACGATCCGTATTAGGGTTTCTCGGCATCCATAAAATTTGAAATTGGCATGGTTGATGCCTTGTGAGACCTCTATTGTATGCCTAGGAACCCTACAGTGGTATCAGAGCCTAGCTAGAGCCTTAGGCGAAGTGTAGACGGAGTTTGAAGTCCGATCGAACCGAAACCCTAATATCAAAGTTGCTCTCTGTACATTTTTTAAAAACTAGGTTTTTTCAAAATTAAAAATATGCAGAAAATTCAGCAGGACTTTCTAAGAGTTACTGTGAAATTTGACAACCCAATTCCATCAACCCACCGCGGAACCGCGGCAGAAGCATGGCTTCTGCGGCGGTTCCGCGGCCGTATGGTCACCATACCCTATAATTTTTGCACAGTAATTCCTCTTTTCTGATGCTGGATTTTCTGGGAATTTTTAAATATCACTCAAGAGTTGAGTTTTCTGGGTTGTATTAGGGACTTCGTATTTCGATCGGATTATCAGACTTTGTCAATGTGGCTTTCCGGATATTTTGGAATATGTTAAAAAGTTCGACCAGATGTAAATACCCAGTCTTTCCCCTGCCGGAAAATATCCAAGTGTTGGATTTTTCCGTGGTTTAAGGATGTTCTGAGTAGTGCAAGTAACGCGATGGTCCCTCTAGAAGACAACAAACCTTAACTCGATTATGTGACCGCCTTGAACCGCCCTTTGAACCTTCGGGTTTGGGGCAGTACGGCGTGCCACATGTGAGGCGTTGGCTTGACCCTTCTACGGCTGGACCGTTGGTACTGAGGCATGAAGTGAATGTTTTTGAACCTATTTCATGTGTTGGACGGTTTCGGGAAAACTTGGGTGTTCAAATGTTCGATCGGAAAGTTTAATATATTCTATTTATCCGGAATGGGATACAATAATTGGAATTCACAAACAGTTATGAGATAACTGAATGAATGTTATAAATCTAGCGGTTTAGTTTCATTTGATATTGAAAAGAGTTTTCGATAATGAGACTAAAATGCGGGGTTTATAACTGTTAGGCATGTGATGTCTAAGTATTTCATTTTGATTAGGCATGCGATGTCTAAAGAGGTTGCGGATTCCAACTGTTGTAATTTTACACTTTCGTTTCTGCGACCGTAAGTGTAATATGTGATATCGCCGGTTTCGTTGCTATATGTCAACGACAATTGGGATGCGCATATTTACTTACGTTGATGACATGTGATGTTATGTGTTGCTGGATATATTATATTGGATCGTCGTGTTCGAATAGCCGGGGGTTTTTATGTGAGATGAGTGTTTTTTCATTTTCATTCATGTAAAAACTTGTATGTAATATTCTTTTATTTGGGGCACTTCCAGGTTGCGAAAGTTATCACCTTTTGTATATTATTTACTTTTCCGCATTAGGATAGACCCAAGGAGGGGAGCACAAGTAACCGGGTTCTGGGGTTCAGTGGGAGACCAACTCGAGGAGTCGAGTCCGGGTCTCCTAACCTTAGAATTGGTAGGGTTACTTGCCGCTCTCGTAGCGGTCTAGGGGTGTGGGATTGGCTATTCATCACGACCGTGGAATCCGTGTTTTATACTGGCTCGTATTGAAAACACGGACGTCCTAGTATATCCAATGTTTCATATGTTTCTTCTGCTGCATTATCTGTGATGTGATTATGTGATGTTCAGTGATAGATACAGTATATAGTATATATGATATATTATATAGACGTTACTTATGTTTTGCACCCGCGCTAGCCCTGCCCCGCTCTGCCGTTAGTTACCTAACATAACGGTGCACGAGGGGACATCGAGGCGAATGCGGATGGCATAAGTGTACGTCGTATTTATCTGTGATGTTTAGGTACTTAAATGATGGGACTTCATTAATGTGATTAATGAAAGAAAAGAAACCAAAGATGTTGTAGAATCGAATTTTAAATAAAACAGGTAGCTACAGTTCTTGCTTTGCACAGCGGTATATGTGATATATCCTGCACCTTATTCGATGAGGAAAGGACCGAGATCCCTTCTCCGGGAGTGACTCCTTTAGCAATAACTGGTATATGCTACACACTCGGTTTGTTTTTTGATTGCTTCTATAGTTTCTGCTTTGCACAGTGATATATATGATATATCCCGCACCTCATTCGACGAGGAAAGGGTCGACGATCCCTTCACCGGGAGTGACCCCTTTAGCAAAACAAGAAAAGCCTCAAAATCACTCCATTTCAGAACTTCATTTGATTCTACAACGATATCAAGTTCATTACGCTCATGGTTTTCAGAAAAACCTGCGTAGCCCTCCGTCATTTCAGATAAGTTGCATATAGTATTCGTGCTACATTTGTTGGCTTTCGTCAAGGTGTAGTGTGCGGTAGCTATGTGCTGCTTATCTGCTGCATATGATGCGACTGGATTAGGGTAGTCGTACGGCTTTGTTGGCTTTCGTCAAGGGTCGTGCGGGTGGGTTTAATTCAGTCAAGAAATGTACGGGTTGAACTTGACTAGCGGGCTGTGGTTTGTTGGCTTTCGTCAAGGTCATAGCACGCTAGGGGCAAAAGCATTATCGGGAATTTCAAGTGTTGAAATTTGCAATGAGATTGCATACCTTCTATGAGATAGTTGGATCCCGATACCCACTGCGAGTAAGAGTTACTCCTGGGAGAGTTTTACACATTACAATTAGCCGATCGAGTAGGTGTCTAGAAAGGTGTCAACGGGGTTACGCCTCTGGGAAAACGAGGTTTACATTAATTAGGTTCGTGCGAAAGCACGGGGGACCTCCCTCAAAGTACCGACACTGGCCTGGCTGAAAGATTGGCGAACTTGTAGTGTGTAATTAATCCCGGCTAGTCTTTCCTTTTAGGGTTTGAAGGAAGATTTGATAAAAACCAGTAGGAGCCATCCTGATTAGATAAGATAATAACCGATCTGATCTTGCACGAGCATACGCTAAAGTGTTTTCTTCTCTCTCTCTCCAGGTAGCGACCATTTCATGCCCTAATAAAGATAATAATATGGATGTATCGACCGAACCCGCATGTTATACTGTGCTGGGGAACGTTGGTTCCGTTCTTTCTTATAAGAGTTATAGGAATGAACAGGACATAGGGGAATACCAGGATTCCCATGCCACCCGAATGAAGAAAGTGCATGTTGATGCATTTTCATCGGGTGTGTTCGTTACTGAGAACTGTTTCTCCATTTGCTCTACGTCCTGGGTATTAGATACTGGGTCAGGGTCCCATATATGTAATCAGTTATATGGGCTAAGGAAAGGTAGAGAACTTGGAGAAGGTGATAAAGACATTAGAGTTGGAAATGGTGCAATTGTTGCAGCTAAGACTGTCGGGGAATATCACCTTGTATTACCTACTGGTAATACATTGGTTCTGAACGAATGCTATTACATGCCGAACCTGATATGCAACATTATATCGGTTTCTTTATTAAGTAAAGAGGGATATAATTTTGTATTACAGGATAATGTTATGAACATTTTCCGTAACCAAAAGTTGGTTGGATCAGGCACGTTGTGCAATGGCATTTATGTTCTAAATCAATCAACAGTTCTGAGCATAACAAACACACACAAGAGGAAGAGTTCAGAACTGAACGAATCCTTCTTGTGGCATTGTAGACTGGGTCACATCAATGCGACACGACTGGCTAAGTTGCATAAGGATGGATATTTGAAACCATTCGAATTTTCATCTTATGACACTTGCCAGTCATGTCTCAAAGGCAAGATGACCAAAACTCCGTTTACGGGACACGGAGAAAGAGTTACCGAACTCTTGGGACTGATACATAGTGATGTATGCGGTCCCATGTCTACACATGCCAGGGATGGTTCTTCATACTTCATTACATTCACTGACGATCTCTCAAGATACGGACATGTGTACTTGATAAGACACAAGTCTGAAGCTTTTGAGACATTTAGAGAATATAAACAAGAAGTCGAGAACCAAACCGGAAAAAGTTTTAAAATCCTTCGATCTGATCGAGGAGGTGAATACTCAAGCAATGAATTCCTGGACTTCCTAAAAGAGAATGGGATTCTCTCTCAGCTGACTCCTCCATATACACCACAGCACAACGGTGTATCAGAAAGGAGGAACCGCACCCTATTAGATATGGTGCGCTCTATGATGAGCACAGCTGAGTTACCAATTTCCTTCTGGGGGTATGCGCTTGAGACAGCCATACATCTATTGAATATGGTCCCCACCAAATCTGTGCCTACCACTCCATATGAGATATGGAAAGGGAAGAGACCATGTCTTAACTATGTTAAGATATGGGGTTGTCCAGCCTATGTCAAATGACAAAATCCGGACAAATTCGAGGCAGGGTCTGTTCTATGCAAATTTATAGGATATCCCAAAAATTCACAAGGGTATATCTTCTACCACCCTGAGGAACAAAGAGTGTTTGTTTCTCGGCATGCCACCTTTTTAGAAAAGGAATTTCTTGAAAAAGAGATTAGTGGTCATGAGGTAGAACTGGAAGAGGTTCCAGCTACAGAAGCTACAACAGAAGATCTGGTGGAACCAGAGGATTCAGTAGTACCCGACGAACCCCAGCCTCTCCGCCGATCTAGTAGGGTTCCTCGCCGACCTGAGAGATACTACGGTTTTCTCATGGATGGTGGGAGCGAGGATTGCATCATGGAGGATGATGACCCAACTAGCTTCGAGCAGGCCATCATGTTGGAGATAGTGCCCTCAGAGTCAATTATTGGATCACAGGCACGTGATTGCAATGATTGAGGGAGGACCTATCCCGGTACGACAGTCTTACTCGAGATGATAGTATGCTATCAGGTTTATCTTTATCATCGTGTACTGCTTTAGGTGACCTGACAGGTCACTATTGCACGTTGATAGAGCCCCTAGGATTCTTACTTAACCACCAGCAGTATGAGGGCGATCATATAAGTGGGAGCTGGGGTCTATAAGCACATCCTTAAAAGGTCCCTAGTCGTGGGAGTTTCGAGACAGGGCATCGATTCTCCAGAGTAGACTAGTGTATACAGTCGAGACCCCGACGAGGGGCGGTGGCCGGTCTCACAAGCCACTGGTGTCAGTTGGTTCACCTAAGATGTATACAGGTGCTCATTGGGTTATGAGTACACCGGACAGGACTTGCTGGGAACCTGCTAGTTGGGATTATACTTGACGTCAGATAGCAGTTCCCTGGTGACATGTGTACAGGTTAGTTCATCGACCTGGGGATCGTCATTTGTCTCGTGTGAGTTCCCACTGTACTTTGATTGCTACCCTACCACGGCTTAAAGGAGTCGTGCAAACAGGTTTTAGTTGGGTACAGTCCCGAGCCACATGGAGGCAGTGAGCGGATCTTCAAGGGTTCGTCTCTCCCGGTATTGGGGGTGAGGTCGCGCTGTGTCTAGGAGAGCCATTACACGAAGTCCTTGGCCAAGGCAGGAGATTTACTGGTAGGTATTCCAGTAGTATCTCAGGGTGTTCTGGGCTACACTCCGACACGACTTGTACCGCTTTTGGGGGTCTGACTTTTACCAACCCCCTAGGCCCGACATGCGATGCTCATAGACGAACGGACCGGACTGTACGGATATTGTCACTGACAGGCTCAGTAGGGTGTCAGGATGAGTTCGCTCATCGACGTCCCTTTTTAGTCAATGGCTGGTGGCCCGTTACGTATTGGCTTATACCTCTGACGTGCTAGTGGTTAAATCCACAGCCATAGTATTGACGAGTCTTTAGAGTCCACCACACTTCCAGTTACTCAGCTTTCGGGCGAAACGCTGTAGAGGCCGTATGGAGATATGGCAGGGTTCGATCAGATACGTGCGGTATTGCACGGATCGTGATCGGACGGTTTTTACTAGCCGGCTTTGGCTTAAGCCGGATTCTAGTGTTAGATAGTGTAGTTTTGTCTTTTTGCATTTGTATTTCGGTCGGAATACAAATGCGGGTGTATATGCACAGTATCGGGGTTTTCCTGTAATTTATTATGGGACCAGTTTTCTGGGGTTGCCAGTTTGCATTCCGTTCCGGCCGGTTTTTCTTTGTTCTTTCCCGGCCGGACTTTTCGTTGGAGGGTGTTAATTGCAAGTTTGCAATTAACATTTTGTGGAGGGGGTTTCTTGCAAAAGGATTGATTATGAAATCTTCTTTGCTATTCATGCATTAATTGGGATTTGATTGGAAATGGGCCGGCCACTGTTGGAATGATGGAGATGAGGGATTAATTTAATATTGATTGCATTGAGCCCATTTTGTGTGTGCTGGAGTTTAAAAAGGGGGTTGATGCATTAATTAAAAAAGAGGCTACATTGTGCAAAAGTTTGTGCAGGGGGGGCCGGCCATATCTTGTAGAGAGAGAGAGAGAGGTTTTATTTTGTGTGTGGACCCCCCCCCCATTTTTGTTTGCTGGGAAGTATTTTAATTTCCTTTTTCATGGTATTAATTCATACACTCTTCACCAATGTACACATTCTTTCCAGTGAGCTTTTTCCTTCTTGTGGCCGAGCTCAATCTTTGATGGAGGCTCCATTTCATTTCCTTTGCATGCTCAAATTCCTCCATCATGGCAATTACACTAAACCCCAAAGAGACAACTATTCTACACTATTCTATAGCAAGTCTTGGACGCGTCGGCTAGCCAACTTCGCGCCCGAGTTGCCTCGGTATAGAGGCAGGAGCCCGTAAAAGATGCAGGCGATGTGGTGCCCTTCCGGCAAGGATGTGACGACCGGAGGATCCGCGGGAGATAGGGACGACGACGAGAAGACCGGAGGACTCGGATCACTCGGTATATCTCTAAACCGTCTTGTTGTTAGCTAGATCTAGTTTAATGGCCCGATCCGGGGTTTAGTGCGCGGTGGTGCCGGTTTGCTAAGTCCAAAAAAAAAAAATTAAAGTTTTTCACCGCTTCCGCATTTGGCCGTCGGGTTATCGGCCGGGGCGCCGCCGTGCACTTACAGTGGTATCAGAGCCTCGCCATTAACTTAGTCTAGCTTGGTTTAATGTGTTTTGCATTTCCGATCGACCAAAATTCCAAAATCTACTTTTTTGTTAGCGACAGTTTTCTGTTGAAATTTTTTGGTCTCCAAAAATTTTTCAGGTTGTATAAAAGTACTGTGCTAGAAGACCTAAGACTACTGTAGAAATTCGAGACACTGATCTCTTCAGTGGAGCGCGGAACCGCGGCAAAATCCTACTTGTTGCCGCGGTTCCGCCGCAGTATTGATGGATCAGTGTGTACAATTTTTCCAGTAGGCTTCTGGGCTAATTTTAGGGGTTTTGGAATATTAATATTGGGCCCAGATTTTCTGTGAGTGCTACAGTATTGCTTGGGGGCCCACTTGTTAATTTTTGATCGATCGGATATTTTAAACACATTTTTCACAGTATTTACATTATATCTGCGACCGTGAATGTCACTCGATCGGTAAATCCGGTCTAACTGCTATAGCCCGGTTAGACGGATTTGCGAACGTGACTTTCACGTTGATGTTCTGTGTTTTGCTGTGTTGTTGCGGATTGGTCGTGGGGGATAGCCTGGATGCAATGCTAGTACTGTTTTGTTGTATTATGTACATTTGATATTGCGGGGCGAGCGTCCGACATGTGGACTGCCGTCACTGCCTGATTGTATTATTCTTTTGGGGCATGACCTGGTTGCGGTCGATGTACCCGTTGTATGTATATTTTACTTTCTGTACTAGGATTGCCCCGCGGTGGGGTGCACGGATAGCCGGGTTCTGGAGGGCAACAAGCCCGCATCTCAGGGCAATGAGACGGAGGGGGCTTCAGTCTGGAATTGACGGGCTATCCGCCGCACTCGTAGGGGGTACAGGTTGACCCAGGAGGGATGCCCAAGTTACCGGATTCCGTGAAGTGCTGGGTGGTCCATTCACGGTGCTGAAGGGGGCTGCCTCGCTTCAGGTTTTGGCGGGTGACTTGCCGCGCCCGTAGGGGTCTAGGTTTTCATTGCACAGGCTATCCACACGACCAGGGGAACGTCGGGTTTCAGCGGCTCTGTGAAACCCGGGGATCCCAGATATCTGTATTGTTCTGTGATGCTGTACATTTCTGTGATGTTGCATTTTATTCACGCCTTGAGCGAAATATAATATATTGGTATATATATTAGTAGATGTTGTATATGTTTTTCATCCGCGCTAGTCCAGTCCCCGCTCTGCCGTTAGTTAGCTAACCTAACGGGTGATGACGGGACCCAGTGGTGAATGCGGATGGCATATACGTACGTCAGTATATTTTCGTTCTTTGTGGTGTGATCAATTGATGGGACTGCATTGATTCGGATCAATGCAAGTTAAACAAACCTATTCTGATGTTGTTGGAACACTTTTCAAAAGGCTGTTATTGCAAGGACGTTCACTTTTGTTTTGCATCGTGGTATTCATTTGGAATATCCTGCTCCTCAGTCGACGAGGCAAGGGCCAAGATCCCTTCACCGGGAGTGACCCCTTGGACAGAATTTTGCGTCAGGGCATTAACTTCACTATAGCCGATTACTTTTGCTTTGCATCGTGGTATTCATTTGGAATATCCTGCACCCCATTCTACGGGGAAAGAGCCGAGATCCCTTCACCGGGAGTGACCTCTTTAGTAAAGGTTTTCGTCACTATATTTTCTAAAAAGCTATCCGTTCCTTCAACGATATCAAGTTCATTACGTTAAAGGTTTTCGCCAGAAACCATTCGTAGCCCTCCGTCGTTTCAGACGGGTAGCACGTAGTATTCATGCCATGTTTGTTGGCCTTCGTCAAGGCATAGTGTATGGTAGCTGCTTGTTGCCTTTCTGCAGCATAGATAGATGCGTTGGTTTGGGACAGTCGTATAGCCTTGTTGGCCTTCGTCAAGGGCTTGTGCGGGTAGGTTCAAATCAACCTGGAGAATGACGGGTAGAACTTGACATGTGACTTATGATTTGTTGGCCTTCGTCAAGGTCATAAGAGCATGGGGCAGAAATCACATCGGGAGTTTCAAAAGAACTGAAACTTGCCAGATATGCGCATACCTTCTGGAGTGTTATAGCGTGAGCGGATTCCGTCACGTTATCATGCGATGATAGTTGGATCCCGATTCCCACTGATGAGTTGGTTTACTCCTCGGGTGACCCCGACTAATTCTTCTTTCAGGTTTAGAGGAGAATTTGAGGTACAGTGGGAGGTTTCCTGATTAGATAAATTGGTAACCATTCTGATCTAGGTTTGAGTGCACGCTGAGTGTTTCTTTTCTCTCTCTCTCTGGCAGCGACCATTGACCCGACCCAAGACTATGACTCAGTGACCAAGTTGACCGAACCTTCTTAACACTGGCTTTTGGATTGTCAGAGTTGCAGACTTCATTGCCACTCCTACTTTTACCCTTTTCTCCAGGACACCCCGTATTACTACGAACGTCCACTTCAATTGGACAAAACCATCGTATGGTTAGATACGAACTCGAAGGGATTCGAGGATGGTTTCCGGTTTTGGAGAAAACGGATAGGATTATTCAGTTGTCTTTTCCCTTTTACCTTCTCTCAAGTTACGAGTACTCCTTAGTTTAGGAGATAGTACACCTATTACGCAAATTGGATAGTCTTCTTCCAAACCTTAGGCTGGTGCCGACCGGTAGGGAATGAAGAAAACCAATTAGCATAACGATGGTGTGCAGAAGGTATTAAGATTAAGACAAAGAAAGGGATTAGTAAGAGGGCAAAGTAAATTGCGACTGATATTCACGACCAAACCAAGTATTTCTTCGCCAATCCTAAATCACCTTTGTATTTCTCCAGGACACTCCGTATCACTACGAAGATCCACAGTTATTTGGATATTCCATCGTATGGTTATATACGAACTCGAAAGAAACTTGTTCCAGTTTGGGGATAGATTCTGGTCCAGGAGAAATAGGAATAAGGTTTATTCGGTTGTCTTTTATCTTCACCTTCTCTCGCATTGCGAGTGTTCCTAGGATTAGGACAGTACACCCATTATGCTTATTGGATAGTCTTCTTCCAAACCATAGGCTGGTGCCGAACAGTAGGGAAGGAAGAAAACCATTTGGCCTAAGGGGTGTGCAGAAGGCAATGACTAAAGACATAAAAAGGGATTTGAAGAGGTGGCAAAGAATTATACGGTTACAGTTGTGAATCTGGATAATGGTAGAGGCATTACTAAGAATACCAGGATACCCCATCGAAACATTTTAATGTTTCAGTTTCAACTGTGTACTGTTAAAAGAAAACTGATTTCCTGATTAGACACTTGCTCCAGGGTATGCATTTACCAGGTTTGATTCTCACATCTGTATGGCTTTACAGATGATGAGTGGGAGTAAGTTATTGGGAATTGAGTGATCATCCTCATTATATCGGGATTCGTTGTAATTGGTGATATTTGAGGAGATCACCTGGGCTGTTTGCCGGTCGGCAAATGTTTGGTTTTGAATATCCGCTGTTGTGCACCAATTTCAAATTGACATATCTGTACGTCTATTTTCATAGAGTGAGATATACCTTTTGATATTATGTCGATGATATTTACCTATATCAGTGGATGGTTAGGTAAGGAGCATTAAACAGCGGTGTAATTCTTCTTAACCATAAGTACAGTTTTCAACCTACGACACACAGTGAAAGAGTTGTTAGACTCAGCGGACTTATACAGAGTATTTTATGTTGTCCAGTGTCCATTAGGACAAAGGGGTTGGTCCTCATACTATATTCTGTTTACTTTTAACTTCTCTAGTTCTTAGACATGTGTTTCGTAGAAACACAGGGTCTAAGTTTTGAGGAGTTATGGGTATTTGAATAGAGTAGAGAACCAAGTGTAGCAAGTATCGGGATTCTTCAAAGTGATCGAAGATGTAGATACTTGTGTATGGTATTCAATTGATAGTAATGATAAAGAGAAATTGCTTCTCTTTCAGGTTACTCATAATTGGAAGCATTCCTAAGTTGAGTAACGCTGATCGGCCTCTCTCCATTTAGTTGACATGCACTGGAGATAGATGCATGATTTGAATCTGGTTCAATTAAATCAGTGCCTCTGGTTCTATATTGGATATAGTACAGTTCATATCTTAACATTGTTAAGGTACGGGGAGTTGTCCGGCTTATGATTAAAACCAGACTCTGGATAACTCAAGGCACGTTTCTGTAATGGCTGTTTGTGGGTTGACCCAGGCTATGACGAGGGTTGACTTTCTACCATCTGGATGAACAATAGCGATATTGTTCTAGACTCGCCACAGTTTTATTTAAAAATGGATTTTTTCAGAAAACAGTAAGTGGGAGTATGGTAGAACTGGAAGTGATTCCAGAACCGCAAACGATTACTGAAGATTTGATAAGGAACCTAAAGATTCAATCTGATTTGACATTCCATTGGCCACTCCACAGATAAGGTGGGTAACTTCAGGCACCCGAGAGGTACTCCGGTAGCCTCAAGGACGGTGACAGGGAAGTTCTTGTTTACCCACACTTGCCATTGTTGTTGTTCCAGGCTGCGAGACCCGGTAGGAGGATGAGTATAGCGTCGTTCTAAACTAGCTTTAGAAGTGCACGTCTATATGACTCTGCCTGAGGGTTGTCGTAGTCAGTGGGAGCAGCGGAAGCATTGGTCGACATCAGGCTTATGTCTATTTATAGACTAAAGCAGATATAGCGGAGTTAGATCATCTGTTTCTGATGTGACAGTCATAGGTTTGACGTCATCAGAATAGGGGATGGATCTGTTGAGAAGGTAATAGGAAGTGATATTTCTATACTACGATCGGTTATATTTTGGTCGTCACACAGTGGTTTCTCCACATGGGACTTGGACATTATATCAGACATACTGGTTACTAGATCTATGGTTTTAGATCTAGATTTGGGTGGTTTCCCAATCAGGGTACTTTGACAGCATTCTAAGAGTATTTAGAATGGACGACTCCTGGCATGGTAGTGTACCTGCAGGTAATGGAGTCACCCTCTCTAAAGGTGTCTTATAGACTAAAGTAGAGAGGGATGTGCATGATTGGCAGATCACTTGCTTAGGCAATTGAGTCAATCATGAGATGTCAAGTACCACACCAGATGTTGTTCTTGTACTAAATGCAATAAGTTGATATTGATCCAATCCTGAAGAAACAATCGGAAGCAGTTTTAGAACATAAGTGGATGTTCTAGGGATATGATAACGACAGCCTCATTCAGGAAACTGTTATCATTCCAGGCTTCCAAGGTGACATGGACGACAAGGAGGTTGTCAGAGTTATAGTTTTCCCTCTGACGAGGGGCAGTATTTTGGACAGGTGGTCCAAGGCAATACTGAGGGAGGCATAGCGCAGGATACTGATTAAGTTCAGTTGACGATACAGTCTAAGAAGTTTGGATTTGGAGTTCATTTATGAGCTAAGTCCCATCAGACATCCAGACATTCTAAGACAGGTATTGCTCATTTCGGGAGATGGTTTTCTCCGCGAACTTGAGATATAGAGAGACATAGAAAGAAACATCAAGGCGGATCCACTCGCTGAGGCTATTCCTTGAACGCGATAGTTTCACAAACGAGCTTTGTGAGACTGACCAGTAGAGGAGTTGGGTGTTCGGTATCACACGGGCTGTGAGTATGCGACATCGCAATAATTAGCCTTGAGTGCAAGTGGGAGATTGTTGGAGATAGTGCCCTCAGAGTCAATTATTGGATCACAGGCACGTGATTGCAATGATTGAGGGAGGACCTATCCCGGTACGACAGTCTTACTCGAGATGATAGTATGCTATCAGGTTTATCTTTATCATCGTGTACTGCTTTAGGTGACCTGACAGGTCACTATTGCACGTTGATAGAGCCCCTAGGATTCTTACTTAACCACCAGCAGTATGAGGGCGATCATATAAGTGGGAGCTGGGGTCTATAAGCACATCCTTAAAAGGTCCCTAGTCGTGGGAGTTTCGAGACAGGGCATCGATTCTCCAGAGTAGACTAGTGTATACAGTCGAGACCCCGACGAGGGGCGGTGGCCGGTCTCACAAGCCACTGGTGTCAGTTGGTTCACCTAAGATGTATACAGGTGCTCATTGGGTTATGAGTACACCGGACAGGACTCGCTGGGAACCTGCTAGTTGGGATTATACTTGACGTCAGATAGCAGTTCCCTGGTGACATGTGGACAGGTTAGTTCATCGACCTGGGGATCGTCATTTGTCTCGTGTGAGTTCCCACTGTACTTTGATTGCTACCCTACCACGGCTCAAAGGAGTCGTGCAAACAGGTTTTAGTTGGGTACAGTCCCGAGCCACATGGAGGCAGTGAGCGGATCTTCAAGGGTTCGTCTCTCCCGGTATTGGGGGTGAGGTCGCGCTGTGTCTAGGAGAGCCATTACACGAAGTCCTTGTCCAAGGCAGGAGATTTACTGGTAGGTATTCCAGTAGTATCTCAGGGTGTTCTGGGCTACACTCCGACACGACTTGTGCCGCTTTTGGGGGTCTGACTTTTACCAACCCCCTAGGCCCGACATGCGATGCTCATAGACGAACGGACCGGACTGTACGGATATTGTCACTGACAGGCTCAGTAGGGTGTCAGGATGAGTTCGCTCATCGACGTCCCTTTTTAGTCAATGGCTGGTGGCCCGTTACGTATTGGCTTATACCTCTGACGTGCTAGTGGTTAAATCCACAGCCATAGTATTGACGAGTCTTTAGAGTCCACCACACTTCCAGTTACTCAGCTTTCGGGCGAAACGCTGTAGAGGCCGTATGGAGATATGGCAGGGTTCGATCAGATACGTGCGGTATTGCACGGATCGTGATCGGACGGTTTTTACTAGCCGGCTTTGGCTTAAGCCGGATTCTAGTGTTAGATAGTGTAGTTTTGTCTTTTTGCATTTGTATTTCGGTCGGAATACAAATGCGGGTGTATATGCACAGTATCGGGGTTTTCCTGTAATTTATTATGGGACCAGTTTTCTGGGGTTTCCAGTTTGCATTCCGTTCCGGCCGGTTTTTCTTTGTTCTTTCCCGGCCGGACTTTTCGTTGGAGGGTGTTAATTGCAAGTTTGCAATTAACATTTTGTGGAGGGGGTTTCTTGCAAAAGGATTGATTATGAAATCTTCTTTGCTATTCATGCATTAATTGGGATTTGATTGGAAATGGGCCGGCCACTGTTGGAATGATGGAGATGAGGGATTAATTTAATATTGATTGCATTGAGCCCATTTTGTGTGTGCTGGAGTTTAAAAAGGGGGTTGATGCATTAATTAAAAAAGAGGCTACATTGTGCAAAAGTTTGTGCAGGGGGGGGCCGGCCATATCTTGTAAAGAGAGAGAGAGAGGTTTTATTTTGTGTGTGGACCCCCCCATTTGTGTTTGCTGGGAAGTATTTTAATTTCCTTTTTCATGGTATTAATTCATACACTCTTCACCAATGTACACATTCTTTCCAGTGAGCTTTTTCCTTCTTGTGGCCGAGCTCAATCTTTGATGGAGGCTCCATTTCATTTCCTTTGCATGCTCAAATTCCTCCATCATGGCAATTACACTAAACCCCAAAGAGACAACTATTCTACACTATTCTATAGCAAGTCTTGGACGCGTCGGCTAGCCAACTTCGCGCCCGAGTTGCCTCGGTATAGAGGCGGGAGCCCGTAAAAGATGCAGGCGATGTGGTGCCCTTCCGGCAAGGATGTGACGACCGGAGGATCCGCGGGAGATAGGGACGACGACGAGAAGACCGGAGGACTCGGATCACTCGGTATATCTCTAAACCGTCTTGTTGTTAGCTAGATCTAGTTTAATGGCCCGATCCGGGGTTTAGTGCGCGGTGGTGCCGGTTTGCTAAGTCCAAAAAAAAAATTAAAGTTTTTCACCGCTTCCGCATTTGGCCGTCGGGTTGTCGGCCGGGGCGCCGCCGTGCACTTACACATCACGAGTAAAGAATCAGTGAAATGGCTGGATGCAATGCGGTCCGAGATGGAATCCATGTACACCAACAAAGTATGGACTTTGGAAGTTGCTCCTGAAGGGGTAAAACCCATTGGGAGCAAGTGGATCTTCAAGAAAAAACTTGGTGTAGATGGGAAAGTGGAGACTTTCAAAGCTAGACTTGTAGCAAAGGGTTTTCGTCAAAAACCAGGTGTGGACTATGATGAAACCTTTTCTCCAGTAGCTATGCTTAAATCCATCCGGATCATGCTTGCCATCGCTGCATATCATGACTACGAAATCTGGCAAATGGATGTTAAGACCGCCTTTCTAAATGGTGATTTAGAAGAGTGCGTGTACATGACTCAGCCAGAGGGCTTCGTAGACAGTGGGAGCAGCGGGAAGGTGTGCAAGCTGCTTAAATCCATTTATGGATTAAAGCAAGCATCGCGGAGTTGGAACATCTGCTTTGACGTCGTTATCAAAGAGTTTGATTTCGTCAAAAACCCAGATGAACCTTGTATTTACAAGAAAGTGGCAGAGAGTAAGGTTGTCTTCCTCGTATTGTACGTGGACGACATACTCTTGATAGGAAATGACATTCCTATGCTGCAATCGGTCAAGCTCTTCTTATCACAAAGATTCTCAATGAAAGATCTTGGTGATGCCTCCTGCATATTGGGAATTAGGATCTATAGAGATAGATCCAAACGGATTTTGGGATTGTCCCAATCCAGGTACATTGACACCATACTAAAGAGGTTTAAGTATGGAAGAATCCAAGCGTGGGGACTTACCCACGATCTCTGGAGTCACTCTCTCCAAAGAGATGTCTCCCAAGACTGATTTGGAGAGAGCTCGCATGCAAGGGATACCATATGCTTCAGCTGTAGGCTCTATCATGTATGCGATGCTATGTACCAGACCCGATGTAGCATACTCACTAAGTGTAGTGAGCAGGTATCAAGCTGATCCTGGAGAAAGTCACTGGAAAGCTGTGAAGAGCATTCTCAAGTACTTACGAAGGACTAAAGAGATGCTCTTGGTGTATGGTAAGGGAGAACTCCAAGTGGAGTCCTTTACCGATTCGAGCTTCCAGAGTGATAAGGACGACTCTAAGTCGCAGTCGGGCTTTGTCTTTACCCTTTACGGAGGGGCGGTTAGCTGGAAGAGTTCCAACCAGGAAACCGTGGCAGACTCGACGATGGAGGCTGAATACATCGCTGCCAACGATGCTGCCAAAGAGGCTGTCTGGATCAAGAAGTTCATTACTGAACTTGGAGTGGTTCCATCCATTGAGCATCCAATACCTTTGTATTGCGATAACAATGGAGCGGTGGCTTTGGCCAAGGAACCCAGGTCCCATCAGCGATCCAGGCATATTCTGAGGCGGTATCACCTGATCCGGGAGATAGTTGATCGCCGGGAGATCGAGGTCAGGAGGGTTGACACGAAGAACAACACGGCGGATCCACTCACGAAGGCCATTCCCCAGATACAGTTTAAGAGACTCTTCGGGATGCTCGGTATGCGATACTACAGCAGCTGGCCCTAGTGCAAGTGGGAGATTGTTAGTTGTATGTATGCCCTAGAGGCCAGTATTGTACAGATGATGTATATTATATTGGATGCTTGGACATATATAGAGATGACTTTCTTGCTCGATATGATAGTATGCTATCTGGTTACTCTTTATCTTAACATGTACACTAGTCTCTTTAAACTGTCTTATAGTTACATGTTGATAAAGCCCTTAGGATGTGTACTAGACTACCTGAACTATGATGCAGATCATACTAGTGGGGACATGGTGGTCCATAAGTACATCCTTCAAGGTCCCTAGTCGTGGGTGTATCGAGACAGGGCATCGATATACCAGTGTAGACTAGCGTATACGCTTCTCGACCCATGAGATGGGCGATGGATGATCCCATATCCATTGGTGTTTGACATCAGAGATGGTATACGGGTGCTCAGTGGAGATTGGGTACACTGGACGGACTCGCCGAGAACTCCCAGATGGTATTATACCTCACGTCAGATGGCAGTTCTCAGGTGACACTTGTACAGGTTAGTCTGTAGACCCGAGATCGTCATAGAGTCTTGTGTGATTCCCACTGTGCTTTGATCTCCACCTTACCACGTCCATGAGGGCGTGCAAAACGGTGGTCTTTGGGTACAGTCCCGAGTCATATGGAGGCAATGAGCGATAGGAGGGGTTTCGTCTCTCCCGGTATTGGGGGTTGATGTTGCGCAGTGCTCGATTGGCCGTAACAGGGAAGTCCCTGGCCAGGGCTGATCAGAGATTTGCTGGTAAGTGTTACCAGTAGTTTCTCGACCCGTTATGAGCCTCACATCGGCACGACTTATCGGTTATTGGGGTCTGACGTTTACCACCCCTAGACTTGATATGCGACATATCAGACGAACAGACCGGACTGTACGGTAAGTGTTACTGGTTGGATTCACAGGAGTGTGAGCGGGCTAGCTCGTCGATCTTCTGATCGCTCAATACCCGGATGGCCGTTACGTTTAGCAGACCGCTTGCGGCTTGTGGGTGCTTGATATGATCATCATCTGCTACCGACGTATTGACGAGTCTTTAGAGTCCTACACAGAGGTTTCCTGGCTCAAGCGAAATGAAATAGGATTGCATATAAGATATGTGCAGGACCGAGAATAATGCGTGTATGTGATACCGTATTCCATTCTCGCGATGAATGTATCGAATGGTTATATTCGATATAACCTAGATATCGAATCAAGGATTGATTCGATAAGCCGATACATAGGATACTAGTCGGTTATATGCGATATGACCGGATCGTTAAATCAAGTGTTGATTTAATGATTTAATGTATAATTATATATTTGATATATTACTTTGCATTAACTAGTGTTGGTTCACTTTAAATGGATTTTCTCACTTGATGTGCAAGTTGTATATGTGATATACTTTTGTGCACATGATTGTATCATGTTTGATGATACTTGCTCATTTGGTTAAGTGTAAAGAATTAAACCTTGGTTAAGAGAGTGGTTAGGGTTTTTATTTATTCATTCTTTTATTTTCTTTTTATTTGGATTAAAAAGAAATGGCAAAAGAATACAAAATGGTTTCTATCTTTCATGAAGCTTGTTGAAGCTTCATGAAGCTTTGACCAAAGTGACCATTTTGTCTTCATGCTTAACCCTAACCATTCTCACTTGACCATGGTCTATTCTCTACACCTAACCAAGGTTAGAAGATGATAAGTAATGATTTTATTATTCATTTAACAACACTTATGATATTCTTTCTTCTTCTTCAAGAAAGCTTGATGCCATCAATGGCAACTTGAGTTCTAAAGTGAGAAATCCAATTCCAAAGTGAACCCACCTCCTATTTCTTCACCCTCTACCTCTTGCCAAGTTATTTTGGGTGTTTTCTTCACAAGTTTCACAAATTTGTGAAGTCGGAGCTTGAACTTGTGATGCCTCAACGTAGATCATCTTCGGCACGAAGCCGACGACCTAGTCCGCCCATTTCTCCGATCAAGCCGACGATTGAGTCCGGGATTCGAGATGGACAGCGAGAGGATGCCTACGTGGAGCCAAGGAAGTGGATATCCGAATCTACAAAGGTTGTAGCTTCTCATCTTTAGTTAAGTTGTTAACTAGATTTATATATCGCCTAAACTTCTAGTCAACGATCCGTATTAGGGTTTCTCGGCATCCATAAAATTTGAAATTGGCATGGTTGATGCCTTGTGAGACCTCTATTGTGTGCCTAGGAACCCTACAGATACTACGCTGGCAGTGGGTTTAACCACAGGCCGCAAGCGGTACTACCTGTATGTAACGGTCCCTAGGTAGATGCCGATAAGAAGACCGATGAGGCTAACCCATCCGAACTCCTACTGAGCCTGAATGTGACAACCTCCGTACAGTCCGGTCTGCTCTTCTGAGAGTATCGCATGTCGGGCCTAGGGGGCGGTAAACGTCAATCCCCTAATAGCGGTACAAGTCGTGTCGGAGTGTAGCCCAGAACACCTTGAGAAACCACTGGAAACACTACAAGTATATCTCGCTTGTCCTGGCCAGGGACTTTGTGTAATGGCTCTCCTAGACACAGCGCGATATCAACTCCCAATACCAGGAGAGACGAATCCTGTCTAACCATCACTGCCTCCAAGTGCTTCGGGGCTGCACCCAACTACTACCTGTTTGCACGACTCATTTGAGCCGTGGTAGGGTAGTAATCTAAGAACAGTGGGAACACACTCTAGGCGAAGTGACAGTATCAAGTCAACGGACTAAGCTGTTCTCATGTCATCTGGGAACTGATAATTGACGATAGGTATATACCAACCAACAGTTTCGAGCGAGTCCTGTCCAGTGTACTCGTAACCTAACGAGCACCTGCATACTATCTCCAGTACGACGTACTGACGGCTGTGGGACAGACCATCTCCCCTCCTGGGATGAGAAGCGTATACACTAGTCTACTCTGGAGTATCGATGTCATGTCTCGATAATCCTACGACCAGGGACCTGTATAAGGATGTGCTTATAGACTACCCAGCCCCCACTAGTGTGACTGTCATCATAATGCTGGTAGTCAAGCAAAAGATCCTAAGGGCCCTATCAATATGTATTAGCAATATGTCAAAAGAAACACATACACATATTAAGATAGAAATAAACCAAATAGCATACTACGATATTGAGCAAGAATGTCAATCCGTGTATATATCCCAAGCTTCCAAAATGTAATATACAAACTAGTACTATACAATAATGGCCTCTAGGGCATATCACACTAACAGGTTCGTGGATATTGGGAATTATCTAGCAACGGGACTTATTCCTAGCGAATGGTCTAAACAAGACAATTATTGATTTCTATCCCGAGTAAAGCATTTTTACTGGGATGAACCTTATTTGTTTAAATATTGTCCTGACCAAATCATTCGCGGATGTGTCCCCAATGATGAATTCAAGAGTGTTTTGTCTTTCTGTCATGATCAGGCATGTGGAGGTCACTTTGGTCCACGTAAGACGGCGGAGAAGGTTTTGCAATGCGGTTTTTACTGGCCTACTTTATTCAAAGATGCATTTGATCATTGCAAAACTTGTCTACAGTGTCAACACACGGGTCGGATTTCTAAAAGAAATGAGATGCCTCTTCAACCGATCTTGGTTGTTGAAATTTTTGACGTTTGGGGTATTGATTTTATGGGTCCTTTTCCCAACTCTTTTAGGAATTTGTACATCTTGTTAGCGGTTGATTATGTCTCAAAATGGGTGGAAGCTATTCCATGTCGCACTAATGACAACAAGGTTGTCATTAAGTTCCTTAAAGAAAATATCTTTTCACGATTTGGACACCCTCGCGCTATCATTAGCGACAACGGGACGTATTTCTGTAATCGGTCTTTTGAGACTTTGATACGAAAATATGCAATCAACCACAAAATTTCCAGGCCCTATCATCCCCAAATGAGCGGGCAAGCTGAGATTTCCAATAGGCAAATCAAACTAATTTTGAAGAAGACGGTTTCTAAAAACCGGAAAGATTGGTCAACCAAATTGACGGATGCTCTTTGGGCATTTCGTACCGCTTATAAGACCGATCTGGGTATGTCTCCTTATAGCCTAGTGTTTGGAAAGGCTTTCCACCTTCCTGTCGAGATTGAGCATAAAGCAATGTGGGCCATTAAAGAACTTAACTTTGATTTAAATCAAGCCTGCAACTTTCGGCAGATGCAATTAAATGAGCTAAGAGAACTCCGCGATGAAGCTTACGATAATGCAGTGATAGTAAAGAACCGAACTAAGGTATTTCACGATAAAAATATTTTGAGAAAAACTTTTACTACATGTCAACAAGTCTTTCTTTACGATTCTCGTCTCCATCTTCATGCGGGTAAGCTAAGATCTCATTGGAAATGACCATTTATGGTGCGGTATGTCTACCCGCACGGGGCAGTTGAAGTTGAAAATAGAAAAAACGGTACAATATTCAAAGTGAATGGGCATAGATTAAAACCGTATTTTTCCACTGACCCCACGGAGGAGCTCCTGCTTTTACAGGAGCCGCTTTATCAGGACTAATTTTCCTCCGCCTCATCTCCATATCATGGTAATATTGTCTCATCCTAAGAATGGAGGTGAGGATTTAAAATAAGTTTGGTGGATATTTTCACTTTCATTTTGTTCTTGCCCCTGTTAAAAACTTTTCCTTCCAAGCCTATAGGTTTTTGAGATTTAGCAGATGACAACAGTGAGTACACTTTTGTAAACAGGTTTGGAGGAGGTTTGTACTTATTTATGCGTAACTTTGCATCATACTTTGCATAAGCACAAAATTTTCAAAAATTTTCTTTATAATAAAAGATTAGAAAGTGAAAAATTACATTTAAAAGATTGGAAAAGTTTAAGAAAACCAAGAAAATTAGATGTTTTCTTAAACGGAACTAGTAATAAGTAGTTATGAGCCGGTGTCCCAAGGGTTAGTAAGATGAAAGAAGTCACCAATCTGAGAATAAAAATAAGTCTGAAAAATAGTCCCTATTCTGGAAGCCAAACATCTGAACGTTGATACCCTACTATACGCACTTACACACGTCTTGAAACTCAGGAGAGTAAAGGATACCTTGAAATGCTCTTGTCTAAAAGCCAAAGTACGAAGAAAAAAATAAATAAAGCATAAAAATATAAAACGGTGAAAAAAAATGAACACTGGTTTTGTAATCACCAAGGCAGCATAAAAAAAATTTAGCGAGGGTGCTTCATCACCTAGTGCCTTAGACCAACTGGTTTGGGAGTCACTGCTAAGCCTTAGGTATTGCAAGACGAGGAAATTACTAATTACGCCTAATATGTGAGCACATTTAGTAATCGGTCGGTTAGTACCTCAAGAAGTATTAACGGTCGCATGAAGAATGTGTGAGCAATTCCATCTGAAATATTCACCGACTAAAAAGTACTGAGGTAGATGGACAAGAGTATGATAGCTTGAATTGAATTCTCCGAGTGTAGGGATGTCTTTTACACACACGTAGGGGTATATGAATGGTGTTTGGAAGAAAGGTAGGGATGAAGAATAAAGACGATGTTTTATTGAGGGGTGATGTGATTTCTAACATCTTTTCATGACTATTAAGATAGGGCTCATGACAACCGAAAAGCTAGTGTAGTTGAAAACTCTTACTTTCAAGTTCATTCTTTTAGAATTCTTATCTTTATATGCAACTTTAACAGTCTTCCTTTTATTATAGGATTTTGTGGGTGCAATCCGCTGAAAACCATCAGGAGACAACACCCCTCCTACCAGGGACACCTAGAGGTTTAAAGGCTTGTTGCACGTGCTCAGTGCAATCGTGTTTGCCTACGAAAGTGTGCTAGTTAGTTTTTCTTTTTCTTTATATTTTCTCCTTCTCTTGAATAAAAGAAGTTTGCTCGAGACGATCAAAATCAAGTTTGGGAGAATTTGTTCAGTCAAAAATATTGCAATCTGTAACATAATAATTTCCTCACATTTCTAATCATCTAAGGATGTTTGTTATAAATATAACACATATTACAAGTTCGTCTGGAAAATATCAAATACCATGTGTTATACTTTATAATCAACATGTTGGAAGGAAATTGTATGTTTATTATATCACGCATGATATTGTATATCTCAACATTCTTCATGGAGATTTTTTGCAGAAAATTATCTCAGGACAGATATCGGAATCGCAAATTCGCCGACAAAATATTGGGAATCAAAGAGTTCAAATCTGGCAGAGAGTCAGAAGAGATAAAAAGATTCCAGATATCACCTGAATAACCACAGACCAACACAAGAAGACACTGGAAAAATGAAGCCATAATCTCACCAAACGGCCGCGGAACCGCGGCCGAGTCAGGCCGATCCGCCGCGGATCCGCGGCCGAGTTAAGGGCTCCAGTGACGATACTTTTCCAGAAGCCTCATTGCAATATTATAGCTTGTTGAAGATGCTCCATTGTAACAACCTTGTTTTGGAAACTTTCCTACAAAAGCCTAGCTTCTTGAGGAAGCTTGATAACTAGCTTATTCTAGAAGTTTCCCTATAACTACCTAGCTTCTTGGGGAAGATTGACCTAGCTTCTAGTGGAAGATTGGTGAGGGACTATAAAAAGAGACCTAATCCTACATGAAAAAGGTTGATTAGTTGTTGATGGTAGTTGATTTCTAGTACACAATCCAAAACCAAATCCAATTCAATTCCAAATCAAGATCCAAATCAAGAATCGTTGAGTACAACATCGAGGGAGTTCATTCAAGATCCTTTACGCGAAGCCGATCGTCATGAACGAGCACGTGATCCGCGATAGATCCAAGCGTCACGGTGATCGAGCAAAGCGAAGATCGACAGAGAAATTATCTTTTCAAAGGAGTGATCGAGAGCATCTTTTTCTTGTAATCTCGAATTGAGAAGTGTAATTCAAAGTTGAATAATATAGGTGATCATTACTTTTAATTCTCGTTTTCTTTAAACTTTCGCTTTATGAAATTTCTAATTCTTGATTCTTTTATTTTCATTATGCGTGAGTAAATCTCCGCTTGCTAAGGATTCGAAGGAATTCGGTAGATCAAATGGTGATGAAATCCTATACGCATCTTAAGTCTTATAAGAATTATGAACTTTAGGAAAAAGAATCGTCAATGACCAAATTTGGAACGAGATCATCGTTCTTGATAATTTCGTTGCAATTTGGGATTAAATGATTGATGATTCTCTTTGCTAAAGGCTAGATTTGAATGATGATCAATAAAAAGACAAGGGATAGTGAAGGAGAAATCCTAGTTTCTTCAATAGATCCCTAATCTTCATTCATCGCCATCGTTCTAGCTATAATTCATCAATAGATAAGATGAGTCATTATTAGTATTCATCATTGCTACTAATTTCATTCGAATCCTACAAGCTATTCTTCAATTTTCTTGATAACTAAAATTGATTTTGGACACTTTATTGATTACTAAATCTTAAACTCTTTCTTGATTTTTCTTGAAAATATTTCATCTCATAAATCTTGATTCATTTTCTTAAATTTTCTTTACTATTTTCTTTCGACTCAACTAAAGCAAAACAAATAAATACACGAATCTCAGTGGACGGCCCGTACTCATTAACAAACTACATCAACGCCGTTATTTATTGCGGTTATAAATTCTTTGATTGTGATAAAACTATTCAACACGTCAAAAAATCGATCAATCATTGGTCCCGCTCCAACTTATAATTCTTATAAGACCGAGAAGGAAATAGGGGATTATCAGGATTCCCGTGCCGCCCAAACGAAGAAAGTGCATTATGATGCATCTTCTTCGGGTGTGTTCATTACCGAGAACTGTTTCTCAGTATCCTTTACGTCCTAGGTATGAGATACCGGATCAGGATCCCACATATGTAATCTGTTACATGGGTTACATATAGGTAGAGAAATGAGAATGGGTGATAAGTTTTAAGAGTTAGAAACAGTGCAATTGTTGCAGCCAAGATGTTGACAGCTATCACCCTGTATTACCAAATACATTATTAGATACCGAACCTGATATACAACATCATATCAGTCTCTTTATTTGGTAAAGAAGGATATAATTTTGTATTGTTGGATAATGTTTTGAACATTTCCTATATCAAGAGTTGATCGGATCATACACGTTATCTAAAAGCATATACGTTCTAAATCAAACCACAGTTCTTAATGTACAAAACACACACAAGAGGAAGAGTTCAGAAATGAACGAATCCTTCTTCAGGCATTGTAGACTAGGTCATATCAATGCGACCCGACTAGCTAAGTTACATTAAGATGCATATTTAAATCAGGTTGAATTTACATCTTGTGAAACTTTCCAGTCATGTCACAAAGATAAAATGACCATAGCTCCGTTTACAGGAAATAGAGAAAGAGTTAGTGAACTCTTGGGATTGATACATGATGATGTATGTAAGTCCCATGTCTACACATGCCAGGACTGGTTCTTTGTACTTCATTACATTCACTGATGATCTCTCAAGATTTTGACATATGTTCCTGTTGAAACACAAGTCTGAAGCTTATGAGAAATTCAATGAATATAAGTTCGAAGTCAAGATCCAAAACGGGTATAAGTATTAAGTCCTTTAATGTGATCAGGGAGGAGAATACTTGAGCACGGAATTCCTGTACTATTCTAAAGGAGAATGAGATTCTCTCTCAGCATTACTCCTCCGTATACACCACAACACGTCGGTGTATCGGGGTGGAGCAATCGCACCCTATGAGATATGGTGCGCTCTATGATGAGTACTAGTGAGTTGTCTATTTCCTTTTGGGAGTTATGCACTTGAAAGCTGCATACCTACTGAATTAGGTTCCAACCAAATCTGGTGCCTACCGCTCCATATGAGAAATGGTATGGGAAGAGCCCATGTCTTAAGTAAGTTAAGATTTGGGTTGTCCGGCCTATGTCAAAAGTAAAATCCGAACAAGCTCGAGGCAAGGTCAGTTCTGTGGAAGTTTGTTGGATATCCCAAGCAATCGCAAGGTATATCTTCTACCGCACCAAGGAACAAAAGGTGTTTTTTTTTCTCGGCATGCCACCTTTTTGATAAAAAGGAATTTATTCTGGAAAGAAATCTGTGGTCATGAGGTAGAAATGGAAGGAGTTCCAGCTATACAAACTACAGCTGATAATTTGGTAGAACCGTAGGATTCAATAGTTCCCGACGAACGTCAGCTTCTCCGCCGATCTGGTAGGGTTCCTCATCCGCCTGAGAGATACTTCGGTTTTCTTAATGACAGTGGGAGCGAGGATTGCATCATGAGATGATGACCCAACTAGTTTCGAGCAGACCATCAAGAGTGGGGACTCTGTGAGAATGGCTGGATGCTAAGCGATCTGAGATGGAATCCATATACACCAACAAAGTATGGACTTTGGTTGCTTTATCTGAAGGGTTAAATCCCTATCAGGAGCAAGTATATCTTGAGAAGATTACTTGGTGTAGATGGAAAAGTTAAGACTTTCAAAGCTAGACTTGTTATAAAAGGTTTTAGTCATCGACCAGGTATGGACAATGATGAAACCTTTTTCTCCTGTGGCTATGCTTAAGTCCATCCGGATCCTACTTGACATTGCTAAATACCATGACTACGATATCTGACGGTCGAGTGTCATGACTGCTTTTATAAATACTGATTTAGAAAAGAGTGTCTATAAGTACACAGTCAGAGGGCTTCGTAAATAGTGGGAGCAGCGGAAACGTGTGCAAGTTGCTTTACAGGTTAAAGCAGGCATCGCAGAGTTGGGACATCTGTTTTGATGTGGTAGTCAAAGCGTTTGACTTCATCAAAATGGTATATGAACCTTGTATATACAAAAAGGTAGTAGAGAGTAAGGAGGTCTTCCTTGTATTGTACATGGATGACATACTCTTGATAGGAAAGGAGTTTCCTATTCTACACTCGGTCAATCTCCTCTTATCACATTGATTCTCCATATAGGATCAAGGTGATTCCTCCTAAATCCTGGGTTTTGGATCTATGAGATAGATCCAAGTGGATATTAGGATTCTCACTAGGTGTGGTGAGATGGTATCAAAAGATCCTGGGGAGAATCACTGGATATCTTCTAGGGTGGTAAGGTCGACTGAAAGTCAGTCACATGCATTGTCTTTACCCTCAATAGGAGGGATGGTATGTTGGAAGAGTTCCAAGCTAGATACCATGGCAAACTAGATGATAAAGGCTGGATACATCGCTACTAACGATGCTACCAAAGAGACAGTCTGGGTGTATATTTGTTCATAAGATGAACTTCGTTCCTACCACTATGTGATAATAGAGTTGTGGCTTATGCCTAGGAACCCCCGTCCCATCAGTGACCCAGACATATTCTAAGGCAGTATCATCTGATCATGGAGATGGATGATCTCCAGAGGATCAAGGTTAGGAGAGTAGACTCAGAGGACAACACGGCGGATCCACTCACAAAGGCCTTTTTCCCAAGAGTGACTTTTATGGGATGGTTGAGTATGTGATACCACAACCAGTGCTATATGATGGCCCTAGTGCAAGTTGGAGATTGTTAGTTATATGTATGCCCTAGAGGTCATTATTGTACATATGATGTATATTATAGTGGATGCTTAGACATACATAGGGATGACTTTCTTGCTCGACATGATAATATGCTATCTGGTTACTCTTTATGTTAACATGTACACTGATTGTCTCTATGTTACATGTTGGTAAAGCCCTTAGGATGTGTACTTGACTACCTGGATTATGATGCGGATCATACTAGTGGGACAAAGGTAGTCCGTGAGTACATCTTTTAATGTTCCTAGTCGTGGGTGTATCGAGATAGGGCATCGATATACCAGAGTAGACTAGCGTATAGCTTCTCTACCCATATAGATGGGCAATGGATGATCCCATATCCATTGGTGTTTGACATCAGAGATGGTATACGGGTGCTCAGTGGAGACTGGGTACACTGGACGGACTCGCCGAGAACTCCTAGATGGTATTATACCTCACGTCAGATATCAGTTCTCTGGTGACACTGGTACAGGGTAGTCTGTCGACCCAAGATCGTCATAGTGTCTTGTGTGATTCCCACTGTGCTTTGATTTCCACCTTACCATGTTCAAGAGAACGTGCAAAACGGTGGTTTTTGGGTACAGTCCCGAGTCACATGGAGGCAATGAGCGATAGGAGGGGATTTCGTCTCTTCCGGTATTGGGGGTTGATGTTGTGCAGTGCTCGATTGGCTATAACAGGAAGTCCCTGGCCAAGGCTGATTATGAGATTTACTGGTAAGTGTTATCAGTAGTTTCTCAACCCGTTATGAGCCACACATCGGCACGACTTATCGAGTTATTGGGGTCTGACGTTTACCACCCCTAGACGAGATATGCGACATATCAGACGAAGAGACCGGACTGTATGGTAGTGTTACTGTTGGGATTCACAGGAGTATGAGCAGGCATGCTTGTTGATCTTCTGATCGCTTAATACCCGGGTGGCCGTTACGTTTAGCAGACCGCTTGCAGTTGTGGGTGTTTGATATGATCATCACCTACTGCCGGCGTATTGACAAGTCTTTAGAGTCCTACATAGAGGTTTCTTGGCTCAAGCGAAACGAAGTAGGAGCACATATGTGATATATGCGAGACCGAGATTAATACGATATGTGATACTGTATTCTATTCTCGCGATTTGTGTTATCGATCAGTTGTATGTGATATAGCCGGGTTATCGAATCAAGTGTTGATTCGATAAGTTGATACACATGATATTAGTCGGTTATATGTGATATAGCCGGATTATTAAATCAAGTGTTGATTTAATAATTTAATGTACAATTATATATTTGATATATTAAGTTACATTAACTAATATTAGCTCACTTATGATTTATCTTTCTCACTTTTGTGCACATAGTATATATGTGATATATATTGTATACATTATTTTGTATCATGCTTGATGATACATGCTTCATGGGTGTGTGTATGACCTACACCATGCTAGCTATAATGTAGGGTTTTTAATTTTCTAAGTAATTCAAAATTGGTTGAATATTGGTCATGGCTAGAAGCTTAGAGAAGCTCGGATAACCATTGACTAAGTCAACTAGTTTTGTTTTGCTTAAGATATTTATTAACCCAACCATTATAATTAGCCATGGTTAAGTCTCTACAAAGGTTAATATATGATATTAACTCACCCATGGTTGTCATTTCTTTACTTGCTCTTTACTTGAGTTGATTTTCTTCATCTCCTTCCTCAAGCTCACTAGCTTTTGGGAGGTCATGAATATGAGTGAGAAAATTATTTCTAAAGTGAGCAAAATTCCTACTTCATCATCCTCTACTACTAGCCATTTAGCATAGGGTCTTTGCTTCACTAATTCCAAAATTAGTGAAGGGGTAGCTTGGGTTAGTGTCTCCTCGACGTAGATCATTTTCGGCCTTGAAGACTTCGAGCAAGCTTGTTCATTTCTTCACGTGAACCCTTTCTTGAGTTCGGATGTTCATTACTTGCAGTATAGGGACTACTACATGGAGCATAATAAGTGAAGGGCCGGTCTACAAAAGTTGTATTCCTCATTCACTTAGATGTAAAAATTTTTACATTTCGTTTCGTCGGATTTTCTAGTTAAGATTCTAGGGTTAGGATTAGCTAGTACAGCAAATTTTTGAAATTAGCATAGATGATGCCTCCCGAAACCTTATTGCCGACCTAGGGAACCCTGCATCAGCAACTATACATTCCTTACATTTCTAATTTCTTGAATCTATCATAACCTTTCTTTTTCTATTAAGGTCATGGATTCTCCCAACAACACGAGTACGAATGTCAATGGCAACACCCCACCACCTACTCTACCACCACCACCTACCGTTGCTGTCACGCCCTGCTTCCCAGTGTATGGGCAGAGGACGCGACGGGTCACGCGGCGCATTTACTCAAAAGTAAACACGCTAAGCGTAACTAAGCAATATAAAATGAAATGTACACAAGAGACAAGATGTAAATGAACAACAACTTTATTTATTAAACATTCTTTTTACAATACAAAGGAAAAGTAAATACATAGACTGAAAGAGATTCCTAAACAGTGGCATAACAGAAATGAAAATATATACAAGTAAACTAGAGTTCTGGGTCGAAGGTTATCTGATCCAAGTCCTCGCTGCTGGGCTCTGTATCCAGAAGGTTCGATCCACCAGACAACATTCCAAAGAAAGAAGAAAGGAATGTCATCAACGAACAATCGCTCGGTAAGTCCCAAAGAATGGGTATAGACAGAATAGACAGAAGGAGAATGTAACTTTTAAAGTTGTATTATATTGTTAACGCTGTTGTTTGTAGCTTGGTACAGAAAATGCCAGTGTATACGAGAGGAGTCCCACTATTCCGAAGACTAAGGTATATGGAGCATAAGGAACTGTTCAGCCACGGTACAACGACAATGGATATTCAGATTAGGTGTATTATGGTTACAGTCTCGTGCCACTTTTAACACCTTCCGTACCAATCTACCCCTTATAAAACCCCGCGATGTCTTGATTGTATTGTCTGTATTGTATTATAAATTGTATATGGATGACTTGCCGGAACCATGATATCAGTAATGGAACGGATATAATGGATGTACATGTAGATGGAGAATATCCATGGTTCGGTTCGGTCAATATTGATTGATGTAGATTGAATAGACGGATTCATGTTGAATTGTAATTTATACTTGAATCATATTCAAGTCAGATTGATTAGATTGAGACTCAGTCTGAGTCAGACACTTTAAAAAGAACTTGAAATTCTGAATTAGTTTTGATGTTATCGGTAAGTGTTGCACATGGACGGCAGGATTTGTGTCTTTTTCCAAGACAATTACTGTTGGGATTCCTTAGCACCCTACTGGGTTTTCACAGTATCTACCATGTCAATTTCAAAATTTTCAAGAGTGCTAATGAACCCTAACCTAGGATCTAGCTAGAGTAAATAGACAATAAAAACATGTAATCAAACATTATAAGAAGTGAACAAGGAATACAACCTTTGTAGACCGGTCCTTCACTTCAAAAGCTCTGTGTAGTTGTCCCTTCGCTGGGAGTAGTGATCTCCCGAACTCTAGTATGGGTTCTCTTGGAGAAATGAACAAGCTTGCTCGAAGTCTTCGAGGCCGAAGATGATCTACGTCGAGGAGACTCAAACCCAAGTTGCCTCTTCACTAGGTGATGAACTTTGTGAAAAGAACACCCTAAACTAAATGGCCAATAGTAGAGTATGATGAAGTAGGAATTTTTCTCACTTTAGATATATTTTTCTCACAATATTTCTTCACTTCCTCATGACCTAGAGAGCTTGAGGGAGATGAAGAAGAAGATCAAGAAAAATGAACAAGAGAATGAGATAAAGTTAGAAATGCAACCATGGGTTAGTGTATGCCATACACTAACCCTTGTAGAGACTAAACTATAGGTTAAGAGAATGGTTGGGTTAATAAATATCTAGGATAATACAAAATTAGTGGACCAAGTCAAGGAAACTACAAGCTTCTCCAAGCTTCCAAACCCTTGAGATTTTCCACCTAATTTTGCATTTATCCTTAATAATTAATTACCCTCATTATCTTAAATATGGTGTAAGTCTTATACACCCATGTCACATATATAACCTAGCATGATACATTAACATATATCACATATATATCATGTATGCATAAGTGAGAAAAATAAATACTTGAGTGAGCATATATATTAGTTAATGTAATTTAATATATCAAATATATAATTATACATTAAATTATTAAATCAACACTTGATTTAATAATCTGGCTATATCACATATAACAGACTAATATAATATGTATCATTTTATCGAATCAACACATGATCTGATAACCCTGCTATATCACATATAACCAGCCGATATCTCATATCGCGAGAATATAATACGGTATCACATATCGTATTAATCTCGGTCCTGCACATATCACATATGTGCTCCTACTCCGTTTCACTTGAGCCAGGAAACATCTGTGTAGGACTCTAAAGACTCGTCAATACGCCGGCAGTAGGTGACGATCATACCAAACTCCCACAAGCCGCAAGAGGCCTGCTAAACGTAACGGCCACCCGGGTATTGAGTGATCAGAAGATCAACAAGCAAGCCTGCTCATACTCCTGCGAATCCAATCAGTAACACTACCGTACAGTCCGGTCTATTCGTCTGATATGTCGCATATCTCGTCTAGGGGTGGTAAACGTCAGACCATAGTAACTTGATAAGCCATGCCGATGTAAGGTCCATAACGGGCAAGAAACTACTGATAACACTTACCAGTAAATCTCATCTACCCTGGCCTGGGATTTCAGTTATGGCCAGTCGAGCATAGCGCAACATCAACCCCCAATACCGGGAGAGATGAATCCCCTCCTATCGCTCATTGTCTCCATGTGACTCTGGACTGTACCCAAAAACCACCTGTTTGCACGACCCACTAAAGCCGTAGTAGGGTAGAAATCAAAGTACAGTAGGAGACACACAAGACTCTATGACGATCTCAGGTCAACAGGCTAACCTGTACTAGTGTCACCAGAGAACTGTTATCTGACGTGAGGTATAATACCATCTAGGAGTTCTCGGCGAGTCCGTTCATTGTACCCAGTCTCCACTGAGCACCCGTATACGATCTCTAATGTCAAACACCAATGAATATGGGATCATCCATCGCCCATCACATGGGTCGGGAAGCGTATACGCTAGTCTACTCTGGAATATCGATGCCATGTCTCGATACTCCCACGACTAGGAACATTGAAGGATGAACTCATGGACTGCCCAAGCCCCACTAATATGATCTGCATCATAATCCTGGTAGTCAAGTACACATCCTAAGGGCTTTATCAACATGTAACAAAGAGACGGTAAGTGTACATGTTAAGATAAAGATCAACCAGATAGCATACTATCATGTCGAGCAAGAAAGTCCTCCCTAAATATGTCCAAGCATCAACTATAATATACATCTCATGCACGATAATGGCCTCTAGGGCATACATACAACTAACAATCTCCCACTTGCACTAAGGCCATCTGTTGTAGTATCTCATACCCAACGTCCTATAAAAATCTCTCTCAGTAAAGGCCTTTATGAGTGGATCCGCCGAGTTAACCTCTGAGTCTACTCTCCTAACCTCGATCTCTTGGAGATCAACCATCTCCATGATCAAGTGATACTGCCTTAGAATATGTCTAGGCTACTGATGGGACCGGGGTTCCTAGGCCAAAGCCACAACTCCTTTGTCACACAATGGTAGGAACCTAGTTCATCTCATGAACAAATATTCATCCAAACTGCTTCTTTGGTAGCATCTTTGATAGCGATGTATCTAGCCTTTATCATCTAGTTTGCCCCGGGATCCAGCTTGGAACTCTTCCAACATACCGTCCTTCTACTGAGGGTAAAGACAGTGCCTATGACTGTCTGACAGTCGACCTTATCACTTTGGAAGCCCGAGTCGGTAAAGAACTCCCACTGGAGTTCACCTTTACCATAACTCCAAAAACATTTCTTTAGTGCTTCTCAAGTACCTAAGAAGGTTCTCCAAAGCTTTCCAGTGATTCTGCCCAGGAACATTTGATACCATCTCACTACACCTAGTGAGAATCCTAACATCTACTTAGATCTATCTCATAGATCCAAAAACCATGACTTAGGAGGAATCACCTAGATCCTACATGGAGAATCAATATGATAAGAGGAGATTGACAGAGCGTAGTATAGGAAACACCTTCCCTATCAAGAGTATGTCATCCACGTATAATACGAGGAATACCACCTTACTCTCTACAACCCTTTTGTACATACAAGGTTCTACCATTTTGATGAAGTCAAACGCTTTGACTATCACATCAAAATAGATGTTCCAACTCCGCGATGCCTGCTTTAACGCATAAAGCAACTTGCATACGTTTCCGCTGCTCCCACTGTCTACGAAGTCCTCTGGCTGTGTACTTATAGACGCTCACTTCTGAATCAGTATTTAGAAAAGCAGTCATGACACACAACCGCCAGATATCGTAGTCATGGTATGTAGCAATGGCAAGTAGGATCTAGATGGACTTAAGCATAGCTATTGGAGAAGAGGTTTCATCATAATCCACACCTGGTCGATGATGAAAACCTTTTGCAACAAGTCTAACTTTGAAAGTCTCAACTTTTCCATCTATACGAAGTAATCTTCTCAAGATATACTTGCTCCTGATGGGGATTTAACCCTTCAGATATAACAACCAAAGTCCATACTTTGTTGGTGTACATGGATTCCATCTCAGATCGCTTAGCATCCAGCCAATCTTACAGAGTCCCCACTCTTGATGGCCTGCTCGAAACTAGTTGGGTCATTATCTCATGATGCAATCCTCGCTCCGACTGTCATCGAGAAAACTGAGTATCTCTCAGGCGGATGAGGAACCCTACTAGATCGGCGGAGAGGCTGAGATTCGTTGGGAACTATTGAATCCTTTGGTTCTACCAAATCATCAGGTTTAGTTTGTATAGCTGGAACTTATTCCAGTTCTACCTCATGACCACAAATTTCTTCCATAAAAAATTCCTTTTCCTAAAAAGGAGGCATGCCGAGAAATAAAAACACCTTCTGTTTCTCGGTGCGGTAGAAGATATTCCCTTGCAAATGCTTAGGATATCCAACAAACCTCAACAAAACTGACCTTGTCTCGAGCTTGTCCGGATTTTTCTTTTAAGTATAGGCCGGACAACCCAAATCTTAACTTGCTTAAGATATGGGCTCTTCCCATACCATATCTCATATGGAGTGGTAGGCACTGATTTGATTGAAACCCAATTCAATAGGTATGCAGCTTCTCAAGTGCATAACTCCCAAAAGGAAACAGGTAACTCAGTAGTACTCATCATAGAGCGCACCATATCTAATAGGGTACGATTGCTCCACCCCGATACACCGTTGTGCTGTGGTGTATACGGAGGAGTAATGCTGAGAGAGAATCTCATTCTCCTTTTGAAATAGTCCAAGAATTCCATGCACAAGTATTCTCCTCCCTGATTACATCAAAGGACATAATACTTATACCTTTTTTGGTTCTTGACTTCGCATTTATATTCATTGAATTTCTCAAAAGATTCAGACTTGTGTTTCAACAGGAACACATGTCTGAATCCTGAGAGATCATCAGTGAACATAATGAATTACAAAGAACTAGTCCTGGGATGTGTAGACAGGGGACCATATATATCATCATGTATCAATTCCAAGAGTTCACTAACTCTTTCTCTGTTTCCAATAAACGGAGCATTGGTCATTTTATCTTTGTGACATGAATGGCAAGTTTCTTAAGATGTAAATTCAAACTGATTTAAATATGCATCTTTATGAAACTTAGCTAGTCTGGTCGCATTGATATGACCTTGTCTACAATGCCTCAAAAAGGATTCGTTCATTTCCGAACTCTTCCTCTTGTGTGAGTTCTGTACGTTAAGAACTGTGGTTTGATTTAGAACGTATATGTCATTAGATAATGTGCCTGAATTGATTAACTCTTTGATATAGGAAATGTTCAAAACATTATCCAACAATAAAAAATTATATCCTTCTTTAGTAAATAAAGAGACTGATATAATGTTGCATATCAGGTTCGATATCTAATAACATTCATTCAGAATCAATGTATTTGGTAATACAAGATGATATCCGCCAAAAAACATTCGCCGAACGGGGTCCCCAAAAATGGGCTGTAGAGGCGCAATTGCATGGAAATGTTTAATACATCATTTTATAGAAATGGTTTTATAAGTTGAAGGTATTTATTTGCAAATTCATTTTATCCCAAGAATAAATTCCCAAAACTTCATCGTGCTATGATAAATATGTGTGTTGTGATGAGGTAGGTCATTACCTCGTGAACTATCTAAAGGTAATATGTTGTTTATGTTGAAAACTAAAGTATGTGGTATTTTACTGAAAAACTGCGATAAAATTTGCAATATAAATTCTTTTGATGTGAAACTTGTTTAATATGTTTGTTAATATTTATTGAACATGATATGAAAGTTTGGTATTTTCTTGTTTAAGAAAAACAAGATTTTTAAAGAAAAACCGAATCGGAAGTCGGAACAACTCTGCTTCCGTCGGGTTTTTAGTGTTTAAGATTTTTAGAATAGAGAAAGAGAGGGGAAGAGGAGACTTACTGGCTAGGGAACAAGAGAAAGGAGAGAGGGAACTAGGGAAGGCTTCGGGGCGTCGTTTCGTCGCCGGAATCTCCTCGGAATTTCGTCGTAGCTTCACCCTTCGCTAACTCCACTTGTACACCAAAGAGGCTTGAAAGTTTTTTGAGAGTCTTGGCAGGGATTTTTGAGTGAGGATGTGTGAATTTGGGTATGGTATTTATAGGAAAAATTAGGGTCTAGGAGGTGAAAGAAATGCATTAAAATTGGATTAAAATTGGATTAAAGGGGAATTTTATTGCACTCTGGATAAATTCAGAGTAAACAAGCAATATGGGGTTAGTGGGGTAGGCCAAAAGTTGCAAGGGAAAAGAATTGGGGGCTTTACCTATGGTCTAGACCGGTGGTACCAGGTTTTTGGGGTATTTCCCCGGCCCAATACCGGCGGATGGGGTTGGGGTTTAGGCCACGTGTTGGTGTCGCTTGGTTTACTCTCGTGCACATGTTTGATTAATCAGTGTCTTTTCAGTTTACGTTTTGTGCACGTGTAGACTCTTGGGCTTCTAAAAAGATTAAAAGAAAATAAAACAAAAAGATAATATGGCTGATGGGATTTGAACTCAGGTACTATGTCTCAGCAGTGCAAGGTCTTACCAATGAGCTACAAGCTCCTTCTTGCTGTTCTAAAGCAAATCAAACTTATAACTCGTGCTCAGGCTTAGGTGTCCCTTTCTGTATTTTGAAAAAAAAATCGTACATAAAGTTAGGGTTGTTACATTCTACCCTCTTTATAAAAATTTCGTCCTCGAAATTTGTAGAAGGAAAGTGTAACATATTCAAAGAAATTTAGTGATAAAACTATGGATAGTGCATAAAAACATTTGGAAGAATGAAAGAATATAAATGTTTTGGTAAGATTGAAAAAGAGGTGATGGAATTACCAGGGTTACCTTGGTCTACAGTCTCGGCTTCTTCGACTACTAAAGTGAAAGCCTGACGCCGAGGTACATTCCTCCTAGCTAGAGGAGCATCCTCTGTCCGTTCTTTTGTCCATGAGGTACGTTCCGTTGAGCTTGATGGAACTGATGAGGAGGAGGTGCAGTCGGTCCACGAGGAGGTGGGGCAGGTAGTGCGAGTCATGGAGCAGGTGCCTGGATGGCTGGACGCTGCTGGTAAGTGATTGCTAGCCTGGGTGCAGCATTTGGGTTATGACTCCGAGGACAAGAACCGATGTCATGAGTAGCTAAGCCGTAGAATAAGCAAAGGCAATTTGCACGCCGGCAGTCTTTCACCAGATGTCCATCTCTCCTGCAGTAGGTACAAAAGGCTGGGCTAGGCCGGTTGTTCGGTACTCCCGGTCTCCTAGGCACAAATGGTGGCCTTGAAGAGGCTCCTCCTGCCATCTGGTTGGCAGGGCGCTTCATCCAGGCAGATTGAGGTCTTCCCCTCATTTTCACCACTGCCTCATATCTGTGGGTAGCTTTCAGGGCCAATTCATGGGTCGGGAAATCCCTTGTGGCTAAAGCAGCTTGGATCTCTGGATCTAACCCTTGTTGAAATCGTCGGGCTCTGATCTCATCCGTCGGTATCAGGTGTGCCGCGAATCTGTTAGGGTATTATATTAGCTGTGTAGTATGTGATATATGAAAATCGAAATATTAAGACATATCTTACCGACTGAGTATGGTAAACTCAGCATTATATTCATCCACGGATTTGGTCCACATCGAACCTTGTTGTAATTGAATGAAATGTTGTTCCATGTCGAATCTGGCAGTCTCAGGGAAGTACTTCGTGTCGAACATATCGCGAAAGGTCTTCCATTCGATTGGCTGGGTGAGAAGGCTTTCTTCCACCTTCCACCAGACCCGTGTATTGTCGGTGAGTTGCAGCTTCGCAACTCGAACCCAAGCTATCTCTGGCACTTGTGAGGCTGCCAGATCATCTTCAATACATTAAGCCCACTCTTCAGCTTCTAGAGGGCTCTCTTTTCCTGAGAATTGCTTGGGGTGCAAAGCCCGGAATTGCTTCACCCCAGGTGCTTCCGCCTCTGGACAGTTCATCAAGATAGCAGTCTGCTGCTGCTGTCCTTCTAGGAGGCTGCAAATTGCCTCAAGTAGTACTGTCTGGTCATTGATCGGAGCAGCGACGGCAAGTGTAAGCGATAGAGGTGAGGGAGTGTTTTTTACATTTGTGCTGGTGTTATTTGGGGAATCCATAACCTTGAAAGAAAATTTTGGGTTAGGATAGATTCAAAATATATAGAATTTGGAATATTCAAGGAATATGAATTGTAAAGAATGTTTTCAGTTGCTGGTTCTTTTGTTATATTACTTAGGTTGTCCACGCAGAACTGACCTGCATGTCCATGCAGAACTGACCTGCATGTCCACACAGAGCTGACCTGCATGGGCTGCCAACAAAATCTGTCACGTCCCGCTTCCCGATGTACGGGCAGAGGGCGCGACGAGGTCCGCTACGCATTTACTCAGAAGTAAACACGCTAAGCGTAACTAAGCAATATAAAATGAAATGTACACAAGAGACAAGATGTAAATGAACAGCAACTTTATTTATTAAACATTCTTTTTACAATACAAAGGAAAAGTAAATACATAGACTGAAAGCGATACCTAAACAGTGGCATAACAGAAATGAAAATATATACAAGTAAACTAGAGTTCTGGGTCGAAGGCTATCTGATCCAAGTCCTCGCTGCTGGGCTCTGTCTCCAGAAGGTCCGATCCACCTGAAAATATTCCAAAGAAAGAAGAAAGGAATGTCGTCAGCGAACAATCACTCGGTAAGTCCCAAAGAATGGGTATAGACAGAATAGACAGAAGGAGAATGTAACTTTTAAAGTTGTATTATATTGTAAACGCTATTTTTTGTAGCTTGGTATAGAAAATGCCAGTGTATACGAAAGGGGTCCTACTATTCCGGAGACTAAGATATACGGAGCACAAGGAACCGTTCAGCCACGGTACAATGGCAATGGATATTCAGGTTAGGTGTATTATGGTTACAGTCTCATGCCACTTTTAACACCTTCCGTACCAATCTACCCCTTATAAAACCCCGCGATGTCTTGATTGTATTGTTTGTATTGTCTTGTATTGTATTGTAAATTGTATATGGATGACTTGCCGGAACCATGATATCATTAATGGAACGGATATAGTGGATGTTTATGTAGATAGAGAATATCCATAGTTCGGTTCGGTCAATATAAATTGATGTAAATTGAATAGACGGATTCATATTGAATTGTAGTTTATACTTGAATCACATTCAAGTCAGATTGATTAGATTGAGACTCAGTCTGAGTCAGACACTTTAAAAAGAACTTGAAATCCTGAATTAGTTTTGATGTTATCGGTAACTGCTGCATATGGACGGCAGGATTTGTGTCTTTTTCCAAGACAATTACCGTGTTGATAACACCGTTTATTAGATTCTCTACCTTAAATAGGCAAGCACCCATATCTCCGGCTCCTTGAGGCTCAAGAGACTGGTCCCGCTTAAACCTATGTTTACTAGGGTGCTTATTGTAATTTAGTATAACTTGAGGGGGTTTTATGTAAAATAGTTTGATATAATTTTCAAAATGCACCTCAAGTATTTAATTATCATCTTTAGGGTTTTTATAGATGTATATTTTATAATTGTGAAATTTCTAGTGAGTAGAACCTAATTTTCATAGTTTATGGTATTTTCTTGTAGTATTGTAATTGTGTTGTATTTGGATGGTATTTTCATGTAATGGTGATTCTTTTAATTTAAAAAGCTTGGAGTATTTATATAATATAACTAAAATTGATATTTTGATAATATATATATATATATATATATATATTTAAAAATAAATTTTATTTATTTTCTTGTAAAAATCTCATTTTCTAAAGAAAAAAGAATAAAAATTCCATCGAGATCGAATTCTCCTTGCGGAGGTCTGAATCTCCGTCTACTAGGCCTAAGGATGTGCGATAATCTGCACCATCCTTAACGGGGTCCCCAAAAATGGGTTGTAGAGGCGCAATTGTATGGAAATGTTTAATACATCTTTTTATAGAAATGGTTTTATAAGTTGAAGGTATTTATTTGCAAAGTCGTTTTATCCCAGGAATAAATTCCCAAAACTTCATCGTGTTATGATAGAGATATGTGTTGTGATGAGGTAAGTCATTACCTCATGAATTGTCTAAAGGTAATATGTTGTTTATGTCGGAAACTAAAGTATGTGGTATTTTACTGAAAAACTGCGATAAAATTTGCAATATAAATTCTTCTGATGTGAAATTTGTTTAATATATTTTTTAATGTTTATTGAACATGATATGAAAGTTTGGTATTTTCTTGTTTAAGAAAAGTAGGATTTTTAAAGAAAACATAATCGGAAGTCGGATTAACTCTGCTTCCATCGGGTTTTAGTGTTTATGATTTTTAGAATAGAGAAAGAGAGGTGAAGAGTACTAGCTAGGGAACAAGAGAAAGGAGAGAGGGAACTAGGGAAGGCTTCGGGGCGTCGTTTCGTCGCCGGAATCTCCTCGGAATTTCGTCGGAGCTTCGCCCTTCGCTAACTCCACTTGAACACCAAAGAGGCTTGAAAGTTTTTGAGAGTTTTAGCAGGGATTTTTGAGTGAGGATGTGTGAATTTGGGTATGGTATTTATAGGAAAAATTAGGGTTTAGGAGGTGAAAGAAATGCATTAAAATTGGATTAAAGGGGCATTTTATTGCACTCTGGATAAATTCAGAGTAAACAAGCAATATGGGGTTAGTGGGGTAGGCCAAAGGTTGCAGGGGAAAAGAATTGGGAGCTTTACCTACGGTCTATACCGGTGGTACCGAGTTTTTGGGGCATTTCGCCGGCCCAATACCAGCGGATGGGGTTAGGGTTTAGGCCACGTGTTGGTGTCGCTTGGTTTACTCTCATGCACATGTTTGATTAATCAGTGTCTTTTCAGTTTACGTGTTGTGCACATGTAGACTCTTGGGCTTCTAAAAAGATTAAAAGAAAATAAAACAAAATGATAATGTGGCTGATGGGATTTGAACTCGTGTGCTATGTCTCAGCAGTGCAAGGTCTTACCAATGAGCTACAAGCTGCTTCTTGCTGTTCTAAAGCAAATCAAACTTATAACTCGTGCTCAGGCTTAGTTGTCCCTTTTTGTATTTTTAAAAAATTCTATACAGAAAGTTAGGGTTGTTAAAGTTGCAGCTCCCATCAACGAGCAAACGGTACTGCTTGAGGTAATCAAGAGCCTCTTGGAGGTTCAGCAGCAGCAGACTGCTATCCTCATGCACCGTCCAGATGTCGAGGTACCCGGAGTCGAGCAATTTCGGGCACTGCAACCGAAACATTTCTCTGGGAAAGAGAGCCCACTGGAGGAAGAAGAATGGGCTCAGTCTATTGAAAATAATCTGACAGCAGCACAAGTGCCAGAGAGTGCTTAAAAGAGAGTTGCGAAGCTATAACTAACAGACAACGCCAGAGTCTGGTGGAAGGCTGAAGAAAGCCGTCTCGCCCAACCGATTGAATGGAAGACATTTCACGATATGTTCGACGCGAAGTACTTCCCTGAAACCGCTCATTTCGACATGGAACAGCAGTTCATCCACTTACAACAAGGCTCGATGTGGAGCAAGTCTGTGGATGAATACGATGCTGAGTTTACCATGCTTAGTAGGTAAGATATTGTCTCAAATTCAAATTCCTGATATCACATATTTCACTGCTAACACAAGGTCATAACAGGTTCCCGGCACACCTGATTCCTACTGCTGAGTAGGTAAGATATTGTCTCAAATTCAAATTCCTGATATCACATATTTATTTTCTTGTAAAAATCTCATTTTCTAAAGAAAAATGCATAAAAATTCCATCGAGATCGAATCCTCCTTACGGAGGTCTACATCTCGCTCTACTAAGCCCAAGGATGTGCGATAATCCGCACCATCCCGAACGGGATCCCCAAAAGTGGGTTGTAGAGGCGCAATTGCATGGAAATGTTTAATACATCTTTTTATTGAAATGGTTTTATAAGTTGAAGGTATTTATTTGCAAAGTCATTTTATCCCAAGAATAAATTCCCAAAACTTCATCGTGCTATGATAGAGATGTGTGTTGTGATGAGGTAGGTCATTACCTCATGAGCTGTCTAAAGGTAATATGTTGTTTATGTCGAAAACTAAAGTATGTGGTATTTTACTGAAAACTGCGATAAAATTTGCAATATAAATTCTTTTGATGTGAAATTTGTTTAATATGTTTGTTAATATTTATTGAACATGATATGAAAATTTGGTATTTTCTTATTTAAGAAAAGTAGGATTTTTAAAGAAAAACCGAACGGAAGTCGGATTAACTCTGCTTCCTTCGGGTTTTAGTGTTTAAGATTTTTATAATAGAGAAAGAGAGGGGAAGAGGAGACTTACTGGCTAGAGAACAAGAGAAAGGAGAGAGGGAACTAGGGAAGACTTCGGGGCGTCGTTTCGTCGCCGGAATCTCCTCGGAATTTCGTCGGAGCTTCGCCCTTCGCTAACTCCACTTGTACACCAAAGAGGTTTGAAAGTTTTTGAGAGTTTTGGCGGGGATTTTTGAGTGAGGATGTGTGAATTTGGGTATGGTATTTATAGGAAAAATTAGGGTTTAGGAGGTGAAATAAATGCATTAAAATTGGATTAAAGGGGCATTTTATTGCACTCTGGATAAATTCAGAGTAAACAAGCAATATGGTGTTAGTGGGGTAGGCCAAAGGTTGCAGGGGAAAAGAATTGGGCACTTTACCTACGGTCTAGACCGGTGGTACCGGGATTTTGGGGCATTTCGCCGAACCAATACCGGCGGATGGGGTTAGGGTTTAGGCCACGTGTTGGTGTCGCTTGGTTTACTCTCGTGCACATGTTTGATTAATCAGTGTCTTTTCAGTTTACGTGTTGTGCACGTGTAGACTCTTGGGCTTCTAAAAAGATTAAAAGAAAATAAAACAAAACGATAATGGGGCTGATTGGATTTTAACTCGGGTGCTATGTCTCAACAGTGCAAGGTCTTACCAATGAGCTACAAGCTCCTTCTTGCCGTTCTAAAGCAAATCAAAATTATAACTCGTGCTCAGGCTTAGGTGTCCCTTTCTGTATTTTGAAAAAAATCCATACAGAAAGTTAGGGTTGTTAAAGTTGCAGCTACTATCAACGAGCAAACGGTACTGCTTGAGATAATCAAGAGCCTCTTGGAGATTCAGCAGCAGCAGACTGCTATCCTCATACACCGTCCAGATGTCGAGGCACCTGGAGTCAAGCAATTCCGAGCACTACACCTGAAACATTTCTCTGGGAAAGAGAGCCCACTGGAGGCAGAAGAATGGGCTCAGTCTATCGAAGATGATCTGACAGCAGCACAAGTGCCAGAGATTGCTTGGATGAGAGTTGCAAAGCTATAACTAACAGACAACGCCAGAGTCTGGTGGAAAGCTGATAAAAGCCGTCTCGCCCAACCGATTGAATGGAAGACGTTTCACGATATGTTCGACGCGAAGTACTTCCCTGAAACCGGTCATTTCGACATGGAACAGCAGTTCATCAACTTACAACAAGGCTCAATGTGGAGCAAGTCTGTGGATGAATACGATGCTGAGTTTACCATGCTTAGTAGGTAAGATATTGTCTCAAATTCAAATTCCTGATATCACATATTTCACTGCTAACACAAGGTCCTAACAGGTTCGCGGCACACCTGATTCCTACTGCTGAGTAGGTAAGATATTGTCTCAAATTCAAATTCCTGAAATCACATATTTATTTTCTTGTGAAAATCTCATTTTCTAAAGAAAAATGCATAAAAATTCCATCGAGATTGAATGCTTATTGCGGATGTCTGCATCTCACTCTACCAGGCCCGAAGATGTGTGATAATCCGCACTATCCCGAACGGGGTCCCCAAAAGTGGGTTTTAGAGGCGCAATTGCATGGAAATGTTTAATACATCTTTTTATAGAAATGGTTTTATAAGTTGAAGATATTTATTTGCAAAGTCGTTTTATCCTAAGAATAAATTCCCAAAACTTCATCGTGCTATGATAGAGATGTGTGTTGTGATGAGATAGGTCAATACCTCATGAACTGTCTAAAGGTAATATGTTGTTTATATCGGAAACTAAAGTATGTGGTATTTTACTGAAAAACTGCGATAAAATTTGCAATATAAATTCTTTTGATGTGAAATTTGTTTAATATGTTTGTTAATATTTATTGAACATGATATGAAAGTTTGGTATTTTCTTGTTTAAGAAAAGTAGGATTTTTAAAGAAAAATCGAATCGGAAGTCAGATTAACTCTGCTTCTGTCGGGTTTTAGTGTTTAAGATTTTTAGAATAGAGAAAGAGAGGGGAAGAGGGGACTTACAGGCTAGGGAACAAGAGAGGGAACTAGGGAAGACTTCGGGGCGTCGTTTCGTCGCCGGAATCTCCTCGGAATTTCGTCGTAGCTTCGCCCTTCGCTAACTCTACTTGTAAACCAAAGAGGCTTGAAAGTTTTTGAGAGTTTTGGCAGGGATTTTTGAGTGAGGATGTGTGAATTTGGGTATGGTATTTATAGGAAAAATTAGGGTCTAGGAGGTGAAAGAAATGCATTCAAATTGGATTATAGACGCATTTTATTGCACTCTGGATAAATTCAGAGTAAAGAAGCAATATGAGGTTAGTGGGGTAGGCCAAAGGTTGCAGGGGAAAAGAATTGGGGGCTTTACCTACGGTCTAGACCGGTGGTACCGGGTTATTGGGGCATTTCACCGGCCCAATACCGGCGGATGGGGTTAGGGTTTAGGCCACGTGTTGGTGTCGCTTGGTTTACTCCCGTGCATATGTTTGATTAATTAGTGTCTTTTCAGTTTATGTGTTATGCACGTGTAGACTCTTGGGCTTCAAAAAAGATTAAAAGAAAATAAAACAAAACGACAATGTGGCTGATGGGACTTGAACTCGGGTGCTATGTCTGAGCAGTGCAAGGTATTACCAATGAGCTATAAGCTCCTTCTTGCTGTTCTAAAGCAAATCAAACTTATAACTCGTGCTCAGGCTTAGGTGTCCCTTTCTGTATTTTGAAAAAATTCCGTACAGAAAGTTAGGGTGTTTAAAGTTGCAGCTCCCATCAACGAGCAAACGGTACTGCTTGAGGCAATCAAGACCCTCTTGGAGGTTCAGCAGCAGCAGACTGCTATCCTCATGCACCGTCCAGATGTTGAGGCACCCGGAGTCAAGCAATTCCGGGCACTGCACCCGAAACATTTCCCTAGGAAAGAGAGACCACTGAAGGCAGAAGAATGGGCTCAGTCTATCGAAGATGATCTGACAGCAGCACAAGTGCCAAAGATTGCTTGGATGAGAGTTGATAAGTCTGGTGGAAGGCTGAAGAAAGCAGTTCATCCACTTACAACAAGGCTCGATGTGGAGCAAGTCTGTGGATGAATACGATGCTGAGTTTGCCATGCTTAGTAGGTAAGATATTGTCTCAAATTCAAATTCCTGATATCACATATTTCACTGCTAACACAAGGTCATAACAGGTTCGCGGCACACCTGATTCCTACTGCTGAGATCCGGGCACGACAATTTCAACAAGGGTTAGACCCGGAAATCCCAGCTGCACTAGCTACAGGGGATTTCCCAACCCATGGTCTCGCTTTGAAGGCTGCTCGACGCTATGAGGCAGTTGTGAAGAAGAAGGGTAGACCGCAAACTTCCGGTGTGAAATGCCCTACCACTCAAATGGTAGGAGGTGCCTCTTCCAGGTCAGCTTTTGCACCCAGGAGACCGGGAGGAGCATTTAACCAGCCCAGTCCAGACTTTTGTTTCTACTGCAAGAGGAATGGACACCTAGCGAAAGACTGCAGGCATGCAAATAGCCTATGTTTGGTTTGTGGCGCATCCACTCACGCCATAGGAGCATGTCCAAATCGACTCAACCCAGCTCCAGCACCTAATCCCGCAATCACAGTTCCACAGCAGCTAGCTATTCAGGCTCATGCACCTCGTCTTGCTCTCCCTGCACTACCTCCACATGGACCTCCTGCACAGCCTCCTCGTCAATTCCATTAAGCACAAAGAAACGTGCCTCAAAGGCATAGAAACATGCCCCAAGGACAGAGGAATGTGCCTCCAGAAAGGAGGAATGTACCCAGGCGTCCGGCTTTCACCATGACAGTTGAGGAAGTCGAAGCCACTGGCCAAGTTATCACTGGTAATTCCCAATCCTTTCATCTTTTCAATCCTTGTATATCACTATATTTCTCCTTTATCTAAAACCAACCTCACACAACTTAGGTACTATACAAGTAGCCACCCTTCCTACACTCGCACTGTTCGACACTGGAGCGTCATACTGCTTCATGTCACAACAATTCGTGAGAACGCATGTGATTCCCATGAAGCCACTCATTTCAAGCTGGAATGTCAGTTCTGGGAATGGAGTCTTGAAGGAGGATTTGATCAGTGTCTAGTTGTAGTTTGCGGACGAGAATTCTACACGAATTTTAAAGTACCGGACATCCCAAATTTCGATGTTGTGTTGGGGATGGACTGGTTGGGAGATTTCTATGCTACGATTGACTGCCGTCAAAGGAGGGTAGTATTTGAGATACCAAATCACCCAGTCTTCTACTTCAAGAGTGGAGATAGAACGTTAGAGCCAGGAATCTTCCGTGCTAAACCGAAGAATGCAGAAGTGTTTACTCTACCGGAGGAAGAAGAAAAGCTAGATGTAGTTCGAGAGTTTGAGGATGTGTTCCCTGAAGATATAACAGGTTTGCCTCCCGATCGAGCTCTTGAATTCAACATTGATTTACTACTTGGTGCGCAACCGGTAATCAAAGCTCCATACAGGTTAATTCCAGAAGGATTGAAGGAGATCCGCACTCAGTTGGACGAACTCTTAAAGAAAGATTGGATTCGTCCCAGTACTTCAAGTTGGGGATCTCCAGTATTACTTGTGAAGAAGAAAGAAGGTTCATACAGGATGTGTGTAGATTATAGAGCTATAAACAAAGTGACGATCAAGAACAAGTATCCACTACCGCGCATCAATGATCTTTTTGATCAGCTAAGTGGATCTTGTGTATTTTCGAAGCTAGATCTTCGTTCGTCTTATCATCAGGTGAAGGTCAAAGAGTCTGATATTCCGAAGACGGCATTCAAGACTCGCTATGGTCATTATGAATATCTCGTAATGCCATTTGGAGTGACCAATGCACCTGCTATATTCATGAATCTGATGAACCAAGTTTTCCGAGAGTACTTAGACAGGTTCGTTGTCATCTTCATCGACGATATCCTGGTGTATTCGAAGAATCGGAAAGAGCACGCCAAGCATTTACGGATTGTCCTGGCGAAATTGTGACAACATCAGCTCTACACCAAGTACAGCAAGTGTGAATTTTGGCTAGATCAAGTCGGATTTCTCGGACATATCGTTTCAGGCGAAGGAATCTCAGTAGATCCAGCTAAGATGCCAGCTGTCAGCGAAAGGCCGACACCAAAGACGATGAAGGATATATAAAGTTTCTTGGGATTAGCAGGATACTACTAAAGATTCATTAAAGGCTTTTCGAAGATTGCAGCACCCCTGACCAAGCTCACACGTAAAGATGAAGCATTCATGTGGTTAGAAGCATGTGAAAAATCTTTTGTAGAACTCAAATCAAGATTAACTTCAGCTCCTATTCTCGTAATACCGGATCAATCTGATGGATTCGTCGTACATTGTGATGCGTCCGGTAAGGGGTTAGGATGTGTTCTACACCAGCATGGAAAAGTTTTGGTTTTTGCATCAAGACAGCTGAAAGTTCGTGAGTGCAACTATCCAACACATGATCTGAAGTTGGCAGCCGTTATCTTTGCACTTAAGATTTGGCGCCACTATCTTCTGAGAGAACGAGTGGATATATACACTGACCACAAGAGTCTGAAGTATGTATTTACTTAGAAGGAATTAAACATGCGGCAGAGAAGATGGCTAGAACTCATGGCGGATTTCGACATCATCCTACAATATCATCCTGGAAAGGTGAATGTAGTTCCTGATGCACTTAGCCACTAGCCATAAGCAATGAATCTCACCGCTCAGTGGAAGCTACAGCATGAATTGCATAGATTGGCGATGGAAGTAATTATACCAGGTAACGCTTCATATTTGATGAACTTACAAGTCCAGTCTACTATTGTCAATCAGATCAAGGGAGCTCAAGCAAAGTGATGCCAAGCTACAAAAGATCTAAGAACAAGTAGAAAATAGACTTCGAACTGACTTCATCATCCATGAAGATGGATCCTTGAGATATGGAAGTCGATTATGTATACCACATGGTCCTGTTCGAGAAGAGTTGATGAAAGAAGCTCACAGCTCTCCGTACTCAGTACACCCCGATGGTACAAAGATGTATAAAGATCTACGGCAACACTACTGGTGGCATGGAATGAAGTGCGAAGTAGCCAGAAGCGTAGCCAAGTGTTTGGCGTGTCAGCAAGTGAAGGCTCACAGAACTGCTGGTCTACTTCAACCATTACCAATCCCAGAATGGAAATGGCAGCACATTACCATGGATTTCGTGACTACCCTCCCTCGCAGCATGAAAGGTAATGACGCAGTATGGGTTATCGTGGATCGATTCACCAAGTCGGCTCACTTTATTCCCTTTCGCGTTGGCCAATCTACCGTGACATTAGAAAAGAAGTACATGGAGGTAAGCATAAATCTAAAGTAAGATTTAACCTCAAAGTGTACTATATTTGATACCCATGAACTCATGCAGGAGATTGTGAGAATACATGGAGTACCAGTTTGCATCGTCTCCGATCGTGATACCAGATTCCGATCACAATTTTGGCAGAGTCTGCAAGCTAGCCTGGGAATGAGTCTGAACTTCAGCACGGCTTACCATCCACAAAAAGACGGAAAGTCTGAGCGAACAATTCAGATTCTAAAAGACATGCTAATAGCTTATATGTTAGACTTCGGAGGTTCGTGGGAAGATCACCTGCACCTTGTGGAGTTTTCATACAACAACAGCTATCAGGGGAGAGTATTGGAATGGCACCATTTGCAGTACTCTACAGAAGGAAGTGTCGATCACCACTAAGTTAGGACGACATCGGAGATCGTGAACTCTTTGGACCAGAGATGATCGTGGCAACTGTAGACGTAGTTTGCACGATCAGGGAAAGAATGCGCATAGCCCAAGACTGACAGAAGCATTGGGCTGATGCGAAACGTCGACATCTGGAGTTCCAACCTGGAGACCATGATTTTCTGAAGATGTCTCTAAACAGAGGAGTGATCCGCTTTGGCAAGAGGGGTAAGTTCAGTCCAAGATATATAGGACCGTTCGACATACTCGAACGAGTCAGAGAAGTGGCATACCGCACTACCACCCTCATTGGAAGGAGTGCACAACGTGTTCCACATATCCCGGCTTCGAAGATATGTGAGAGACCCCAGCCACATCCTTGATCACTCTGAGCTCACTGTACAAACGGACCTAACTTGTGAGAAACAACCCGTTGAGATCCTGGACAGAAAGGCAAAGACATTACTGTCACACCCCGCTTCCCAGTGTACGGAAACGGTGACGTGGCAAGCCCACGGCGTATTTATTTCGAGAAGGTCATTTCCCGGAATAAATACGCTAAGCATAAAATAAGCAATATAAAATGACAAGAGAATTAACATGAGATATAAAAATTTAACAACTTTATTTATATTCAACTTGATTCATTTACAACACATAGTATCAACTGAAATGAAAATACAAGAATGGCAATGCCTAAACAGGTGACATACATAAACTGAAAAGGAGATAACGGGACTAGGCCTGGATCGCGATATGATGTGCTCCTCCTCTGAGATGTCTACCTCCTCAGTCTCCACAGTGTCTGACGAACATTCCAAGAAAACAAAGAAGGGTGGAATGCCCGTCAGCGAACATAAAGTATGTTATGTCAGCTTGTCGTTTAATATAAACATGGAAAGTTCATTTAGAATGCACTTTTATCGTAATATGTGAACAAGTATAGTAATATATGACAAGTAGATAAACATGACAGCATAGCATGAGCATGGAAACAAATATAACATGGCTGTGTAATGTAGGTATGGTGAACATGTGTTCATAACATAATATTGCATTTTGTATGCCCCATTCTTATGCATTTAAGAATAAAAACAGGTGCTTTTGACCCATGTCTGCTACATGTTACAGGTTACAGGTTGTTAGAACAAAAACAGTGAAAAACACAAAAGAAGACACAAAAGAAGGATTTTGACCAACAAATAGGAAGATCTTAGTAAAGCTCAGCAGAAGAACGGTTCACCATCAACAAGACAACAAAAGATCCAAATTTACAAGAAAGACGGTTACAAGATCCATTGCAAAGTGTTCGTTGAAAATCTGGTATCACTGTAGAAGCCCAAATGATAACCTGAATACAGAACCAAGAAGACCAGAAGAACCCCAAGAAGCCCAAGAAAAATCCAAAGATGACCTCATCATTGCGCCGCGCTTCCGCGGCCCAAAGCCCATATACGCGGCGCTTCCGCGGCCTCCCTGAGCCCTAGTGCGCATCTCTTTTTACCATAACTCCTTGGCGGCTGTGAAAAGATTTTCTGGGGGTATATTTGTAATTGTAGACATGCGGTGCAATCTGTAGCCCTAGGGTTTCTATGTCCTATAAATAGAACCCAAGACCTTGTAAATTCTCATGCCTCTTTTCAATCAATAAAATTCAGATTTTCTGAGAGCAAAATTCAGATCTGTTCTTCTTGTTTGGAGGGAGCCGTCAACTAGTAAGTATTTTTATTCTTTTAATTATAATGTCTTCTCATCCCCTAATGAGCGAGTAGTCTCCTCGCTTGGTAGGGTTAGCCTTAGGGAAAGGGTTGAGAGATGAAATCTCTCGCCCCTTTCAATACCACCTTCACCTAATGAATTAGAACTTCACGCATACGAGCACAACCGCTCCCTGCGGCATCCTACCCTTCGAGGTAACGATGAACCGTAGTATAAAGGGCCGGTTCTGCGCGTTTTCCGTGAGGGTTAGGATAATTATCAACAAAGGTAGGGTACAAATCTAGAGGAAGAAATATCTTCCCAAAAGATTTGTATCCACTTTATTGATAATTAACTTAACATCTAAGAGATCTAAAAAAGGAAGGTATTGAAAGCGGTGAGAAAAATCTTTAATTTCCAAAACTTCCCCTAATCCTAACCCTAGCAAGATTCTTAATTAGATTAATTAGATTCAGTCTTTAGATTTTCATAAACCAACCAAAACTACAAATAGAATCAACTCGTTAAAACACTTTAAAGAAATTTACCCGTCTCTGTGGATCGACCCGTACTCACCGGCTAGCTGCGAAGCGACGCCGTTTCTGATTGCGGTAATTACAGTTTTTGACATCAATCAAATGGAGCCGTTGCCGGGGACGGCGTAATCTTTCTTTTTGTGAATTTTCGGGTTGATATAAATTTTAAAAATCATAAAAATTTGAAAAAATCAAAAAAAAATATATATATATATATATAAAAAAATATCATCTTTTATTGTTTGAAGGGTACTCTTTGTGAATCTTTGCAGGTTTCACGGATCTGGAATTTTACAGAGGGCAAATCAGAAGTTGGTGCATAAAAACAGAGGAGAAATTGGACAGAGGAGCAGTACAAAAATTTCCAAAGCCCGATCTTTCTTTTTGGCCGCTCTTCCGCCGCGAAATTGGTCTTCCCGCCGCGGATCCGCGCTCAGTTGGCCACGTCAGCAACTAAAAATTTGCTGGTTTGATTTTTCTCTCTCTCCTATGCAACCTCCCATATATTTCTCTGTAAAAATATTCTGCAGGATTCTCACGCTAAAAATCTTCTTCCCCCTTCCCATAATTGATTTTCTGCAGGATTCTTTGCGCCGCGCTTAAAAGCAAATTGATTGCAAGTGATTTACTGCTTTGCATACTTTAATCTGACTTTAAGGGGCTATTGACCAATTCAGATTGGGTGGGGATTTCATTACCCTTCCCAGGACCCCAGAAATCACTTAAAGCATCTGCATTGACCACTTTTAATCTAAAAAATATTAGACTCAGCCCTAAGGACGTCGAGCTCATTAGGACAGAGGACTAGTATAGACATCGGCCGTTTATCCTAACCGACATTGCGGTGACTAGGCTAGTGGTTTTTAATTAGGCCCACTGTAGTGGTGGTTCCTTCCCACTTACCTGGCCGTACTTGTCCGTGAAGAGGCGGTTTGAGGTTCTATCTCTAGCCCTTTGGAACAGTTAGGAGCTGTCTAGCTGACCTAGGTGACCCTAGACTTAGGTCTGATTGTGCATGTGTGGTTAATTGCAGTTGTATCACTAGTCTCTTTTCAAAATCTTTTTGCAAAAGCTCACTTAATAAAAAAAAAAAGGAGAATCTTTTCAAAACTTGCAACTTGCCGCTAAAGAATCTTTGCACTCACTTACACCACTTCTTCTCAAAGTCGTTTTCTTACCCTCACATTCTGTTTTCTGACTGCACTACCCTTTAGTGTATGTCCTCTTGGACTAGGGATACTAACGCCCGATTAGTCCGTGTTTCGTTGGTACCGACCAACGAACCCTTCGACAAACCCTTCGTCAACGGTCCCTCCTTCTCCTTACCTCCATCTTCAAATTCTTCTTTCGAAGGTATGTCGGGACACGACCCCGACTATACCTTGCCGACGGGAATGATTCCGCCTCCGTTAGGTGCGAATAACCCGAATCTCCCGCCTGTCGAAGCGCCCTCACGAGTCGCGCTCCAGGATCTTTTCTACCCCGTCCGCACCGCCCTCCCCACTTGTCTTTCCCTCCCACCGGCTAATGGGGACAACTTTGAGATAAAACCACACTTCATCAATATGCTGCCTAAGTTTCATGGTTTGGAATCCGAGGATGCATATATTTTTATTAATAAATTCCAAAACGTTTGCGGCATGATGAAGACAACCCAATTAAGTGATGACGCAATAAGGCTAAGGGTCATTCCTTTTACCTTATGTGACCTAGCCGAGAAGTGGCTATACAGCACCGCATCACACTCCATTAGAAATTGGGACGAGTTTGTGAGAGCTTTTCTGAAAAAGTTCTACCCTCATCATAAAACTGCTAGAATCCGAAACGAAATTATACAATTTTCGCAGCTTCCGTCCGAACCATTCTGGAAGTGCTTCGAGAGATTTAAAGACCTACTTGTTCAATGCCCTCATCATGGGATAGAAAAGTGGCAACTTTGCCAAACATTATACGAGGGATTGAACGCGGCAACGAAGCAGTTGCTAGAAACAATATGTCAAGGTCATTTTCTCTCCAAGTCTAGCGACGAAGCTTGGCAGTTTCTTGAGGACCTAAGTGAGCAAACAATTCAATGGGAGAGTACCAAGACCACATCATCTTCTTCAGTTGGTCAATCTAGGGCAGGCATACATCAAATAGATATGTCAATTGCTATGAAGGCCGAGATGGCCTCACTTATGAAAAAGCTAGAAGCCATTGAGACCAAAATCTCATTGACTTCTCCTGCCCCTACTCTACCCACAAGAACTGTTTGTGCTTGTTGTTCGAACCCGTCGCACCTAACCGAAGAGTGCCCTTATAATGCACCCATGCAAGGGCAGGATCAAGTCAATGCTGCATTCCAGCAAAGACAAAGAAACGATCCTTACTCTTCGACATACAATCAGGGGTGGAGGAGTCACCCAAATTTCGCTTGGAACCAAAATCAACAAGTCCAAGGGAATAACAATTTTCAAAGAGCTCCTCCACAACAACAACAAGCACCCCTACAAACTCAAAATCAGCAACCTTTCCAACAACAACCTTATACAAATCAAACGAACAATTTGGTTCAACCTAATGATGATAAGGTTAGCTCGCTCGAGAAAAGTCTTGAAGCATTTCTCAAGCAAACTACAGATTCCGCAGCAAGATTTGAAAGTTATGTTCAATCTTTAATGAATAACAATGCCTCACATGATCAAAGTATCAAATCCATCGAGGCACAAATTGCACAATTAACTGCTGCGTTGAGCGAGAGAGAAAAGGGAAAGCTTCCATTGCCCAATCCCGGTCACACACAAAACGCATATAACAATCACAATGTAAATGCGGTGACCACGTTGAGATCCGGAAGAGAGTTGCAAAATAATGTGGAAACTAGTGATGACATCCCAGCCGGTGGTTCTTCTTCCCCTTCTTCATTCTCTTCACTTCCTTCTTCACCTTTTTCTTTAGAGCCTATTCTCCACCCTTCACACGGCTCTACTTCTTCTGACTCGAACAGACCCATTTCTAACAACACGAACACACCCACACTGGGATCCGTTCCTATTCCACATTCTACTCCACAGACTTGTGACTCAACAAATTTTCAAAATGCACCATTTCCAAACAGGTTGAGTCCTAATAAACCGAATGCACAAGTGGAGAAGATTGTGGAGATCTTTAAGCAGGTTAGCATAAACATACCTCTCTTGGATGCTATCCAACAAGTCCCTTCATATGCGAAAATCTTAAAGGGCTTATGCACTTCAAAGAGAAAGGCATCTCAAGTATCCAAGAAAGTGCTAGTGGCTAGTGCAGTGAGCAATGCTATTAACCACCATCAAACCTTACCCCAAAAACGAAAGGACCCCGGCTGTCCTACTATTTCAATCACAATTGGGGATAAGCAAATTAATCGTGCACTTTTAGATCTTGGGTCTAGTGTTAACCTGATTCCTTACTCCGTGTACGAACAATTAGGGGTTGGAGAGTTGAAACCCACTCGTTGCACTCTCCAAATGGCTGATCGATCAATCACCTATCCAAGGGGTCAACTAGAGGATGTGTTGATCAAAGTCGGGGAATTCATATTCCCCGTTGATTTTATCGTTATGGATACACAACCTGTTGCTAACCCAAGAAACCAAATTCCGGTGATTCTTGGTCGACCATTTTTGGCCACTTCCAATGCCATAATAAATTGTCGCAATGGCTCCATGACTCTATCCTTCGGAAAGAGGTCTAGTGAGTTCAATATTTATAAGATGGGAAGTCTGCCCCCCGTGCCTAAAACTAGTACACGAGAAGTTTGCTCTATTCACGAAATCACGCAGGAGGACTGCGAGCTTGATGATGAAAACAGTCTTGACGCCACTAGTGCGTCCCTTCTTGAGCCTACCACCGTTGACACAACCGATGTTGATTATGAATGTTTCACTTTTTCGGATGACGACGACTCACAACCCGAATATGAGTCGTTTGAATTTTTGGATGAGTCAGTCGAACCATCCGAATCGGTTGTTTGCAGTGATTTCGAACCTGTGTTAGAGTCCTTTGAGTTCGAGGTAGATTCCGCAATGGTTCTTTCGCCTCAGAAATTCGAACTCATGCCCTTGCCGTCTCACCGTAGATATGCTTATATAGGTGAGAATGAGGCTTTTCCCATTATCATATCAGCCTCTCTAGCCTTCGAGCAAGAGAACGCTATTTTAAAAGTCTTACAAGATGGGCGGCAAGTTTTCGGTAGGACTATGGCGGACATCGAGGAGATCAGTTCCCTCATAATTGAATATCATACACAATTGATGGATGATGCCATGTCAATAGAGGACACACGGGAACATCTTAGGGGTATTGTGGTGAGCCAACTTCCTCCCTTAGAAGTTGAAATACCCCCATTTCTTTTAATAAGGTACGAGAATGCCAACACTCCACTGATTGCTGATCGCTTACATTCTCGTATCGATGCCTCACCATCACCTGTGTATTCACCTCCACACCTCCCCTACCACTACTTCTATCTTCACCAATTCTTTGCGGACCACCACAACTTATTCTTTACTGATAAATTTTTCAAATGGTTGGTGTTGACTTTTGGCCTATGCAAAGTTGGGCAGTATTGTCTAACATAGTTTAATTGAAGTTTGGGGGAGGGTCTTTTTGTATATATTTTTGTTTTCTTTTTCTCTAAAAAAATAAAAATAAAAATTTCAAAACATTAAAAATATAAAAAAAATTTGTAAATAAATAAACAGGGGAGTGCCGACATTTTGACCCTCTTGGTTTAGCCTGACAGTGAGGACACTGTCAAAGTTCAAGTTTGGGGGTATGCTCGGTACGTCTTCTTCCTTCGCATTCATTTGTACATATTTTTGCATTTGCATACTTATTTGAAAACCTATAAAAATTTGAAAAATTTCAAAAAATTATAAATAAATGTATTCAATTTTGGCTAATTGACTAGAGTTTGAAAAATAGGTCAACTGGTTAGGAACAACTAGATCTTAGACTGAGTAGATTAAAAACCCTAAAAATAACCTTCCTTAGAGTTTAACTGTGGAAAGCATATGTCTTTGTAGGTTATTTAGAAATAGGCAAATTTTGGGTTCAGTTCTTGGGCTAAGTCGAAACGAAGGAAAAGTATTAAAACTTTTATTAGAGTATAAGTTTGAAAAATAGTTCCTAGCTTAAGTCTAGATTCTGAAAACGTATACCCTACAATTTGCACGATCACGCATCTTGAAACTTGGATTAGTAGAAGAGACCTTGAAATACTCTTGTCTAAAATCCTTAGCACAATGAAAAAAAATAAAATAAAATAAAAAGTGGAAAAAATAAAAAAAATAGACACTGGTTTTTGTGATTACTTAAGGCTGTAAAAATAGAAAAATATTTAGCGAGGGTGCTTCATCACCTAGTGCCTTAGACCAACTGGTTTGGGAGCCACTGCTAAAAGCCTTGGGTGTTGCAGAACTAGGAAGTACGCTTTAAAAACGCTAACGCATCTTGTAATCGGTTGTTGGTACCTCAAGAAGTATTAACAGTCGCATGAAGGATGTGAAAGCGAGGTCTCACAAGTGCTTTGGACAATGGGCGGGAGTACGATTGCTTGATTTGAATTTCCAAGTGTAGGGGTGATATTTACACACACGTGGGGATATGTGATTAGAGTTTAGATAAGAGAAAGGAATGAAAAATAGAACTTGTGTCTTTAATAGAGTTGATAGAAATTCCTAAGCGGAGATGGAACTCTAGAAGGAAAACTTAAGAAATGCCGAAAGCTAGGTAATTCTACAGGATATATGTAATCTTAAGTTAAATAATAAGGAAGTGTGAAGAATATGGGTGGATAATTTACGGGTCGACGATAATAGAATTCCTTGTTAGAAAACCTAAATGGAGAACAAAAGTCAGGAAACCAAGTTGATAGGATTTTGTGGGTAGTATCCGCTAAAAACCCTCAGGAGACAACACTCCTCCTACTAGGGACACCTAGAGGTTTAACGGCTTGTTGCACGAGCTCAGTGCAATCGCGTTTTCCCTGCGAAAGTGTGGCTAGGGTAGATTTTTAAATAATAAGTTTGCTCGAGGGCGAGCAAAAGGTAAGTTTGGGGGTATTTGTTCATAACATAATATTGCATTTTGTATGCCCCATTCTTATGCATTTAAGAATAAAAACAGGTGCTTTTGACCCATGTCTGCTACATGTTACAGGTTACAGGTTGTTAGAACAAAAACAGTGAAAAACACAAAAGAAGACACAAAAGAAGGATTTTGACCAACAAATAGGAAGATCTTAGTAAAGCTCAGCAGAAGAACGGTTCACCATCAACAAGACAACAAAAGATCCAAATTTACAAGAAAGACGGTTACAAGATCCATTGCAAAGTGTTCGTTGAAAATCTGGTATCACTGTAGAAGCCCAAATGATAACCTGAATACAGAACCAAGAAGACCAGAAGAACCCCAAGAAGCCCAAGAAAAATCCAAAGATGACCTCATCATTGCGCCGCGCTTCCGCGGCCCAAAGCCCATATACGCGGCGCTTCCGCGGCCTCCCTGAGCCCTAGTGCGCATCTCTTTTTACCATAACTCCTTGGCGGCTGTGAAAAGATTTTCTGGGGGTATATTTGTAATTGTAGACATGCGGTGCAATCTGTAGCCCTAGGGTTTCTATGTCCTATAAATAGAACCCAAGACCTTGTAAATTCTCATGCCTCTTTTCAATCAATAAAATTCAGATTTTCTGAGAGCAAAATTCAGATCTGTTCTTCTTGTTTGGAGGGAGCCGTCAACTAGTAAGTATTTTTATTCTTTTAATTATAATGTCTTCTCATCCCCTAATGAGCGAGTAGTCTCCTCGCTTGTTAGGGTTAGCCTTAGGGAAAGGGTTGAGAGATGAAATCTCTCGCCCCTTTCAATACCACCTTCACCTAATGAATTAGAACTTCACGCATACGAGCACAACCGCTCCCTGCGGCATCCTACCCTTCGAGGTAACGATGAACCGTAGTATAAAGGGCCGGTTCTGCGCGTTTTCCGTGAGGGTTAGGATAATTATCAACAAAGGTAGGGTACAAATCTAGAGGAAGAAATATCTTCCCAAAAGATTTGTATCCACTTTATTGATAATTAACTTAACATCTAAGAGATCTAAAAAAGGAAGGTATTGAAAGCGGTGAGAAAAATCTTTAATTTCCAAAACTTCCCCTAATCCTAACCCTAGCAAGATTCTTAATTAGATTAATTAGATTCAGTCTTTAGATTTTCATAAACCAACCAAAACTACAAATAGAATCAACTCGTTAAAACACTTTAAAGAAATTTACCCGTCTCTGTGGATCGACCCGTACTCACCGGCTAGCTGCGAAGCGACGCCGTTTCTGATTGCGGTAATTACAGTTTTTGACATCAATCAACATGCAGTGAAGATAAGTGTATTAACAGGTCACTATTTGGGTATACTAATTTACGTGAGTTCAAGGGTGAATGTCAACCAATCTCAAGAGTGTTCTCGAACCCAACAGGCTGTAATCCAGGTGTAAGGAACCACGGGCCCGAATCAAGTGTTAGTAACGAGACTTCGACCCTCGTCGAAGTATTCCAAACTCAACAGGCTATAATCCAGGAGCAAGGAAATACGAGCCCTCATGATAGCTTGCTTATGTTAGTAGACATGGATTCATGATCTAGGGGACTCCTGAGATTTCGTTGGATTCACACATGAACTACCACAATTAAATTTACAGACCTTGCTCGAATCCATGAATACATCAAGTGGCAAGATAGAGTTCATGTCGATATCGAGTATTCATGTCAAGTATTCATGTATTCATCCCAAGTTGTATTCATGGTTAAGTCAAGTCATGTACTCAGGTTTGATATATGTGTTTGAATTCAGGAATTCAGGTTCAGGTTCAAGTATGCATGCTAGTCTTTGAATTCAATTTTGAGTTGGATTCTAATTTGAGTTTAGTTTCAAGTTTGATTTAGACTCAGACTTGAGTCAGACACTTATAACTGATTTAGATCTTGAATTAGGCTCAGGAGTTATCGGTAACTGCTGCACATGGACGGCAGGATTTGTGTATTTTTCCAAGACAATTACCATTGATAACACCGTTAAGTTTTTTACCTTAAATAGGCAAGCACTCACTTTCTCCGGCTCCCTAGGGCTCAAGAGAATTGATCCCGCTTAAACCTATATTTACTAAGGTCTTTAAATGTTGTTTTATATAACTCGAGGGGGTTTTATGAAAATATTTTTAATAAAATTAAAAATAAACCTCAAGAAGTTATTTATAATATTTTTCAAAGAGAATTGATCCCGTTTAAACCTATATTTACTCGGTATTAACTCCACTTACCGATGTTCATTTTTAAAAAGATTTTCAAAGAGGAAGAAGAGAAATTGGGAGGGACTTACCATTTGATTATACAAAGAAGAGGTAGGAGAAGGGATTGTTGTCGTCGTGGCGTCACAGGATCGCAGAAATTAGCTTCGATCCTCGCCGGAACTTGATCGCTTGCTAACTCTAGTTTACTCCACTTGTACCTAGGAACTTTTGAGAGAATTTTGGCTAGAATTTTCAAAATGGTGAGCTAGGGCATGGGGTAGTATTAATAGTGTGGAATTAGGGTTTTGGGATTAAAAGTGTGAATTAAAATGCATTAAAATGAGGATAAATGTGAATTGAAGAGTTTCTATTTGATTGCAGGGAAATCAAATGGTGCAAGGGAGTTAGGGGTAGGCCAAGAGTTGTGTGTGCAAAGCACGGAGGAGCTTGGGCCTAGATCGACCGTCCCCGTCGGTTTTTTATGAAGTTTGGACGGTCAGATTGGGGCTCTGGGGCTCTGGATTCTTGCCATGTGTTCACGCCAGTGTTAACACCCTTTTGTACATGTTTAATTTTTCTGACTTTTCATTTTTATGTGTATTACATGTGTAAACTTTTAGGCTTCCAAAAATTTTAAAAATAAAATCAGAAAAATAATGTGTCTGATAGAATTCGAACACAGAGGTTATGTCACAGCAGTGCAAAGGCTTTACCAGTGAGCTACAAGTTAATTCTTGCTATTCTTTAGCAAAATTTATTTATAACTTGTACCCAGACTGTTATACTCTCTTCTGTACATTAAACTGAAAAATTTTGTACAGAAATTTCAGAGTCATTACAATTACGGAATAAGGAAGTAAATTTGGTCCGAGTAATGTGGAGAAAAGATTCGCCTAGAGAATCAACATGGGAACGAGAAGAAAACATGCGTGCAAGATACCCTTACTTATTTATAAATTAGTCCATATATAAATGTAAATTTTGAGGACGAAATTTTTACAAGGATGGTAGAATGTACGACTCTGAATTTATAATTTTTTAGTTTAATGTACATAAAGGAGTTTACAGGCCTGAGTATAAGTTATAAGTATATTTTGTTTAAGAACAGCAAGAAACAACTTGTAGCTCACTGGTAAAGCCTTGCACTGCTGTGACGTAGCCCCTGTGTTCGAATCCAATCAGATACATTAATTTTTTATGATTTATTTTTTAAACTTTTTGGAAGCCCAAAAGTTTACACGTGCAATACACACAAAAAATAAAAAGTCAGAAAAATCAAACATATGCAAAAGGGTGTTAACACTGGCGTGAACACGTGGCACCAATCCAAAGGCCCCACCCCCTCAAACTACCGGCGAATATTGCAATTTGGCCGGTACCGACGGTTGACCCCAGCCCAATGAGGCACGGGCTTTGCATACTCGACCTTTCCTCTACCCCTAACTCCCTCGATTGCAGAGCAATCAAACAGAGACCCTTCAATTCCTAATTTATCATATTTTTAATGCATTTTAATTCTAAAACCCTAATTCTACACTATATATACTACCCCATGCCCTAGCTCTTCATCATTCTGAAAATTATAACCAAAACTCTCAAAATTTTATAAGTACAAGTGGAGTAGAAAGGAGTTAGCAAGCGGTCAACTTCCGGCGAAGAATCGAAGCTTTTCCGATGACCCCGCGATGCCATGAAGTTCAACCCTTCCTCTTCTACCTTTTCATAGGCTAACTAGCTTGTAAGGCCATCTCAATCCCTCTTCTTCTTCCTTGAAAATCTCATTTCAAAACATATGTCGGTAAGTGCAGTTAATACCGACATCTTCTTCTAAACCCTGGAAATTCCACTTTTTCTTAAAAATTGCTCATCCATATTCTTACACCATACTTGTTATCATAAAATCAATGTTTAGAACAAACTTTTAATCAAAAATATCATGCAAAATAACTTTAACTTAACTTTTACATTAAAATACCATGAACATTGTATATATTATCTTTTATTGTTTTGCTTAAACATACCTTTAGGAAAATTCATGAAGTAATGACCTACGTCTCACATACACACATGGTTCCATAGCACTATACATCTTTGTTGGAATTTTTTTTACGAGTACAATATTACATTAAATTACCATTTACTATAAAACCGAATTTCTTTTAAATTTCTTTGCAAATATACCTCTACAACCCTTTTTAGGGGACCCGCTATTAGATGGTGCGGATTATCGCACCTCCTTGGACTAGTAGAGCGAGATAGAGACCTCCTCACGGTGCATTCGGTCTCGAAAGCTTTTAAATACGGTTTTTAAGAAAAACGCATTTTTCTACTTAAATAAAAATTTAATTTTTAATAATTATATAAAATATTACAAATCCATATATTTTCAAAATATAATAAACTTACATTTTTTTAAAAGAATTACAAGTTTCACTAAAATACCATCAAGATATCAACAAAAGACAAGTTTTACAATAAAATACCATGAACTTTCCAAGCTAAACTATTATACAGTAAAACCTCCGTATAGGAATACTCTATATAGGAATAACCTCCCTATAGTGATAAAAAGTCCCGGTCCCGACTCGGGACCAGTTATAAATAAGAATAACCTCCACAGTGTGATATTCCATACTTTTTCCAAGTCCCGCCTGTACTAATTTACCTCTATATAGTAATAAATTGGCATTAAATTTTAAATAATTTTTTATATATATAAAAAATACATAAAATTACTTGGCTATTACAATTGAACTTAAGATGACATAAATTACTTAACTACACAATTGAACTTAAGATGACATAAAGTACTTATTCAAAGTTGTTTGGGACAATGACTTAATTTTTTGAGTTACTACCATATCCTTTAACTTGCGAGTTCGTAGTAACTCGTCACCACAATCACCTTCTTGTTGAATCCAAAACATTTCTAACTTATCCAACATGTTTGAAGCTTCTCGACATGACACCTTTTCTATTTCCACACTATCGTCTTCCGGATTATCACCTTGCGCTTCTTGCCTTATTGCCGCCATGATTTCTTTTATATATAAAACTCTACTTAAGAATAACCCCCCTATAGTAATATTTTTCCCCGGTCCCAAGGATATTACTGTATAGAGGTTTTACTGTAACTAAATATCTCAAATCCTTAAAAATTTACATCCATGAAAACCCTAAATAATATAAATAACTTCTCGAGATTTATTTTTAATTATATTAAAAATATTTTCATAAAAACCCCTCGAGTTATATAAAACAACATTTAAGGAATTTAGTAAATATAGGTTTAAGCGGGATCAATTCTCTTGAGCCCCAGGGAGCCGGAGAAAGTGAGTGCTTGCCTATTTATTGTAGAAAACATAATGGAGTTATTAATGGTATTTGTCTTGGAAAAAGACATAAATCCTGCCGTCCATTTTCAACAGTTACCGATAACTCTCGGACCTAATTCAGGATCTAAATCAGTTACAAGTGTATGACTGAGTCTGATTCTAAATCAAACTTGAATTCAAACACAAACCAGAATCCAATTCAAATATGAATCCAAACTCTAACATGTATACTTGAACATGAACTTGAATACCTGAATTCAAACTTCAATATCAAACCCGAATACATGACTTGACTTAACCGAACCACGGCTATAACTTGACATGACTACAAGATTACATCCTGAACCTGACTATTTGAACAACTTGTATCCATGGTCTTGGCAAGATTTTTAATATAATCTATACAATACATTACACGGGGTAACGGGGTAGATTGGTAAGGAATGTATTAACGTGGCACGAGATGGTCACTTAAAAGACACCTACATGAACTCTCGTGCCGTTGTCCCATGGGTTTTGACGGGGCCTTGTACTATATGTTACCATAGTTCACAGGGTAAGATGGACTCCTCTCGTATACACAAATACCTTCTGTACCAAGCTACAAACAACTACATTAGAATAATAATCTTATATCTGTACAACGTACCAGTTTTATTTCACACTACTTGTTTTATTCTATTCTTTCTTTTGGGACTTACCGAGCGCTAGTTCGCTGACGCATTCCTGCCTATTTCTTTCTTTGGAATGTTCGTTAGAAGGACCGGACTCTCAGGAGATCGAGCCAAGCCAGGAAGACTTGGACCAATTCACTGTCCAGCCGGACTTCTAGCTCACTTTGTACTTATTTCAGTTTGTATGCCACTGTTTAGGCATTGCTTTATATCATTGTATCTTTCTTTTTCAAAGCAGTTGTATTGTAAAGATGAATGTTTATAAAAGTTGATGGTTATTTTATATCTCTTATCATTCTTGTGCATTTTATATATATTGCTTAGTTACGCTTAACGTATTTATTTCCTAGTAGATACGTTGCGGCCCGCCACGTCACCGCTTCCATACACTGGGAAGGGGACGTGACAGTTGCGCTCGTGAACCTTTAACTGTCTTGATGCAAAAACCACAACCTTTCCATGCTGACCAGAACATATCCTAATCCCTTACCGGATGCATCACAATGTACGTCGAATCCGCCAAATAGATCCGGTATTAGAAGAATAGGTGCAGAGGTTAACCTTAACTTGAGTTCTACAAATGCCTTCTCACATGATTCTGACCACACGGATGATTCATCTTTACGTATGAGCTTGGTCAGGGGTGCTGCAATCTTTGAAAATCGTTCGATGAAGCGTCTATAGTATCCTGCTAAGCCTAAGAAGCTTCTTATATCTATCACCATCTTTGGTGTCGACCATTCGCTGACAGCTGACACCTTAGCTGGATCCATAGAGATTCTTTCGCCTGAAATGATATGTCCGAGAAATCCGACTTGATCTAGCCAAAATTCACACTTGTTGTACTTGGAATAGAGCTGGTGTTGTCGTAATGTCTCCAGGACAATGTGTAAATGCTCGGTGTGCTCTTTCCGATTCTTTGAATACACCAGGATGTCATTGATGAAGATAACAACAAACTTGTCTAAGTACTCTCGGAAAACTTAGTTCATCAGGTTCATAAAGATGGTTGGTGCATTGGTCACCCTAAATGGCATTACGAGATATTCATAATAGCCATAACGAGTCTTAAACACCGTCTTCGGAATGTCGGACTCCTTGAGCTTCACCTGATGATATCCTGAACGAAGAACTAACTTTGAGAATATACAAGATCCACTTAACTAATCGAAAAGGTCATCGATGCGAAGTAATGGATACTTGTTCTTAATCATTACTTCATTCAGAGCTCAATAATCCACATACATCATGTAAGTACCTTCCTTCTTCTTTACCAGCAGCACCAGAGATCTCCAACTTGAGGTACTGGGTCTGATCCAACCTTTCTTCAGGAGTTCATCCAACTGATTACTGATCTCCTTCAATCCCTCCGGACATAGTCGATATGGAGTTTTTATTACTAGTCGTGCGCTGGGTTGCAAATCAATAATGAATTCAAGAGCTCGATCGGGAGGCAAATCTGATATATCTTCAGGGAAAACATTCACGAACTCTCTAACGACCTCTAGCTTCAATCCTTCCGCTTGCAACGCTGCAATCTCTGCCTTCTTTGATTTTGCTCGGTAGATTCTAGGCTCCAAAGTCCGGTCTCCGCTTTTAAAATAGAACACTGGGTGGTCTGGTATTTCAAACACTACCCTCTATTGGCGACAGTCGATGGTAGCAAAGAAAGTTCCCAGCCAGTCCATTCCCAAGACTACGTCGAAATTCGGTATGTCCAGTACTTTGAAGTCCGCATAGAATTCTCGATTGCAGACGACCACTGGACACAGATTGTATCCCAAGGTTGCTTTTAGAACGCCGATCCCTGAACTGACATTCCAGCTGGATATGAGCGAATTAACTGGGATCACATAAGTTTTTAAGAACCGTTGCGATATGAAGCAATGCTATGCCCCAGTTTCGAAGAGTGCGAGTGCAGGTAGAGTGGCTACTAAGATTGTACGTAAGTCGCATGGGATAGGTTTAAATATAACAAATATAGATGGCTAGGAATTGAAATAACTTGAAAGGGAATAGGGAAGAGATTTACCAGTGATAACCTGACCCGTAGCTTCGGCCTCTTCGACCGACATGGTGAATGCTTAGCGTCGTGGCACCTTCTTCTGTACCTGGTTAAACACCCAGCGTTGAGGTTGAGCGGTCTGGGTGCGGGGAGCTGGAGTTGGTAGAGCTAACCAGGTAGGAGGAGTTTGGATCTCCGTTCTAGCGAGAGGGTTATTAGTCCTCCAATTCTGGGGGCATGCTCCGATAGTATGAGTAGAAGACCCATAAATCAAGCACAAGTTGTTCGCTCTACGACAGTTCTTCACCAGATGCCCTGTTCTTTTGCAGTACTTGCAAAATTCTGGTTTGCTGTTGGTGAACGAACCCCCTGGCCTCCGAGATGGTCCGTTGAAAGCTGGCCTGGAAGAGGCCCCTCCTGTGATCTAGTGCAAAGGGCGTTTCATACCGGCCGACTGTAGCATGTCCTTCTTCTTCACAACTGCCTCATAGCATCGGGTAGCCTTCAAAGCAAGCTCGTGGGTTGGGAAATCCCCTGTAGTGAGTGCAGCTTAGATTTCAGGGTCCAACCCCTGCTGGAATCGTTATGCCCGGATCTCAGCAGTGCGAATGAGGTGCACAGCGAACCTATTACGATCTTTTGTTAGCAGTGTTTAAGTGAGATTGGAAAATTCAACTTGAGATTCTATCTTACCTGCCGAGCATGGTAAATTCAGCATTATATTCATCCACAGACTTGACCCACATCGAGCCTTGCTGTAAATGGATAAATTGCTTCTCCATGACAAAGCGGGAAGTCTCCGGAAAGTACTTCACATCGAAGAGGTCTCGGAATGTTTTCCATTCTATTGGTTGCACGAGACGGTTCTCCTCTGCTTTCCACCATACCCTGGCATTATCAGTCAGTTGCAACATAGCAACTCTTACCCAAACTATATCTGGTACTTGAGCCGCTGCCAGGTCATCCTCAATTGTCTGAGCCCATTCTTCTACTTCAAGCGGGCTCTCCTTACCCGAGAACTTCCTTAGGTGCAGTGCCCGAAACTGCTTAACTCCGGGCACCTATGCCTCATGGCGAGCCAATCCTTGGTGTATGAGGGTTGTCTGCCCCCTCTGTCCTTCCAATAGGATCTTGATAGCCTCAAGAAGTACCGTTTACTCATTGATAGGCACTGCAATGGTAGGTGATGGTGGTAGAGTAGGTAGTGGAGTGTTGTCGTTGACGTTGGTACTGATATTGTTCGGAGAGTCCATCACCTTGAAATAAAAGACAGATTAAGATAGATTCAAGGAATTTTGAAATGCAAGGAATGTAAATATTTATTGAATTCATTAATTCCTGTTGTATATTATTTACGACTTCATGCAGAACTGACCTGCATGGGCCACCAATAAAACCTGTCACGACTCGCTTTCCAGTAAACAGAAACGGTGATGTAGCAAGCCCGCGGCATATTTATTCAGAAAAGGTCATTCCCTAAATAAATATACTAAGCGTATTGAAATAATAAATACACATTGCAAGAATAAATGGAGACCGTACAATTTTCAACAAAAATCATTATTTTCATTCAAACTTGAAATATTTACAGATACATGAGTTCAATTGAAAAAGTAATTACAAGAAAAGAAATATCTAAATAGGTGGCATACATAAGCTAAAAGAAAAAGGAAGTTAAGCTAATCCTAAATAGTTATCTGGTCGTAATCTTCCTCTGTAGTGTCTACTTCCTCCGTCTCGACCGTATCTGACGAACATTCTAAGAAAACAAAGGTTGGTGGAATGCCCGTCAACGAACTAGAGCTCGGTAAGTCCCAAAGTAAGAGTGAAGTGACAAGTATATATAGAAATAATGTAAATGACCAGTAAAAATGTGTAGATCTGAATATGGGTATATGTATCTATATGTCTTTATATGGTCATTGTGTTAACGTTAAGTTCCAAGTGTGAATGTCAACGCAACCGTAGAAGTATTCACGAGTTCAAGAGTGGAGCCCCAGGAGCAAGGAAATATGGGTCTATTTCATGTGTTATCATTCGGACTCTAAGTTGTGGAGGAGTCGACCCGACTGAGATTCGAGTAAATAGAAAAAAATAGGTTAATATGGGACTCCTGAAACTCCGTTGGATTCACACAAGAAACTATCCCAAACACCCCGAGTATAATATATATTTTAACTGTAAGATATCCTTAGTTAATTTGATTGGTTGATTATAACATGTCTTGATCGAAACCATAGATTGCAAAAGTTGAAGAATGGAGTCTAGTAAGTCGAGTAGAATGCGAGTCATATCAATTGCAATCTTGGGTCGAGTCAAGTTAGTCGAGTAGATTGAGTTTAAGTTCAAATTCAAGTTTAGGTTCGAGTTTGGACTCAAGTTGAGTTTAAAGTCTAGTTTAGGTTCGAGTTTGTGTTCAAGTTATAAACATTTCATGTGAATGGATTCAACTTTTGAAGATCTTAAGTTTGGGAGAAATCGGACAACTGTTGTACATGGACGGCAGAATTTGTGTCTTTTTCTAAAAGAATTGTCATTGATAGCTCCGTTAATTTGCAGTGTTGTCTAACCTGAATAGGCAAGCACTCACTTTCTCCAGCTCCCTGGGACTCAAGAGAAATAATACCGCTTAAATCTATATTAATCTAGAGTCCTTAAAAATTTATTATTGTTGTTTATATTTTATTTATATTGTTTGCATTTTTTGAGGAGATATTATGAAAAAATATTTTAATATTGTTTAAAAATAAACCTCGAGAGTGATTTATAATATTTAGAGTTTTTATGAACATGTATTCTAATTTTAGTAGTATTTTAGCGATGAAACCTAGTTTTTAAAAGTTTATGGTATTTTAATGAAAACTACTACTTTTGGAACTTGTTGGTATTTTATTAAAATTTTAATCTTAAATTTAAAAAATATATATTTTTCACAATTTTTTTTATTGAAAATACGGTTTCATAATTTTATATAATTTTTCAAAGTTTAATTTGTTTTAAAAAGTCGTATTCTTTTAAATCGTATTTTCATTTACTTTCGAGACCGAATTCTCCATGAGGAGTTCTGTATCTCACTCTACTATCCCAAAGACATACGATAACCCACACCATCTGTAGATGGGTTCCCCTAAAAGGGTTGTAAAGGCGCAATTGCAAAGGATCCAAAAATATCGATTAAAAACATTTATTTGTAAAAACGATGGTATTTTATTGAAAACCCGTATTATTTAAATTAACCATACATCTAAAATATCGTGCTATGAAATCATAGTGTATGTGATGGGATGGATCATTACCCCGTGAATGTTCTAGAGGTATGTATGACTAATTATCGAAAAAGGGTGTATTGAAGTTCATGGTATTTTTGTGTCAAATTTGATATACGTTCTATTTAACGAGAAATTCTAAACACGTGCAAAATTAATTATATGAACATTATTTTAAGGTTATGGTTACAAGTTATTTATGTAGCATGATAATGATAGTAGAAATATTGTACAAAGAGTGTGATTAAGCTAACTCCACCTTTTTATCGATTTGTTTTCAAGAAACGGTTTGAGATAAAACGAAAGAGAGGAAGAAAGAACTTACTTGTTTGGTGCTAGGAGAAGAGAAGAAGAAAGAGAGGGTATTGTGGCATCGTGGTATCGTCGGGAGTGGCTCTGGTCTTCAATGGAATGAGATCGATCGCTAACTCCGCTAGACTAGTTTTAACTTTTCTTTGAACTTAGAGAATTTTGAGAATTTTTTATAGAGATTTTCAGAATTGGGAGAGCTAGGAGATGGGATGTATTTTTAGTGTAAGGATAAGGGTGTGTGAGTTAAAGAATTAGAATTAAAAAAAATTAAAATAGGATTAAAGATGGAAATGAAATGTCTCTGTTTAAATTCAGGAAAATCAAACAGAACAAAGGAGTAGAGGAGAGTTGAAGGGGTCCACGGGCGAAGAATGGAGGGGTTTGGGGCTAGGTGGACCGCCGGTAGCGGCTTGATGGGGAAAACGGGCGGTCGAGATTTGCCCAATCGTCTCGAGATTCATACCATGTGTTTAACTCGTAATTAAAACCTCATTTATCCTATTTGATTTTTCTGAAACTTTTCGTTTCTCCATGTATTTCACGTGCAACTCTTGGGCTTCCGAAAAGTTAAAAAGAAAATATTAAAAAATAATTGTGACTGATGGGATTCGAACACAAAGACTATGTCACAGTAGTGGAGAGGTTTTACCAGTGAGCTATAAATTGTTTCTTGCTTTTATTGAACAAAAATATCTTATAACTCCTAATCAGGCTGAAATACCCTTACTATTAAACAAGTTAATTTTGTACAGCGTTTTTAGAGTCGTTACAATCAATGTTACATCGGTCAATAAAACATGAGCAAGAGTACTTGACTGTGATGGGAATCGTTGGATCTCGAGTTAAAGATGATAGGAGACTCGAATCGTGTGCTTGGATTGAACTGGGTGTATCCGTGAACATGAGATGAAGATGATGATGATGGCCTTTACGATGTAGAGATCTTGGCTTGATGGAAAGATGTCGATGATGTGAGAAAGTGTTGCACTGATGGGATTCTTGTCGCTAGGAGATCTCGTCGACTTCAAAGGTGAGAGAGGGGAAAAGGGAGAAAGAGAAGGCTAGGGTTTTGTAGAGGAAGAGATCTAGGGTTTTGGAGAGGAAGAGGGCTATGAAATAAGGGTTTCGTTCGTGTATGGGCATGGGTTTAAATAGATGTTGGGTTAGTTACGTGATGGAAAGATTCATGCGAAATATCAGGAATTCAGCCAGAAATATGTTGAGCCGGCTTAAAGTATGGTTGAGCCATCTCACAGAGACAAAGAATAAAATGATTGTTCCAAACACAAGTTGAGTCATCTCAGGGTAAACTTGAGCCGTCTCAAGAAGGTGTTGAGCCGGCTCAAGATTATTACGAGCCGTCTCAAACATACAGAGAAAGAAAAGCAATTCTCTGGACCTATGAACCAGCTTAATATTATCACTAGTCCTCTCATGCAACCAGAGAAGGATTTAAACATTAGGAAAGACTCTTGAGCCGTCTCTGGCATGGTTCTGCCGGCTCAGGGATGATATTTGGCTTATATCAAAACTGATATGTTGCTAAACATTTTAAATGGACATGGAATCAAAGAAATACGAAAATACTTGTTTTTATTGGGATTTCTAGATACACGGTGTTACATCCTACCCGCCTTACAATAAAATTTCGTCCTCGAAATTTAAAAGAACGAAGAAACAATGATCAAAGAAACAAGTGAGGGTACGAAATTGTCATGAGCCGGAAATGACACGTGACCGGCAATCGAATCATGTGAAGTCTATAGGACCCCACCGTAACCCAAGTAAGACAAAAACCAGGAATCTAAACCTTTATAAATAAATAATGGAGGTGAAGTTTTGGAAAATGGTTATTAATGAAATAAAGTTCCTCTTTTTAAAGTATAAGTAAGGTTTATTTGAAAATGCAAGTGGATTGTAGACTAAGGTTTGAAAACATTTTCGTCATTAAAAATTTTGGCAGCACCTCCTTTGTAAATTTTGATAAAAACCAGTATATATACCTAAATATTATCAGCATCCCCAATCGGGAGCTATCTCATCACCTAATCGGCGGAAACACAATCACGTAGTGATATACGATGCCTAAGGCGAAGATCAATACAAGAAAAAGTAAAGAAATACCAAAGTATCATCAAGTCAACTATATCCAACTCGACATATAAAAGAATAACATACTAGTTTCGTCTTTAAGTCCAAAAGAATATACAAGTTTTGGTCGATGGAGTTTTTAACTAGATCACAAAGATTATATATATACAAGTGGCGGTTACGATTTGGAATGTAACCCACCTACCAAAGCAATCACCCGAAGAAGAAGCGTGCTAGAAAACCGCTACTGATCCGAGCGGTCGGTCCTGCAAGAAACTATGGCACAACGGAGGTGAGTTGCCAATTCGTGAGTAGAAGATATCATCAAGTAAAAATCGAATGCATAACGATCTACCTAGGTCATATTGTATAATATAACGAATGTGAACGTGTATATACATAAATATCGCGTCAGTTTCAATAAGTGTGTCATATCGGATCGTGCATAACACACGTGATCCCCATGATCAAACAATATGTGGAATTATGTCATCCAATGAGTGTCCATCATCGACACTCGAAAACCTCATAAAAACAACTAAGTGTCCAGTATTGACACTCGAAATCCTTATAAATCTCGTGTCTAACATCGACACTCGAAATCCTCTTATCTCAGGCGCCGTCTCTCGGATCGGCCCTTATATCCATCTGAATCATATAACTCCATTCGGTATCCTCCGGATATCCGCCGAGTTTCCATACTATCATCAGTCGGTCTCATCCTCACTAGGCTCACCCGCCTTTCTATATGGGCTTCTTTTCCCTCGGTACTGTACCGGGTCAACCATGTATCCGCAATCGGTTCCTCCCCTTCTCTCGATTCGGATAATACTCATATCTCAGAACCCAGAAAACTCATGGTGGATGCTAAATCATTATATCAAAAGAAAACAGCATTTTAAAATATTCACAAGTTTTATAAAATCATACATGCGGTTTCTCAAATCTCATAGAAGCAGAAATCCCATGAAAACACTATCTCATAAGAACATGGAAATAATGGAACAATATATAAAAGTACAGAACAGTAATATAACGCATGCTGATGTAAAATGAGCAGTAGTCTAAGGTACTGGTAGGAATATGGTATGATGCGAAATAGCATGGCAAGTTCTATATGTGTGCGAGGCATTGCAATTACCAATGTTGTGTGCGTGAAATATACGAGTCTGTGTACGTGCAACATGTAAATCATTCATAATTGTACAGTGTACTACTAGTATGTTCATATAAGCAATGTAAAGAAGGTATAATATCCGGGATAGTATGCGGTGCTGGGTAATAAGCGGTAATCTATAATTCTAACAGGGTATAGTATGATACGGGTAACATAGAAAGTTCTATATGTGTACGTGGTATGTCAATTACCGTGAGGTGTAGGTAACATGCGAGTATTTGCAAGTGCAACATGAAATTATCGGTAATGGTGCGTATGTCTTAGCAAACGAAGTTAAGTAGAGCTAATGGTATAAACGCAATATATATCGTAAGTAATCGAAGCATGAGCGTATACAGAAATAAGGAAATCGTAACGTGAGCAAACGTTAAAATATCTAACTACGCATGAGCCATACGGTTATAGTTTAAAATAGCACGAAACGTTGTTTTGGAAATAAGGAACTACAATGATTTTGAAATAGATATCATTTGAAAATTCATAGCGCACCCTTGAAGTTATCATTTAAAAATACGTAACGAATCATTAGTTTTCAAAATAAGTATGGCTCTAAATATCTCATAAATTCCCGATTTGGGATTTAGCAAGACTCCTCGAGTCGAAATGAATATCGGCCGTAATCGGCAATCTATTCTCATCATATCATGTACAGAATCACCATCGTACAATATCATCCAATCAATACAGTACGGATCAATAGTCGCATACACCAACTCATCTCATATCATATAAAGTATGGACATCTAGTTGCGTACAGCACATAACAATAATCATATTATATATATAGCATAATGCCTAGGAAATAGACACTAAAAGTATAACTATCTACTAAATATGCGAATATACACATCTAGTGTTCTAGCAAACCCTATTTGGTAGGTATACGTTTCTAATATATATCGTATTCTAATTGCTAAGGTTGTGGGAGTGCTATACGCCAGCCACCCGACTTTCCCCGTAGATATATATCTACTCACCGATACACTCCTCACCCTAGTCGAAGCCGGAGAATGCCACGCCATTCTTCTTCATCTCAGAAGACCCCACGACTGTACCTAAAAACAAAATCATAAAAAAAATCGCATCAAAACCCAATTCGAAATCGAAACAACGAGCGAAACACACATAGGTTAGAACCTAACACATGCCAAATAAGACAAAATACCCCCGGCGTTGACGTACGAACGTAGAACGACCATGTCAAGACATAAAAATCCGAAAACCAAGTTTAGAAACTGTAAGGTATCGTCAAAATCTTCGTAAAACACCTCCAGATTATGAATCATGGAATCTGGGGAAATTTAGCATATAAAATAGGCTTAGTTATCAAGTAAGTGAGATACAGAACAAACCCCAAACCCTAACGCATCATCATGGCCATAATTTATGGCCAATAGGGTTAAATCTGCGGCCAGATCAAGGAAATAGGGGCTCGGGCTTCGAGGGTGGTCTTCTACTGGTCCTAGCATCTCATGGTACTCTCTAAATATTTTTCAAAGCATCCAAGTTGTTCCAGATTCCATTTGAATATCAAAACTCAATGAAAAGAAAGTTTTAAAACTTGAAACAGTTTAAAACCAATGATAGTTGCACTAAAATACTCCCATCTATCACTAATAAAGTTATAATCACTAATTAACCCTCTATTACACCACCACTACTAGTTGTATCCACAAAAAAACACTTTTTAAATCTTACAACTAAGAAAACATGATCTTTAGCTCTAAATATGGTTTGTCATGGAAAGTGTTACAAGTAAATTAGAAAAGATGGTGTTTGACCTCATTGGATGGAATTAGGGATCTTAAGCTTGGAAGGATCCCATTAGAACCTTGGTGATGGCTTCAAGTGATACTACTTGCTATTCTTGGTATTTAAGATGAATGAATCCAAGATTTTGATGAAGTTGATTGCACTTGGTGTAGGATTGATTTTCTTGAGTGAGAACTTGGTGTGTTTTTGTTTGGATGAGAGGGACTTGTAGGAAGAAGAAGGAAAATTATGTGAAGAAATGAGGGTGAATGAGGAGATATGAAACATGTTATGTTGCATTTCCTCTCTCTCTCTCTTACCCAAACCTCTCATGCCCATACCTCTCATCTCATTCATGCCCATGCCTCTTCTCACTAGCCATCATAAATAAAAATCCAAATGAAATGCTAAGTCCCCACTTAAACTTGACATGGCACACAAAAGATAATTAGGAAAACAAAGTATTTGTTTTAACACTCTAACCTTGTATGGATATAATTACATGTTAATTTATGAAAAGACCATTTAAATAAATGTTTTCATAAATAATAATACACTTTATTTCCAATTAATCCCACAAATGAAGCTATATGTAATTATACCAATTTATGAAAACACAAATCCATACCGGTTATCATATCCGTAAAACCTAAAATATTATTATTCAATTTCCAAAATAATATTTACTATTTTCTGAAATGTTACAGAAATGTTCATGTATCAAGAACTAATTAAAAGGATCAAGGAAATAGATAGGGGTGTGAAAATTCACGATCTCGGCCCGACAATCAATGTGTGCAAGGAAGGTACCTAACCAGTCCACCTAATAACAATGTCGTAATCCCCGGTCCTGGGTCAAAGTTTCGTGTAGTAAGGGATGTGTAGTAGAGAAAGTAGTGGATAGGAAATAGTGTGTGTCCCCGGAATTAAATACTCTAGCAGGAACTGGACTAACTAAAATAGTACCTGCGACGACATCCTCTGACGCCTCGGCCATCAAGGTAAAGGCATACCGCCTCTGAATGGGTCCTGGCAAAAATTTCTGCTGTTGGTTGAATCTGTTGAGCTCCGACATCATGGGACAATCTCTAATTTGGTGATCATTAGCCCCATAGATCAAACATTGTCCGTTGTCCCAGCGGCAATCTCTCTGATGGTACCTCGGTTTCTTACAGTAGTTGCAAACCAGCTTTTTCCGCTGTGGTGGGACGGCAGCACGCTTCATCTGAACCCCACAATGCTATCTGACTGGGATCCCTCCACCTGATCAGACTGAGGTCCCTCCTGAAGTCTGGCTAACTGGGCGGCTCGGTCCTCCTTCCTGATATTTCTTTCTCTTGTCCATGACCACCTCAATTCTGCGAGTTGCGTTCAGTATCTCGGAGCATTTTTGGCTATAGTACCCTCAAGGCAATTATTGTAATCGCAGGTATACGATTATGATGATTGAGGGAGGACTTATACGGATAGAACAGTCTTACTCGAGATGATAGTATGTTATCTAGTTTGTCTTTATAATCATGTGCGTGTATTATGTGGAATTACGGATCGCTATTACATGTTGATAGAGCCCATAGAATTCATGCTTGGCTACCAGGGTTATTGTGGCGATCATACTTGTGAGAACTGGGTAGTCTATAAGCAAATCCTTAAATGTACCTAGTCGTTGGAATATCGAGACTAGGCATTGATATTCCAGAGTAGAATAGTGTATACGTTTCTTGACCCCGACGAGGGGAGATAGCCGGTCTCATAGCCATTGGTGTTAGTTAGTCACCAAAGATTGTATACAGGTGCTCATTGGGTTATGAGTTACGCTAGACGGACTCACCGTGAATATGCTAGATGGTATTATACTTATTGTCAGGTAGCAGCTCTCTGGTGACATGAGTACAGATTAGTCTGTCGACCTGAGATCGTCATTTTTCTCATGTGAGTTCCCACTGTGCTTTGATTGTTGGGTTACCCTAACGCCCTAGCCATCATCCGTGGCCGTTTGCGGAACAAAATTTTTTCTAAGAGTTTAAAAACCGCACTAGAATAACCCATTAAACCGGATCTAACCATAAACCTAACTAGCTAAACAAATAGAGCTAACTACTATGGAAAGAAGTCTCACCAAACGATCCAAGTCCTTCGGTTTTCTTTCCTCATCATTCGCTCCGAGTGGCCACCATGACCATGCTTGATCTCTTTTGCTCGCTCCATCGGTACTCCGGGATCGAGCGTGTTCTCCGGTCCTCCTTTGTCGTAGATAATCCACCCGAGGGATGTGATCCATGGCTCTAACTCCTAACTAAGTAACAAAAAGGAGCAACTAGAGAACTTAGGATACTAATTCAAGATCTCTAGGATGTAGTGTGAAGTTCTAAGTGTTTTACTATCTCTATCTAGCCTCCTCTCTTGTTTCTTAACACATGAGAGTGTAGAGAGGACGAAGATGGTGAAGGTGGATGAACTCAAGAGAAGGAGATGAGAGTGATGCAAAATGGTGAGCACAAAAGAAATGAGCAACCATGTGAGAGAAAATAAATGGCATTGGTTTTGTATAACAATATCCATCAATAAACAATGTGACCCATGCTTTAATAGTTGCCACAAATGAATAAAGAATTCATTTGTCAACTATTGAGGTATGGTCCTCACTATACTCCCCTCACCTCACACTTTACACCTCATTTCCATTTATCAAATAAATGGAAAAAGTCAAGATTAGGTGTCCACCTTCTAGAATGTTATCCGTAACAAAATACGGATTACAGTCTGGTCTCTTCGTCTGAGAGTATCGCATACCGGGTCTAGGGGTAGTAAACGACAGACCATAATAACCTGGTAATTCATGCTGATGCGGCTCAGAACCAATCCGGGAAACTATTGATCAGCCTATCAGTAAATCCCAACTGCCTTGGCCAAGGTCTTATTGTCCTGACCAATCGAACACAATGCGATATCAACTCCCAATACCGGGAGAGACGAATCCCCGATAATCGCTCACTGCCCCTCATGTGGCTCGGGACTGTACCCAACCAAAACCTGTTTGCACGACTCAGTAGACCCGTGGTTGAGTAGTGATCAAAGCACAGTGGGAACTCACACGAGACAAATGACGATCTCGGGTCTAAAGACTAACCTGTACTCATGTCACCTGAGAACTTCCACCTGACGATAGGTATAATACCATCTGGAAGTTCTCGGCGAGTCCGTCCGGTGTACTCACACCCAGTGAGTACTTGTATACGATCTTAGGTGCAAAAGACCAATGGTTGCGGGACCATACCATCGCCCCTCGTCGGGGTCTAGAAACGTATACACTAGTCTACTCCGGAATATCGATGCCCAGTCTCGATACTCCCACGACTAAGGACAATTTAAGGATGTGCGAACCGACTACCCAACTCCTACAAGTATGATCGCCATCACAACGCAGGTAGTCTAGCAATGATCCTACGGGATTTATGAACATGTATAAATGATATGTAATAGCAAGTAAAACATACGCACATGTTAAGATAAAGACAAACCAGATAGCATACTACCATATCGAGCAAGATTGTCCAGTACATATATATGTCCAAGCATCCACATATATACATATACAATAATGGCATCTAGGGCATACATATCCAACAATCTCCCACTTGCACTAAGGCCATATATATTGGCGTACCGAATACCCAACTTCTGCTCTAAGGCCAATTGTTGGTGTACCGCATACCCAACATCTAAAAAAGTCTCTCGAACTGTGCTTGAGGAAGGGCCTTGGTGAATGGATCCGCAGTGTTGTCTTTTGTGTCCACTCTCCGCACCTCGATCTCCCGGCGATCAATGATCTCCCTGATTAGGTGATACCGCCTCAAGATGTGCCTGGATTTCTGATGGGACCGTCGATCCCTTGCTAAAGCCATAGCTCCATTATTGTCGCAATACACAAGTATTGGGTTAACAATGGATGGAACCACCTGAAGTTTAGTAATAAACTTCTTAATCCAGATGGTTTCTTTTGGAGCATCGTTGGCAGCAATGTATTCAGCCTCCATCGTCGAGTCTGCGACGATGTCCTATTTGGAACTCTTCCAACAGACCGCCCCTCTGTTTAGGGTAAACACAAAACCCGAGACAGACTTGTTGTCATCCTTGTCACTTTGGAAGCTCGAATCGGTAAAAGACTCCACCTGGAGTTCCCCATTACCGAATCCCAGGAACAGTTCTTTAGTCCTCCTCAGGTACTTCAGAATGTTCTTAACAGCTGTATAGTGGTTCTCACCTGGGTTAGACTGATACCGGCTCACCACGCTAAGCATGTAAGCTACATCTGGATAGGTACATAGCATCGCATACATTATAGATCTTACCGCCGAAACATAGGGTATAGTGCTCATGCGAACCCTCTCCTTATCAGTCTTGGGAGACATCTCTTTGGAGAGGGTAATTCTGTGCAATGCAGGTATGTTACCACGCTTGGAATCTTCCATACTAAATCTCTTTAGTACGGCCTCTATGTACCTGGACTGCGAAAGTCCCAGTAATCTCTTGGATCTATCTCTATAGATCTTAATTCCCAGAATGTACGAGGCATCACCTAGGTCCTTCATGGAGAACCTTTGTGACAAGAACAGCTTGATCGATTGTAGTATAGGAATATCATTTCCTATCAAGAGAAAGTCGTCGACGTACAAGACTAGGAACACGATGGTTCGGCCTACAATTTTCTTATATATACAAGGCTCATTCTCGTTCTTGATGAAGTCAAATCGCTTGACTGTTTCATCAAAATAGATGTTCCAACTCCACGATGCCTGCTTTAATCCATAAATGGATTTAAGCAACTTGCACACCTTCCCGCTGCTCCCACTGGCTACAAAACCTTCCGGTTGATCCATATAAACGCACTCTTCTAAACTTACGTTCAGAAAAGCCGTTTTTACGTCCATCTGCCAGATCTCATAGTCATGGAATGTAGCAATGGCAAGTAGGATCCTAATGGATTTGAGCATAGCCACTGGAGAAAAGGTCTCGTCATAGTCCACAACTGGTCTTTGACGAAAACCTTTTGCAACAAGTCTAGCCTTATAGGTTTCCACCTGCCCATCTACACCAAATTTCTTTTTGTAGATCCATTTGGATCCAACGGGTTTTACCCCAGGTGGAGCAATATCCAAGGTCTACACTTTATTGGTGTACATGGACTCCATTTGGGATCACATGGAATCCAGCCACCTATCAGATTCCCTACTGATAATGGCATGCCTGAAACTAGTAGGATCATCTTCTTTCAAAATGCAATCATCTCGATCCCCGTCTATGAGAAAACCGTAGTATCTCTCGGGCGGATGAGAAATCCTACTAGATCTGCGGAGTGGCTGAGGTTCGTCTGGGACTATTGAATCCTCTGGTTCTACTAAATCTTCAGTTGTAGTTTGTCCTTCTGGAATTTCTTCCAAGTCTACCGTGCTCCCATTTCTTTTTCAACAAACAATCTTTCAAGAAAGGTGGCGTGTCGAGAAACAAATACCTTTTGTTCTTCGACATGGTAGAATAGATATCCATTCGAATGACTGGGATATCCAACAAACTTACATAAAACTGACCGTGCCTGAAGTTTGTCCGGATTATGGTTTTTCACATAGGCCGGACAACCCAATATCTTAACCCGTTTAAGACATGGTCTTTTACCACTCTATATTTCATATGGAGTCTTAGGCATAGATTTAGACGGAACCTGATTTAATAGGTACGCGGTTGTTTCAAGCGGAAGTCCCCAGAAAGAAAGAGGCAACTTGGCGTTACTCATCATGGAGCGAACCATATCCAATAGGGTACGGTTCCTCCGCTCCGATACACCGTTGTGCTGTGGTGTATACGGAGGAGTAAGCTGAGAGAGAATACCATTCGTTTAGAAAATTCCGGAATTCCATACTCAAGTATTCCCCTCCTCTATCAGATCGGAGGATCTTGATACTTTTGCCAGTCTGGTTCTCTACTTCGTTTCTGAATTTTTTGAATTTGTTAAAAGCTTCAGATTTGTGTTTCATGAGATACACATATCCGAACCTAGAGAGATCGTCGGTGAATGTGATGAAGTACGAGAACCCACCCCTCGTATGTATAGACATTGGACCACATACGTCATTGTGTATGAGTCCCAAGAGCTCTGCTGCTCTTTCTCCGTGTCCAGGGAACAGAGATTTGGTCATTTTTCTCTTGAGACAAGACTAACAAGTTTCATAAGATGAAAATTCGAATGTATCCAAAATTCCATCTTTATGCAACTTACTTAGTCTTTTCTCTTCGATATGTCCAAGTCTACAATGCCACAAGTAGGATTCGTTGACTTCTAAACTCTTCCTCTTGCGTATGTTTTGTATACTGAGAACTATGTTTTGATTAAGAACATATATACCATTACACAGTGTACCTTCTGCAACCAATACCTGATTAAGGTAAATGTTCATGATATTTCTATCAAGAACAAACTTATATCCATCTTTATTAAGTAAAGAAACTGATATGATATTGCAAACCATGGAAGGTACATAGTAGCAATTGTTCAAAATCATAGTATTGCCATTTGGCAATGCTGGGTGATATTCACCGACAGCAGAAGCATCAACTTGTGCTCCGTTTCCTACTCTGAGGGACATATCACCAGGTCCAACCATCCTACTTTTTCTCAGTCCCCATAATAAATTACAGATGTGAGATCTTGATCCGATATCTAGTACCCAGAAGGTAGGACTGACCGAAAAGCAGTTATCAATAACAAGAACACCTGAAGAAGACGCAATACTATGCTTCTTCTTCGATGGGGTCATCAAGGAATTCATTCAATCCTCTTTCCCTTGCTCGTACTTATGACTGTTGTCATAAGTTACAGCCTAACCGTTGTTTCCCAGCCCCGAATAAGAATTTGCATCAGTCAAGCGATTCATTTTATTATCTTGATTAGGGCGTGAATTGGTTACTACATGGAGAGAGAGAAACGAAACACTTAGCGTGCGCTCTTGCAAGATTAGATTGGTTATTAGTTTATCTAATCAGGATGGCTCCCACTGTTTCCTCGAATTCTTCTTCAAACCTTAAAAGAAGAACTAGTCAGGATTAATCGCACGTCACAATACTTGCTTAACCTTTCGGCCAGGCTAGTGTCGGTATTTCGAGAGAGATTTTCCAACGCTTTCGCGAAGTTCCTTAATTATATAACCTCTTTTCCCTGGAGGCGTAACCCCGCTAACACCGTTCTAGACACCTACTTGGTTTATAGCATTGATTGTTAAGTGAAATAATCTCCCAAGAGTAATCCAACTCATCAGTGGGATCAGGATCCAACTATCATTGTGTGATGACGTAGATGGAATCCACTCTAGTCACCACACTCCAGAAGGTATGCAACACTAGCAAGTTTCCTGTATATTTGAAACTCCCAATGTGGTTTTTGCCCCAAGCGTCATATGGTCTTGTAGAGACCAACGTACCATAAGTCGCAAGTCAAGTTCAACCTGTCATTGTCCTGGATTAAGTTAGACCCACCCGCATAAGCCCTTGATAGAGACCAACGTGGCTATGTGACTGTCCTAATTAATCGCATCCTCAAATGCAACAGATAAGTAACATTTAGCTACTATTTACTATGCCTTGATAGAGACCAACATACATAGCACGAATACTAAGTGCTACTTATCTGAATTGACGGAGGGCTACGGCTGGGTTTTTGGCGAATAAACCCTTTAACGTAATGAACTTGGTATCGTTGAAGGAACCTGAGCAGTTTTGAAAAGGAGTGGTTTAGGCTCTGCTTTTGAAAACCTGTGGTTTTGAAAAAACCGAGTAATCTACAGTATATACTTTAGCTCAAGAGGTCACTCCCCGCGAAGGGATCTCGGCTCTTGCCTCCGGAATAAGGTGCTGGATATTCACAACCGAATACCACTATGCAAAGCGAAAGAATATAACTTTAGTTTTTCGAAATTTGTTCCAACAACATCTTTTAGCTTTCTTTTCTTGCATTAATCAAAATTAATGTGGTCCCATCATTTAAAGCCTATCACACCAGAAAAGAAAAAAAATACGATGTACGTATATGCCATCCGCATTCACCACTGGGCCCTGTCATCACCCGTTAGGTTACTTAACTAACGACAGAGCGGGGGCTGGACTAGCGCGGGTACAAAACATATACAACATCTAGTAGTATATATATATATATATAACATTCGTCCCAGGCATGAAATAAGCAACAACACAGAATCTCAGTAAGCAACACAGAATAGTGGATAATCTTGGAGCCCCAGGTTTCATTTGAGCCGCAAATGAGACCCGACGTTCCCGGTCGTGTGGATTGCCGTGTAAATGAAACCTGGACCCCTACGAGCGCGGCAAGTTACCCGCCAAATCACAGAAGTAAGGCAACCCCAATTAACAAAGTGAATGGGTCACCCAGCACTTCACGGGACTCGGTAACTTGAGCGCCCCTCCGTGGATCATATCTATACCCCCCACGAGTGTGGCGAATAGCCCGCCAATTCCAGAGTGAAGCCCCCTCCGTCTCAACGTCATGAGTGTAGGGTTCCTAGGCACACGAATGAGGTCTCACAAGGCATCAACCATGCCAATTTCAAATTTTAGGGGTGCCGAGAAACCCTAGACTACGGATCGTTAACTAGATGTCTAGGCGAAAGATGCAACTAGTAAACTACTTTACTAAAAGAACGGAAATACAACCTTTGTAGATCCGGTTCTCCACCTCCATGGCTCCGCGATGAAGTCTCCTCGCTGTACAAATCGGATCTTGGGCTCTAGCGTCGGCTTCATCGGAGAAAAAGCGGGCTAGGTCATCGACGACGATGCCGAAGATGATCTACGTCGAGGCATCGCTAGATCAAGCTCCAACTTCACTAAGTCAAGAAAACTTATGAAGGAAACACCCTATACTACTTGGCAAGAGGTAGAGGATGAAGAAATAGGAAGTGGGCAGACTTTAGAATTGGATTTCTCACTCTTTTTCATCAATCACCATTGATGGTCCAAGGTTTCTTCATGTTGAAGATGAAGAAGAAGAAGAATAAAATGTTATGATAAGTATTAAGTAAAATGAAAATAATAATAATACTTATCATCTACCAACCATGGTCAAGTGTAGAGACTAAACTAGGGTTAGTGGGAATGGTTAGGGTTAAGCATGAGACAAAAATGGTCACTTAGGTCAAAGCTTCATGAAGCTTCAACTAGAATACAAATCAAGCCACCATTTTCTTTTCATGCCATTTATTTTCCAAAAAGAATAAACAAATAAATAAATGAATAAATCAAAACCCTAACCATTAACATGTAACCATGGTTTGATCTTTACACAAAAACCCTAGCAAACATGTATCATCAAACATGATACAATCATTTGCACAAAAAGTATATCACATATACAACTTGTACATCCAAGTGAGAAAATCCATTTAAAGTGAACCAATAATAGTTAATGCAAAGTAATATATCAAATATATAATTATACATTAAATCATTAAATCAACACTTGATTTAACGATCCGGTTATATCGCATATAACCGACTACTATCCTATGTATCGGTTTATCGAATCAATGCTTGAATCGATAACTAGGTTATATCGCATACAACCAATCGATACATTTATCGCGAGAATGGAATACGGTATCACATACATGCATTATTCTCGGTCCCGCACATATCTCATATGCGCTCCTATTTCGTTTCGCTTGAGCCAGGAAACCTCTGTGTAGGACTCTAAAGACTCGTCAATACGCCGGCAGCAAGTGATGATCATATCAATCACCCACAAGCCGCAAGCGGTCTGCTAAACGTAACGGCCACCCGGGTATTGAGCGATCAGAAGATCGACGAGCAAGCCCGCTCACACTCCTGTGAATCCAACAAGTAACACTTACCGTACAGTCCGGTCTGTTCGTCTGATATGTCGCATATCTTGCCTAAGGGTGGTAAACGTCAGACCCCAATAGCTCGATAAGTCGTGTCGATATGAGGTCTATAACAATTCGAGAAACTACTAGTAACACTTACCAGTAAATCTCAGCAACCCTGGCCAGGGATTTCCGGTTATAGCCAATCGAACACAGCGCAACATCAACCCCCTATACCGGGAGAGACGAATCCCCTCCTATCGCTCATTGTCTCCATGTGATTCGGGACTGTACCCAAAAACCACCGTTTTTCACGCCCTCTTGGACGTGGTAAGATGGAAATCAAAGCACAGTGGGAACCACACAAGACTCTATGACGATCTCGGGTCAACAGACTACTCTGTACCAGTGTCACCAGAGAACTGCCATCTGACGTAAGGTATAATACCATCTGGGAGTTCTCGGCGAGTCCGTCCAGTGTACCCAGTCTCCACTGAGCACCCGCATATCATCTCTGATGTCAAACACCAATGGATATGGGATCATCCATCGCCCATCTGTATGGGTCGAGAAGGCATACGCTAGTCTACTCTGGTATATCGATGCCCCGTCTCGATATACCCACGACTAGGGACTTTGAAGGATGTACTTATGGACTACCATGTCCCCATTAGTATGATCCGCATCATAGTCCAGATAGTCAAGTACACATCCTAAGGGCTTTACCAACATGTAACAGAGAGACAATCAGTGTACACGTTAAGGTAAAGATCAACCAGATAGCATACTATCATGTCGAGCAAGAAAGTCCTCCCTATATATGTCCAAGCACCCACTACAATATACATCCTATGTATAGTAATGGCCTCTAGGGCATACATATAACTAACAATCTCCTACTTGCACTAGGGCCATCTGATAGCAGTGGTTGTAGTATCTCATACTCAACCATCCCATAAAAGTCTCTCTCTGGGAAAAGGCCTTTGTGAGTGGATCCGCCGTGCTGTCCTCTGAGTCTACTCTCCTAACCTCGATCACGCTGGAGATCAACTATCTCCATGATCAGGTGATACTGCCTTAGAATATGTCTGGATCACTGATGGGACGGACATTCCTCGGCATAAGCCACAACTCCATTGTCACACAATGGGAGGAACTAAGTTCATCTCATGAACAAATATACACCCAAACAGCCTCTTTGGTAGCATCATAAGTAGCGATGTATCCTGCCTTTATCGTCTAGTAAGCCACGGTATTTAGCTTGGAACACTTCCAACATACCGTCCCTTTACTGAGGGTAAAGACAATGCCTGTGACTGACATTCAGTCGTCTTTATCACCCTGGAACACTTCCAGTGATTTTCCCCAGGATCAACTGATACCATCTCACTATAACTAGTGAGTATCCTAACATCCATTTAGTTCTATCTCATAGATCAAAACTCAGGATTTAGGAGGTATCACTTTGATCCTATATGGAGAATCCTTGTGATAAGCGGAGATTGACCGAGCGTAGCATAGGAAACTTCTTCCCCATCAAGAGTATGTCATCCATGTACTCTTCGAGGATCACAACCATACTCCCTACTACCTTTTTGTATATACAAGGTTCATCTACCATTTTGATGAAGTCAAACTCTTTGACTGCCACATCAAAACAGATGTTCCAACTCCGCGATGCCTGCTATATCCTATAAAGCATCTTGCACACGTTTCCGCTGCTCCCACTGTCTACGAAGCCCTCTGGCTGTGTACTTATAGACGCTCTCTTCCAAAACATCATTTTGAAAAGCAGTCATGACACCCAACCGCCAGATATCGTAGTCATGGTATGTAGCCGTGGCAAGTAGGATCTGGATGATCTTAAGCATAGCCACTGGAAAAAGGTTTCATCATTATCCACGCCTGGTCAATGACGAAAAACCTTTAACAAGACTAGCTTTGAAAGTCTCAACTTTTCCATCTACACCAAGTAATCTTCTCAAGATATACTTGCACCTGATGGGGATTTAACCCTTCAGATATAGCAACCAAAGTCCATACTTTGTTGGTGTACATGGATTCCATCTCAGATCGCTAAGCATCCAGCCATTCTTACAGAGTCCCACTCCTGATGGCCAGCTCGAAACTAGTTGGGTCATCATCTCATGATGCAATTCTCGCTCCCACTGTCATAGAGAAACAGAAGTATCTCTCAGGTGGGTGAGGAACCCTACTAGATCGGCGGAGCGGCTGAGATTCGTTGGTATCTACTGAATCCTTTGGTTGTACCAAATCATCTGCTGTAGTTTGTATAGCTGAAACACTTCCAGTTCTACATAACTGACCTTGCCTCGAGTTTGTCCGGATTTTGCTTTTAGACATAGGCCGGACAATCCCAAATCTTAACTAACTTAAGACATGGGCTCTTCCCTTTCCATATCACATATGAAGTGGTAGGCAACTGATTTGATTTGAACCCTATTCAATAGGTATGCAGCTTCTCAAGTGCATAACTCCCAAGAAGGAAATAGGTAACTCAGTAGTACTCATCATAGAGCACACCTTATCACATAGGGTGTTATTGCTCCACCCCGACATACCATCGTGCAATGGTGTATACAGAGGAGTAATGCTGAGAGAGAATCCCATTCTCCTTTAGAATAGTCTAGGAATTCCGTGCTCAAGTATTCTCCTCCTTGATCGCATCAAAGGACATAATACTTATACCCGTATTTTGGATCTCTACTTCTAACTTATATTCTGTGAATTTCTCAAAAGGTTCGGACTTGTGTTTCAACAGGAACATAGGTGTGAATCTCGAAAGATCATCAGAGAATGTAATGAAGTATAAAGAACCGGTCTTGGCATGTGTAGACAGGGGACCTACATACATCAACATGTATCATCCCAAGAGTTCATTAACTCTTTCTCTGTTTCCAATAAACAGAGCTGGTGTCATTATATCTTTGTGACATGACTGGCAAGTTTCACAAGATGTAAATTCAAACTGATTTAAATATGCATCTATATGTAACTTCAGCCAGTCGGGTCGCATTGATATGACCTAGTCTACAATGCCTCAAGAAGAATTCGTTCATGTCTGAACTCTTCCTCTTGTGTGTGATCCGTATACAAAGAACTGTAGTTTGATTTAGAACGTCAATGCTTTTAGATAACGTGCCTGAACCGATCAACTTTTGATATAGGAAATGTTCAAAACATTATCCAACTATACAAAATTTTATCATTTCTTTACTAATAAAGAGATTGATATAATTTTGTATATCAGGTTCGGTATCTAATAACATTCGTTCAGAATCAATGTATTGGTAATACAGGGTGACAGTGACCGACAGACTTGGCTGCAACTCTTGCCCAGTTTTCTGCCTCATGAAACATATCACCCGTTCTCAGTTCTCTACCTTTCTGTAGCCCTATGTAACAGATTACATATCTGGGATCCTGATCTGGTATCACATACCCAGGACGTAGAGGATACAGAGAAACAGTTCTTTGTAATGAACACACCCGAAGATGATGCATCAGCATGCACTCTCTTCGTTTGGGTGGCACGGGAATTCTGGTAATCCCCAATTTCCTGCTCTGTCTTATAATAATTATAAGTTGGAGCGGGACCAACGTTCCCCAGCACAGTATAACAAGCGGGTTCGGTCAAAATTCCGTATTATTATCTTGATTAAGGCGTGATATGGTCGCTACCTGGAGAGAGAGAGAAGAAAACACTCAGCGTGCGCTCTTGCAAGATCAGATTGGTTATTATTTTATCTAATCAGGATGGCTCCCACTGTTTTTTATCAAATCTTCCTTCAAACCCTAAAAGGAAAGACTAGCCGGGATTAATTACACACTACAAGTTCGCCAATCTTTCAGCCAGGCCAGTGTCGGTACTTTGAGGGAGGTCCCCCGTGCTTTCGCATGAACCTAATTAATGTAAACCTCGTTTTCCCAGAGGCGTAACCTCGTTGACACCTTTCTAGACACCTACTTGATCGGCTAATTGTAATGTGTAAAACTCTCCCAGGAGTAACTCTTACTCGCAGCGGGTATCGGGATCCAACTATCTCATAGAAGGTTTGCAATCTCATTGCAAATTTCAACACTTGAAATTCCCGATAATATTTTGCCCCAAGCGATCTATGACCTTGACTGAGTCAACAAATCATAGACCACAAGTAAAGTTCAACCCGTCATTTCTCGATTGAATTAAACCCACCCGCACGACCCTTGACTGAGTCAACAAGGCCGCACGACTACCCTAATCCAATCGCATCATATGCTTTGCAGATAAGCACTAATCAGCTACCGCACACTACGCCTTGACCGAGTCAACAAACGCAGCACGAATACTAACTAGGACTTATCTGAAATGACGGAGGGCTACGTCAGGTTTTTCTGAAAACCTATTGCGTAATGAACTTGATATCGTTGTAGAATCAAATGATTTTAAAATGGAGTGCTTTTGAGGCTTTTCTAGTTTTGCTAAAGGAGTCACTCCCGCTCACACTCCTGTGAATCCAACCAGTAACACTTACCGTACAGTCCGGTCTGTTCGTCTGATATGTCGCATATCTTGCCTAGGGGTGGTAAACGTCAGACCCCAATAGCTCGATAAGTCGTGTCGATATGAGGTCTATAACAATTCGAGAAACTACTGGTAACACTTACCAGTAAATCTCAGCAACCCTGGCCAGGGATTTCCGGTTATAGCCAATCGAACACAGCGCAACATCAACCCCCTATACCGGGAGAGACGAATCCCCTCCTATCGCTCATTGTCTCCATGTGATTCGGGACTGTACCCAAAAACCACCGTTTTTCACGCCCTCTTGGACGTGGTAAGATGGAAATCAAAGTACAGTGGGAACCACACAAGACTCTATGACGATCTCGGGTCAACAGACTACTCTGTACCAGTGTCACCAGAGAACTGCCATCTGACGTAAGGTATAATACCATCTGGGAGTTCTCAGCGAGTCCGTCCAGTGTACCCAGTCTCCACTGAGCACCCGCATATCATCTCTGATGTCAAACACCAATGGATATGGGATCATCCATCGCCCATCTGTATGGGTCGAGAAGGCATACGCTAGTCTACTCTGGTATATCGATGCCCCGTCTCGATATACCCACGACTAGGGACTTTGAAGGATGTACTTATAGACTACCATGTCCCCATTAGTATGATCCGCATCATAGTCCAGATAGTCAAGTACACATCCTAAGGGCTTTACCAACATGTAACAGAGAGACAATCAATGTACACGTTAAGGTAAAGATTACCAGATAGCATACTATCATGTCGAGCAAGAAAGTCCTCCCTATATATGTCCAAGCACCAACTACAATATACATCCTATGTATAGTAATGGCCTCTAGGGCATACATATAACTAACAATGAGATGCGGGCTTGTTGCCCTCTAGAACCCGGCTATTTGTGCACTCCACCATGGGGTAGTCCTAGTACAGAAAATAAAAATATATGTACAAAGGTGACATCAACCTCAACCCGGTCGTGCCCCAATAAAATAATATACAACACGGCAGAAACGGCTGTCCACATATTGGATGCTCGCCCTGCAATAACAAATGTACAAATGAATATAAACTGTACTAAACCATTGCACCACCGACTATCCACCACGACAACCCAACCACAATATCAGCACAATCACAGAACATCAACGTGAATGTCACACTCGCAAACTTGTCTAAAAGAACATATAGCAATTAGACGGGTTATACCGATCGAGTGATATTCACGGTCGCAGATGCTAATCTAAGTACTGACAATCACACGTATTTTAAAATTTCAATCGACTAAACATTTCCAAATAGGCCCCAAGTGCTAATCCAGTACTCAAATAAATCTGGGCCCAATAACTAAATACTCCAGAAACCATAATTCCAAATATAAGAAGCCTAGAAAAAAAATTGTGCACAGAGGCCCCAATACGGCCGTGCAACCGCGGCAAACATGCATGTTATGCCGTAGTTCCACGGCATTTTAGTAGGCTTGTGGGCCTAATTTTCTTTTGGAGTCTTATAATAACCTGCACGAATTTTTGGTAAACTGAATATGATTTTTCGACCACTTTAAAAAATCGACAGAAGCTACAATTTTGGAATTGCGGTTTCGAAAATTTCGGTCAATCGATATTTCGAACACGTTAGAACTAGATAGTATGGGTTTATGGGGTGGCTCTGATACCATGTTGGGTTACCCTAACGCCCTAGCCATCATCCGTGGCCGTTTGCGAAACAAAATTTTTTCTAAGAGTGTAAAAACAACTCTAGAATAACCCATTAAACCGAATATAACCATAAATCTAACTAGCTAAACAAAGAGAGCTAATTACTATGGAAAGAAGTCTCACCAAACGATCCAAGTCCTTCGGTCTTCTTTCCTCATCGTTCGCTCCGAGTGGCCACCATGATCGCGCTTGATCTCCTTTGCTCGCTCCATCGGTACTCCGGGATCGAGCTTGTTCTCCGGTCCTCCTTTGTCATAGATAATCCACCCGAGGGATGTGATCCATGGCTCTAGCTCATAACTAAGTAACAAAAAGGAGAAACTAGAGAACTTGGGATGCTAATCCAAGATCTCTAGGATGTAGTGTGAAGTTCTAAGTGTTTTACTATCTCTATCTAGCCTCCTTTCTTGTTTCTCTACACATGAGAGTGTAGAGAGGAGGAAGATGGTGAAGATGGAGGAACTCAAGAGAAGGAGAGGAGAGTGATGCAAAATGGTGAGCACAAAAGAAATGAGCAACCATGTAAGAGAAAATAGATGGCATTGGTTTTGTATAATAATATCCATCAATAAACAATGCGACCCATGCTTCAATAGTTGCCACAAATGAATAAAGAATTCATTTGTCAACTATTGAGGCATGGTCCTCACCATACTCCCCTCACCTCACACTTTACACCTCATTTCCATTTATCAAATAAATGGAAAAGGTCAAGATGAGGTGTCCACCTTCTAGAATGTTATCCATAACAAAATACATATTACAGTCTACTGTATATACATACCTGTATTCGGATAAAAACACGAATGCTCAAGGAGATAGAACAACACGAAGAACATAATACTAGAATATATATATATATATCAAAATACATATATGTAAATTATTAAATCAATATCTGATTTAATAATCCGGCTCAAACCCGAGCCGGCTAGTATTACCAACTGTCCGATTGAAAGTCCGGGTACAAAGTACATCAATCGATCGGAACCTGCACGTATCCAATACGGCTACCACATCATTTCTCCTGAACCAGGGAAACCCTCTGTGTGGGACTCTAAAGACTCGGCAGTACACCGACAGTGAGTTACTAGATAAATCCATAACCACAAGCATGTCAGCGGCACTAGCTGTACGTAACGGCTACCCGGGTACCTGTCGAAAAGGAAAGCCGACGAGCAAACTCATCCGGATCCCTACTAAGCCTATCTGTGACAATCTCTGTGCAGTCTGGTCTCTTCGTCTGAGAGTATCGCATAGCAGGTCTAGGGGGTAGTAAACGTCAGACCCTAATAACTCGATAATTCGTGCTGATGCGGCTCAGAACCAATCTGGGAAACTATTGATCAGCCTATCGGTAAATCCCAACTTCCTTAGCAAAGGTCTTATTGTCCTGACCAATCGAACACAGTGCGATATCGACTCCCAATACCGAGAGAGACGAATCCCCGATAATCGCTCACTGCCCCTCATACTGTACCCAACCGAAACCTGTTTGCACGACTCAGTAGAGCCGTGGTAGGGTAGTGATCAAAGCACAGTGGGAACTCACACGAGACAAATGACGATCTCGGGTCTAAAAACTAACCTGTACTCATGTCACCTGAGAACTTCCACCTGACGATAGGTATAGTACCATCTGGAAGTTCTCGGCGAGTCCGTCCGGTGTACTCACACCCAGTGAGCACCTGTATACGATCTTAGGTGCAAAAGACCAACGGTTGCGGGACCATACCATCGCCCCTCGTCAGGGTCTAGAAGTGTATACACTGTTCTACTCCGGAATATCGATGCCCAGTCTCGATACTCCCACGACTAGGGACAATTTAAGGATGTGAGTACCGACTACCCAGCTCCCACAAGTATGATCGCCATCACAACACAGGTTGTCTAGCAATGATCCTACGGGATTTATCAACATGTATAAATGATATGTAATAGCAAGTAAAACATACGCACATGTTAAGATAAAGACAAACCAGATAGCATACTATCATATTGAGCAAGACTGTCCTGTACATATATATGTCCAAGCATCCACATGTATACATATACAATAATGGCCTCAAGGGCATACATATCCAACATTGATTACTACCCTACCATAGCTCTACTGAGTCGTGCATACAGGTTTTAGTTGGGTACAGTCCCAAGCCAAATGGTGGCAGTGAGTGGATCATCATGGATTCGTCTCTTCCGATATTAGGGGTAGATGTCGCGCAGTGTACGGGTGGCCATCACCAGAAATTCTTGGCCAAGGTGGACGAGGTTTACTAATTTAGATCGGTAGTTTCTCTGTAGGTGATGGGCTTCACACCGACACGACTTATCGCGTTATTAGGGGTCTGACTTTATCCAACCCCTAGACTCGATATGAGATACTCTTTGTTAGATATGTATTCCATATAGGCCTTTATTGTATAGGATGTTACGGATATGTATGTACAGGACAATCTTGCTCAGTTGTATATAGTATATTATTTGAGTTGTTGATCGCACGCTTTTGGCATGTCGGATGTTCAAAGTTCTAAAGTATAACCGCGATCAGGACGGTGTCGCTATGCAGCTAGCCGGTTGAGCACGGGTCGATCCACGGGGAGATGGTTGTATATCCGTTCGAGTTTTAGACGAGTCAATAAAGAATTTGTATGCGTTTGTTCAAACTAACCTATGTGTTTTATATGCAAGTATGAAGTTGTTAAGAAAAAGATACGAAATTGTAAGCTAAAGAAATCCGTACTCAAAACCTTTGAGCCGAGTCTTGACCAATTGAAGCTAGAGCAATCGGCAACAACGTGGATTAGGGGATTTAAGCACGGTATTCGTGGAATCCGGCTTATTTACCCTTGTCCTTCCGTTCTTGTCTCTTGCTTTCGCCTCCGGCCAAACCGAACGCAACCGGTCGCGGTTAGGAATCACCGTTACCTTGGTAGGGTAGGATGCCTAACGGAGCGCTTGCGTAACGTTTGGGCGGAGTTCAATGGAAAATAACGGGAAAAGGAAATGAGCAAAGAAACATTAACTTACAATACCGTATTTATTCTTAACAACGATAATTACAATCATTCACCAAAAGAACCAAAAAGAGAGAACAAAAAGAACAAAGAAAAGAAAAGATTACAAGTAAGTAAGGGCATGGAATTTAAAGTGCAAAAAAGTAAAGTAAGGTAATAAAAAGCAAGAAAGAAATAAGCAATAAAAAGAACTAGAAACTAGAACTCAAGACAAGCATGGGATCAATAGCCAACCCTTAAACTTGCAAGCTCAATCAAGAGGTTGCAAGATCAAGAGAAGGGTAAAGAACCCATGTGAAATGAAACACTAATTCCATAAGAAGATACAACCCTTGAGATCAATAACAAACCCTTAAACTTTCAAGCTCAATGAAGAGGTTGAAAGATCAAGAGAAAGCAAGAATCTCAAGGGGAAGCTAAACAAACAAGAATGATACAAAAACTCTCATTTTCATTTAACATCCACTCAATGCTCTCACTACATTTTCATGGAGGAAAGATGAAGAAGAAGAATAAGAAGAAGAACAAATCTACACTAAAAGAGGCTAAAGAAATTAACACCTTTGGTTTGGCTCAGATCTGGGGTATTTATAGGAGGAGAAATGGAAATCTAGGGCAAGAATTTGGCATAATATGAAAGTACCAAACTACCCCCAGAAAACGACAGAGAGAGGAGACTAAATGGCAGCGGAACCACGGCCTAAGCGTGCTTATGCCGCGGAACCGCGGCCGTTTAGAGGAGTTAGGCCATGAAATTTGGTGGTTTTCCCTAGTTTTTAGTACTCTTCAGTGTGGTATATGACTTTTTCTCAGAAACTCTTCCCATTTCTTCCAGAATTTCAGTAGATCAAAAGGTGATGTGATGTGGATCTTTTGCCAAGATTTCCTCGAGCTCCGCGTAGATATATTGGATCTTGTGTTGACATTGAGCTTTGTGCACGAAAATGACATCGATTTGCCATTTTGTCCCTTAAACTGGTGTGTGGCAACATACGGATAGAGAGCGGAGACCCGTGTTTTATCTGTTGTTGGCAGTAATCCGGAATTTGACGTACTTTTCTATGAATTTCACTGTTTAGAGCTGAGAACCAGTATCCTGTAAATATGTAGCAAACACTGATTAAAAGCACCTGCCTATAACCAAACGAGCGTAAGAATGGACGGTATAAAATGCAATATTCTGGTATGAACAAATACCCCCAAACTTAACTTTTGCTCGTCCCGAGCAAAACCAATTATTCACAAAAAAGTCCTAACCGCACTTTCGCAGGGAACGCGATTGCACTGAGCACGTGCAACAAGCCGTTAAATCTCTAGGTGTCCCTAGTAGGAGGAGTGTTGTCTCCTGAGGGTTTTCAGCGGATTACACCCACAAAATCCCGTCAAGCTAGTGTCATAAGTTAACGTCGATTCTACTCCTACAGTTTAGTATTTACGTTAGAAATTCTATCATCCTAAGTTAGAAATATCCAACCCTTATTTTTCACACCTCCTATCTATTTAACCTTGGATCTCCTGAGTTTTCCTTCTAAAGTGCGGCCTCAAATCAGGGATTTTTATCAACTTTACAGAAAACACAAGTCTTATTCTTTATTTCTATCTTTTATCCAAACATCGATTGTATACCCCTACGTGTGTGTATATTTGCACCCCTACACTCAAGAATTCAATTCAAGCTATAATACCCTTGCCCTAATACCTAATACTACTTCTTTTCATTAAGGATGGACGGATTTGCTCACACACCTTTCATGCGACTATTAATGCTTCTTGAGGCACTAACGACCGATTACTGAATGTGTGAACTTTAAAGCGTAAATAGCAGTTTCCAGGTCTTGACTTTATTCTATTTTTTCTTTTTATTTTTCTTTTTCTTTTTCTTTTTCTTTTTCAAGACCGGATATATTTTTCAATATGCTTTTTTGGTGTTTAGCTTTAAATACCGTTTTTTTTTCATACTAGGCTTTCAGGCAAGAGTATTTCTAGGTATCCTCTACTATCCCAAGTTTCAAGGTGCGTGTAAGTACAGTTGTAGGGTATATACTTTCTAAATTTGAACTTAAGAAAAGAAACTATTTTTCAGACTTATCCTTCAGTAGAGCTTCAATACTTTCCCCTCATCTTGACTTAACTCAAGAACCGAACTCAACGTATACTTACCAAAGTCGGACAGAATGAGGGTTATTTTTAGGGTTTTCAATTCCTAAGCCTAGAATTTAGTTATTTCTAATATATCAACTAAACTTTCGGAATAAATATCTAAATTACCCTATTAGCTAACTTGACGACAAAGTTTTTATATTTTTGGAAAAAATTTCGATTTTTGTGGGTTTTTAATAAGGTATGCAAATGCAAAATATACAAATGAATGCGAAGGAAGAAAGCTTACCGAGCACACCCCCAAACTTAAACTTGACAGTGCCCTCACTGTCAGGCTATACCAAGAGGGTCAAAATTGTCGGCACTCCCTAGAGACAAATTATATACAAAACAAAAAAGGAAAACCAAAAAATATATATAAAAAAAGGAGTCCCCCCCAAACTTAAGTAAAACAGTGTTTCCACTGTTTAAGCGTTGAAGTTCAGAATTAGGGGGGAAAAGAGAATAGTATCAATCTATACAAGGCCTTACACAGACCAAAAGTTAACACCAACCATTCAAAGATTTTATCGTTATAATGTGCTGGTTGGTGAAAGAAGGCGCAGAGAAAAGAGATGGAGAATACGCGAGACCGTATGGAGATAGAAGTGGGATACAGTCGCGGTATATGAGAAGAAGAATGGCGGAAGGGAGAAGGAAGTGGAATACGAACTTGAGGGTGGAAATGGAGTGAATAGATTAGCACAATTTATGATGACTGATGTGTGAAAAGCGATTGTGCTAATATATTTACCCGTTGAGAAATGGGGTCAAATCCCTCAAGATTCGTGAGAAACCATGGGTACGCCGAACTTGGTAAACCAGACACAGGAAGTGAAAATGATACGGTTTCTTGCATTGTCGGAACGATGGAAAGGATGGGGGGAAGTGATTGAGGAAGGGTATCGGTTAAGGGTTCTGGAGGGTGTACACAATCAGTGAAAGGAACAGGATGAATTGGAAAATCCGACTCACCATCTAGAACTGTTTCATCCTCAAAAACATCCTCAAAATTCTCCTCAAAGTTAAGCTCATCCATGCATATTTCATCAAAATCCAGACGCATATAGGGTTCGGGAAAAACATTTAATGACTCGGGATGATGATTTGAAGAGAAAAACTCAGCCAAATCTATGGGTTCATCATCCAAAATATTCCCAGCGTCAATATCCTCAATCAAGTGAAAATCAATATTCTCAGACACCTCATCAAAAGCATGGATTTCAATCAATTTTGGTTCTAAGATGGAGGTGTAGAGGTCAAAAGGTTTGGATGTGGTTTCACTTGAAAGGGTTCCTTCACAATCAGGTAAATCAAACACTACAAAATCACACAACTCATTATCTGTTCTATCTTTAATCAATGAATCGTTTGGGACACTCGATAGACTTTCAAAACAGGAGTTGTGGGATTCAAGTTGAAACGGGTAGGTTTGATTTGGAAGGGTATATGGCTCACTCTCTCCGCTCAAATTCTCAACCTTTCCTACCGCCTCTTCATACATTGGAAAATTTGGAGCTAGTTGAAAACTAGCTACTGGGTCACTAGGTTGTATGAGGGCAGCCATGGAAGCATTCAAATCCATCATCCGTTGGTACGACACTACCCTAAAGTCTTCCAATGACTGTTCCAGACTAGACATGGGTTGTGAAGGGTTCCAGTAAAAGATTCAAAGTTGTTTTGGTACTGGAAACTCCCAAATGATGGTTCAGAAGCAATGTCTAGGGAAGGTGTAAAAGTCGGGTAGGACTGGTAGGAATTGAATGGCGGGACAGGGGTAGGATCAACATTTGGATACGAGGGTTAATGGAATTGTTGATCCCAAGAATTTGAAGTGGTGAAAGGAGTGAAAGATCGGCTATGAGATTGTTCAATACGTTCAGCGATGGACAAAGGACGACTTGCAAAAGGGGTATCAACATAAGCGGGTGCGGGAGGTTGAAAAGGTTGATACAAAGTGGAATGCGGAGGGCAAGTGTTTGTCCTAGACGCGTCTATGCGATCTTTCAATGACATTTTGGGCATGGAGGGGTCGTTCGATGTTCGGCCAAAGCAAGAACCGTAAGAAGTAATGTCTAGTTGTGGGTACCAAAGTTCGGCAAGAGTTTTGCGAGGTGGGGTACCCATGATATGAAGAGAGTGAGAAAGAAAGGCAGAAAAAAGAAGGGGAAAAAGAATGTGATTTTTTTTTAGTTTTTAACAAAAGAATGAAATATACACACAAAAAGAATCTGGACAAAAACAATCACGACACAAAAATACCACACACCTAATCGTTCTAGGGTTCACCTAGGTCAACTAGACCTGCTCCAGAACTTGATTGTCGAAGTAAAACAGTGTCGAGAAACGGGCTCAAGATACATTGATCACGAGGCCAGGTAAGTGCAGAGATAAGGGGAGGTTTTCCAACGCTTTCGCGAAGTTCCTTAATTAAATAACCCTTTCTCTTTTGGCGGTTTCACCGTTAACACTTTCCTAGACACCCCGTAAACAATATACCGTTAAGCGAGGTTCTAAACACAGTTAACTTCTCCTAGTGAGCGCGAAGTCCTTAAGGCTTAAAGTCTAGTTTCTTTTAAAGTTTGTGCGGGTAAACGTTATGCTCAAGTTCGTGATTTGTGGGCCACGGAAAAGGTGATGAAATCCTTTACCGTATGTTGTGGGGTTCGCTTGCCCTTAAGTCCGTATTAATGTATGCAATGCGCAATTCAATAAAAATTCTATAAAGAATTAAACAATCGTTTTTTAGTTTAAGCACGGCACTGCAACAAATACGGGTTAGTCAATTTTTTTAGCGTTTGCTAGCGAACTTGCAAAGAATCCTGCAAAGAATAGTATATTGGATGCGTCGGATTTGAGAAGAAGGTGTTAGTAAAATACGTACCGTTAATTTTTAGGTTAGGAAACCCCCGTTGAATCAAATCCGGTAAGCTTGAAAAGTTCGCTTGCGCGGGTCAAACTACCCGGATCTTTGGCACTGTACTTTGCAATCACCTTATCCTTGAACGTATACTTTGCTCCCCACAATCGCCGTTTGCAAATCCGCAAAAATCTGCAGACTTGCTCATAAAAATGATCAAAAATAACAAAAAGTTTTTTTTTTATAAATATATACAAAAAGAATGTTAACCCGAATAACAAGAAAGAAAATAAGCTACCGTCTCCCCGGCAACGGCGCCATTTGATCGCACGCTTTTGGCGTGTCGGATGTTCAAAGTTCTAAAGTATAACCGCGATCAGGACGGTGTCGCTATGCAGCTAGCCGGTTGAGCACGGGTCGATCCACAGGGAGATGGTTGTATATCCGTTCGAGTTTTAGACGAGTCAAAAAAGAATTTGTATGCGTTTGTTCAAACTAACCTATGTGTTTTATATGCAAGTATGAAATTGTTAAGAAAAAGATACGAAATTGTAAGCTAAAGAAATCCGTACTCAAAACCTTTGAGCCGAGTCTTGACCAATTGAAGCTAGAGCAATCGGCAACAACGTGGATTAGGGGATTTAAGCACGATATTCATGGAATCCGGCTTATTTACCCTTGTCCTTCCGTTCTTGTCTCTTGCTTTCGCCTCCGGCCAAACCGAACGCAACCGGTCGCGGTTAGGAATCACCGTTACCTTGGTAGGGTAGGGTGCCTAACGGAACGCTTGCGTAACGTTTGGGCGGAGTTCAATGGAAAATAACGGGAAAAGGAAATGAGCAAAGAAACATTAACTTACAATACCGTATTTATTCTTAACAACGATAATTACAATCATTCACAAAAAGAACCAAAAAGGGAGAACAAAAAGAACAAAGAAAAGAAAAGATTACAAGTAAGTAAGGGCATGGAATTTTAAGTGCAAGAAAGTAAAGTAAGGTAATAAAAAGCAAGAAAGAAATAAGCAATAAAAAGAACTAGAAACTAGAACTCAAGACAAGCATGGGATCAATAGCCAACCCTTAAACTTGCAAGCTCAATCAAGAGGTTGCAAGATCAAGAGAAGGGTAAAGAACTCATGTGAAATGAAACACTAATTCCATAAGAAGATACAACCCTTGAGATCAATAACAAACCCTTAAACTTTCAAGCTCAATGAAGAGGTTGAAAGATCAAGAGAAAGCAAGAATCTCAAGGGGAAGCTAAACAAACAAGAATGATACAAAAACTCTCATCTTCATTTAACATCCACTCAATGCTCTCACTACATTTTCATGGAGGAAAGATGAAGAAGAAGAACAACAACAACAAATCTACACTAAAAGAGGCTAAAGAAATTAACACCTTTGGTTTGGCTCAGATCTGGGGTATTTATAGGAGGAGAAATGGAAACCTAGGGCAAGAATCTGGCATAATATGAAAGTACCAAACTACCCCCAGAAAACGACAGGGAGAGGAGACTAAATGGCCGCGGAACCGCGGCCTAAGCGTGCTTATGCCACGGAACCGCGGCCGTTTAGAGGAGTTAGGCCATGAAATTTGGTGGTTTTCCCTAGTTTTTAGTACTCTTCAGTGTGGTATATAACTTTTTCTCAGAAACTCTTCCCATTTCTTCCAGAATTACAGTAGATCAAAAGGTGATGTGATGTGGATCTTTTGCCAAGATTTTCTCGAGCTCCGCGTAGATATGTTGGATCTTGTGTTGACATTGAGCTTTGTGCACGAAAATGACATCGATTTGCCATTTTGTCCCTTAAACTGGTGTGTGGCAACATACGGATAGAGAGCGGAGACCCGTGTTTTATCTGTTGTTGGCAGTAATCCAGAATTTGACGTACTTTTCTATGAATTTCACTGTCTAGAGCTGAGAACCAGTATCCTGTAAATATGTAGCGAACACTGATTAAAAGCACCTGCCTATAACCAAACGAGCGTAAGAATGGGCGGTATAAAATGCAATATTCTGGTATGAACAGTTGTCTTTGTCTTAATATGTGTATTTCTTTCTCTTTTTTCTTTATATTGCATACACATATTGATAAAGACTCGATACAATAGTATACTAATATGGTTTGACATTACCTTAACATGTGCATATGTTATACTCGATATCACATATGGCGGATACATGTTGATAAAGCCCGTAGGATTTTGCTTAACTACCAGCGTTATGATGACGATCATACTTGTGGGAGCTAGGTAGTCTATAAGTGCATCTTTAAAGGTCCCAAGTGGCAGGAGTATCAAGACCGGGCATCGATATTCCAGAGTAGACTTGTGTATACATTTCTAGACCCTGACGAGGGGCGGTGGTTGGTTCCACAGCCATTGGTGTGATCACCTAATATTGTATACATATGCTCACTGGGGGTGAGTACACTGGACGGACTCGCCGAGAACCTCTAGATGGTATTATACCTATCGTCAGATAGCGGTTCTCAGGTGACATGAGTACAGGTTAGTCTTTAGATCTGAGATCATCATTTGTCTCGTGTGAGTTCCCACCATGCTTTGATCACTACCCTACCACGGCTCTACTGAGGCGTGCAAACAGGTTTTGGTTGGGTACAGTCCCGTGCCATATGGAGGCAGTGAGTGATTGTCAGGAATCCGTCTCTCCCAGTATCGGGAGTCGATATCGCTCTGTGTCTGGTTGAGTACAGGTTAGTCTTTAGATCTGAGATCATCATTTGTCTCGTGTGAGTTCCCACTGTGCTTTGATCACTACCCTACCACGGCTCTACTGAGTCGTGCAAACAGGTTTTGTTTGGGTACAGTCCCGAGCCACATGGAGGCAGTGAGTGATTGTCAGGAATCCGTCTCTCCCGGTATCGGGAGTCGATATCGCACTGTGTCTGGTTGAATAGAGCCATAAGACCTTAGCTAAGGCAGTTGAGATTTACTGATGGTTAGATCAGTAGTTTCTCGGATTGGTCCTGAACCAAATCGACATGACATATCAGGTCAGTAGGGGTCTGACGTTTACCACCCCCTAGACCTGATATGCGATACTCTTAAACGAAGAGACCAGATTGTACGAAGATTGTCACGGGTAGGCTCAGTAGGGATTCGGATGAGCTTTCTTATTGGTCTTCTTTTCGACATGTACCTGGGTAGCCGTTACGTACAGATAGTTCCGCCAACGTGCTTGTGGTTAAACCTACTGCTATCGTACTGTCGAGTCTTTAGAGTCCCGCATAGAAGGTTTCTCTGGTTCAGGCGAAACGATGTGGTGGCCGTATGTTTATACGTGCAGGGTTTCGATTGAATGATAATACTAGACGGCTTAGGATTAAGCCAGATTATTAAGTCAGGTATTGATTTAATAATTTACATATACACATTTCGATATGTATATTCTAGTGCCATCCAGGTTTTCGATCGAGCAGGGTTTCTATTGAAAGATAATACTTGCCGGCTTAGGATTAAGCCGGATTATTAAGTCAGGTATTGATTTAATAATTTAAATATTCATATTTCGATTTGTATACTCTAATGTTATCCAGGTTTTCGATCGGACGGTTGATAATACTAGCGGGCTTATGATTAAGCCTGTTTGTTAAATCAGATATTGATTTAATACTAGTATTATATTAGTAGTATTGTTCTATCTCTTGGGTATTCGTATTTTGGTACGAATACGAGTATGTATATACGGTAGAAAGTATTTTATATTTATACAAAATACCTTCTATAAGATGACACCTCATCATGTATTTTTCTATTTTATTGAAAATAGAAAATGAGGTGGAAAAGAATGAGATGACGTGAAGCATGGATGAAGCTTGGCTTTGTATTTATTGCCAATACTATTGGAGTATGATTGGTTTTTAAAATGAAAAAATAAAATATATACTTGATATCACAAGAAGAAAAAGACTTAGCCATTCTTGAGAAAAAAGGAAGCCATTCTTCACTTGCTCTCTCACTCTCTTCTTCTACTTGAATTCATCCTCTAGTTAAATCCTTATCATTCTCATGTGTTGAGAACCAAAGAATTTGATATAGAAAAATACTACTAAACATTACCACATCATCTAAGCAAACTAGATTAGAAAACTAGTTTGCTTAGTGTACTTCTTATTGAAGTAGGGGCTTGAATCAAGAACCTTCAGGTGGATCATCTAGGACCGAGGAGGCTGGCCGTCAAGGTTGATCCAGGAGATCTCAAGGAGCTTAAGAAGAGTAGTGAAGACCAGAAGGACACGGGTCTTAGGTATAAAACTCTATCACAGTAGCTAGACTCCTTTAGTTTACTAGTTTTGATATTTGGTTAGATTCTAGGATGTGTTTTCTAGCGCCAGTTTTTTTAAAAGTCAAAGTTTTTCGTTCCGGAACTGCCGCGGTCAGCGACCAGGGAATTAGGAATCCCAACACTCTTAAACAAACATACCGGACTGTACGGAAATTGTCACTTTCAAGCTCAGCAGAGATACAGACGAGTTTGCTTATCGACCTTCTTTTCGTTCAATACCTGGGTAGCCGTTACGTACAGCTAGTGCCACTGACGTGCCAGTGGTTAAACCCACTGCCAGCATATTGTCGAGTCTTTAGAGTCCCACACAGAGGTTTTCCCAGCTCAGGAAAAATGATATAGTGTACGTATTTTGATACGTACTTGGGTTCAATTAAATACGTGCTTTTGTACACGTACTTTTAATCAGACATTTTGTTAATACTAGCCGGTTTGAAAGATAGCCAGAATATCACATTTGGATAAAATGTGAATTCATATTATATATATCTATGAAAGTTTTCTCTCTTTTTCTTTTTCCTTTCTCAAATTTTAGAAACTCAAGAGAAGAGGAAGAAGATGAAACAAGCATGGCTCTCAAAAATAATGAAAAACCTTTCTAAATATTTTTCTTTCTTCTCTTCATATCTCTTTAGAATTTTGAGTGGAATTGTGACTCACCATTGTGAGTCATAAGCCCACACTATTCTAAAGAGATCATGAAGATATGAGAATAAAAAGAGTAACCATGGCATTTGTACACATATACATGTATGTGTGTATACACACACTAATACAAATATATGCTACAAATATATACACCCGTATACGTATCAAAATATGAATACCGTATTCGTATAAAATATGAATACCCGTATTTGTATCAAGACACAAATACATGTATTTATAAAAATACCTGTATTCGTATAAATATTGTTTTCTGTCAAAATACAAAAACCAAAAAGAGAGATACTAAATATATATATATATATATAATATTAGCTCACATTTTATCCAAATGTGATAATCGGACTATCTTTCAAACCGGCTACCCAGGTATTGAATGGAAGGAAGGTCGATAAGAAAACTCGTCCGTATCCCTACTGGGCCTGAAAGTGACAATCTCCGTACAGTCCAGTTTGTTCTTCTAATAGTATCGCATATCGTGTCTATGGGTGGATAAAGTCAGACCCCTAATAACACGATAAGTCCTGTCGGTGTGAAGCCCATCACCTATAGAGAAATTACTGATCCAAATCAGTAAATCTCATCCACCGTGGCCAAGAATTTCTGGTGATGGCCACTCGTGCACTGTGCGACATCTACCCTCAATACCGAGAGAGATGAATTCCTAACGATCTGCTCACTGCCTCCATGTGGTTCAAGACTGTACCCAACTAAAACCTATTTACACAACTCAATAGAGCCATGGTAGAGTAGTCATTAAATCACAGTGGGAACTCACACGAGTCAAATGACGATCTCAGGTCGAAAAACTAACCTGTACTCATGTCACCAAAGAACTGCTACCTAACAATAGGTATAATACCATCTAGCATATTCCCGACGAGTCCGTCCATTGTAACTCATAACCCAATGAGCATCTGTATACAATCTTTGGTGACTAAGTAACACCAATGGCTGTAAGACCGTCCAGCACCCCTAATCGGGTTCAAGAAACGTATACACTAGTCTACTCTGGAATATCAATGCCCAGTCTCGATATTCCCATGACTATGGACATTTAAGGATTTTCTTATAGACTGCCCAGTTCTCACAAGTGTGATCGCCACAATAACCCTGGTAGCCAAGCATGAATTCTATGGGCTCTATCAATATGTAATAGTGATCTATAATTCCACATAATATACGTACATGATTATAAAGACAAACCAGATAGCATATTATCATCTCGAGTAATACTGTTCTATCCGTATAGGTCCACCCTCAATCATCATAATCGCCTGCCTGCGATTACAATAATTGCCTTGAGGGCACTATAGCTAACAATCTCCTACTTGCACTTAAGGCTAATTATTGCAGTATCGCATACTCACAGCCCATGTGCTGCCGATCATCCAACTTCTCTACTAATCAGTTTCGCAAATCATGTTTGCAAAACATTCGTGTTGGAGAAATAGCCTCAGTGAGTGGATCCGCTCCAATGTTTCTATCTTTATCTCTATATCTCAACTTCGCAGAGAAAGACTATCTCTCAAAATGAGCGATACATGTTTTAGGATTTGTCTGGATATCTGATGGAACCAAGTTCATAAATGAACTCCAAATCCAACAAAACTTCTTACACTGTATTTTCCACTGAATTTAATCAGTATTCTGCGCCATGCCTTCCTCATTATCCGCTTGGACCCTCTGTCCAACATACTACCCCTTAGAAGTAAACTTTAACTCTAACAGTCACTCTGTCATCCAGGTCACCTTGGAAACCTGAAATAATAACCGCCTCCATGAAGGAGGTTCCTGTTACCATATACCAAGAAAATCCTCTTATGTTCATAACTGCTTTCCAATGTTTCTCCAGAATTGGATTAATATCTGCTTATTACAGCTAATGCAAAAAGCAATATCTGGTGTGGTGCTTGATATCTCATGATTGACTCAATTTCCAATGCAGATGATATGTCAATCATGTAAATCTCTCTCCTCATCAGTTCAGAAGACATCTCTTTACAGAGGGTGTCTCCATCACCTGTGGGTATACCACCATGCCAGAAACTATCTATTCTAAAACACTTTAGAATAGTGTGAAAGTACCCGAATTAGGATATTTCCCAAATCTAGATCTAAAATCATAGATCTAGTCATCAGAATATCTAATATTTTATACATATTCTTTATGAAAAAACATTTGTGACAACCATAGTTTAACCGATCATAGTATAGGTGTAGGGTTCCTAGGCACACTCATGAGGTTCTACAACTGATCAACCATGCCAAAATCAAATTTTTCATGTGCCAAAGAACCCTAATGTTAGATCGTTAACTAGAGGTAAGGCGAAACAATGCAAGTTAACAACTTTAACTACAAGTGAAAGGGACTACAACCTTTGTAGATCCGGTCCTCCACTTCCAAAGCTCCGTGAAGACGTCCCTCCGCTGCGATCATCGGAATCCCAGACTCTAGCGATGGTTTCGTCGGAGAAATAAGCAGGCTAGGTCGTTGACTTCGATGCCGAAGATGATCTACGTCGAGGCGACTCAAACTCAAGGTCCGTCTTCACTAGGTCATGAAACTTGTGAAGATAACACACTCTACTACATGGTAAGTGGTAGAGGATGAAGAAATAGGATGTGGGTTCACTTTGGATTTGGTTTTCTCACTTGATTTCAACACTTGAAATTTTCTAGCAAGCTTTCTTCACTTCATGAAGAAGAAGAAGAAGAAGAAAATGAATTATTTTAAAAAGAAAATTCAAGTGATGTCTATCATTTTGCAACCATGGGTGAGATTAACTCATGTAGAGAGTAAACAAGGGTTTAGGTAATGGTTAGGCTTAAGAACAAAACAAAAATGGTTAGAATTTTCGAAGATGCTTGAAGCATCATGAAGCTTCTAGCAAATAACAATTAAAGCCACCATTTTGTTTTTACAAAATAAATAAAGAAAATAAAACCCTAACCATTAACTAAACATGGTGTAAATCATACACACCCAAGTTTGCATGTATCATCAATCATGATACAAACTAGTGTACAAACATATATCACATATACAACTTGTGCGCATCAAGTGTGAAAATCCATCTTAAGTGAACAAATACTAGTTAATGTACAGTAATATATCAAATATATAATTATACTTTAAATCATTAAATCAACACTTGATTTAATGATCCGGTCATACTGCATATAACCGACTAATATCAAGTGTATCAATATATCGAATCAACATTTGATCCGGTAACCCGGCTATATCTTATATAACCATCCGATGATACAAATCGCGAGAATAGAATTCAGTATCGCATACTGTTATTATTCTCGGTCCCGCACATATCTCATATGCGCTCCTATTTCGTTTCGTTTGAGCCAGGAAACCTCTGTGTAGGACTCTAAAGACTCGTCAATACGCCGGCAGTAGGTGATGATCATATCAAACACCCACAAGCCGCAAGCGGTCTGCTAAACGTAACGGCCACCCGGGTATTGAGCGATCAGAAGATCAACGAGCAAGCCCGCTCACACTCCGGTGAATCCAACCAGTAACACTTACCGTACAGTCCGGTCTCGTCGTCTGATATGTCGCATATCTCGCCTAGGGGTGGTAAACGTCAGACCCCAGTAGCTCGATAAGTCGTGTCGATATGAGGTCTATAACAGTTCGAGAAACTACTGGTAACACTTACCAGTAAATCTCAGCAACCATGGCCAGGGATTTCTGGTTATAGCCAATCGAACACAGCACAACATCAACTCCCTATACCGGGAGAAACGAATCCCCTCCTATCGCTCATTGCCTCCATGTGATTCGGGACTGTACCCAAAAACCACCATTTTGCACGCCCTCTTGGACGTGGTATGGTGGAAATCAAAGCACAGTGGGAATCACACAAGACTCTATGACGATCTCGGGTCAACAGACTACTCTGTACCAGTGTCACCGAAGAACTGCCATCAGACGTGAGGTATAATACCATCTGGGAGTTCTCGGTGAGTCCGTCCAGTGTACCCAGTCTCCACTGAGTACCCGTACACCATCCTTGATTTCAAACACCGATGGATATGGGATCATCTATCGCCCATCATATGGGTCAAGATGCGCATACGCTAGTCTACTCTGGTGCATCGATGCCCTGTCTCGATACACCCACGACTAGGGACCTTGAGGGATGTACTTATGGACTACTATGTCCCCACTAGTATGATCTGCATCATAGTCCTGGTACTCAAGTACACATCTTAAGGGCTTTACCAACATGTAATAGAGAGACAATCAGTATACACGTTAAGATAAAGTACAACCAGATAGCATACTATCATGTCGAGCAAGAAAGTCCTCCCTATATATGTCCCAGCATCCACTACAATATACATCGTATATACAGTAATGGCCTCTAGGGCATATATATAACTAACAATCTTCCACTTGCACTAGGGCCATCTGTTGTGGTATCACATACCCAACAATTAGCTGTGGTTGAAGTATCTTATACTCAACCAGCCCATAAAAGTCTCTACTGGGGAAAAGGTCTTTGTGAGTGGATCCGCGTTGTTGTCCTCTGTGTCTACTCTCCTAACCTCGATCTCCCTGGAGATCATCCATCTCCATGATCAGGAGATACTGCCTAAGAATTATATCTGGATTTCTAATAGGACGGGCTTTCCTAGGAAACAGCCACAACTCCATTGTCACACAATGGTAGAAACGAAGTTCATCTCATGAACTTATATATATCCAGACTGCCTCTTTGGTAGAATCTTTGGTAACGATGTATCATGCCTTTAATCGTCTTGTATGTCACGGTATCTAGCTTGGAACTCTTCCAACATACCGTCCCTCCACTGAGGGTAAAGACAATGCCTGCGACTGACATTCAGTCGTCCTTATCACTCTGGAACTTTTCCAGTGATTCTCCCCAGGATCCATTGATACCTTCTCACTACAACTAGTGAGTATCCTAACATCCAATTAGATCTATCTCATAGATCCAAAACCCAGGATTTAGTAGGTATCACTTTGATCCTATATGGAGAATCCTTGTGATAAGCGGAGATTGACCGAGCGTAGCATAGGAAACACCTTCCCTATCAAGAGTATGTCATCCACGTACTCTACGAGGATCATCACCATACTCCCTACTACCTTTTTGTATATACAAGGTTCATCTACCATTTTGATGAAGTCAAACTCTTTGACTACCACAAAACAGACGTTCCAACTCCGCGATGCCTACTTTATCCTATAAAGCAACTTGTACACGTTTTCGCTGCTCCCACTGTCTACGAAGCCCTCTGGCTGTGTACTTATAGACGCTCTCTTCTAAAACATCATCTTAGAAAAGCAGTCATGACACCCAACCACCAGATATCGTAGTCATAGTATGTAGCCGTGGAAAGTAGGATCTGGATGTACTTAAGCATAAGTCCCAGAAAAAGGTTTCATCATTAGCCACAATCAGTCTATGATGCAAACCTTTAACAAGTCTAGCTTTGAAAGTCTTAACCTTTCCATATACACCAAGTAATCTTCTTAAGATATACTTGCTCCTGATGGGGATTTAACCCTTCAGATAAAGCTACCAAAGTCCATACTTTGTTGGTGTATAAGGATTCCATCTCAGATCGCTAAGCATCCAGTCATTCTTACAGAGTCTCACTCCTGATGGCCAGCTCGAAACTAGTTGGGTCATCATCTCATGATGCAATCCTCGCTCCCACTGTCATAGAGAAACCGAAGTAACTCTCAGGTGGGTGAGGAACCCTACTAGATCGGCGGAGAGGCTGAGGTTCGTTGGAATCTACTGAATCTTTTGGTTCTACCAAATCATCAGCTGCAGTTTGTATAGCTGGAACCTTTCCAGTTCTACATAACAGACCTTGCCTCGAGCTTGTCCGGATTTTGCTTTTAGACATAGGCCGGATAACCCCAAATCTTAACAAACTTAAGATATGGGCTCTTCCCTTTCCATATCACATATGAAGTGGTAAGCAACTGATTTGATTTGAACCCTATTCAATAGGTATGCAGCTTCTCAAGTGCATAACTCCCAAAAGGAAATAGGAAACTCAGTAGTACTCATCATAGAGCACACCATATCACATAGGGTGATATCGCTCCGCCCCGATATACCATCGTGCTATGGTGTATTCGGAGGAGTAATGCTGAGAGAGAATCTCATTCTCCTTTAGAATAGTCCAGGAATTTCGTGCTTCAGTATTCTCCTCCTTGATCACATCAAAGGACATAATACTTATACCCGTATTTTAGTTCTCTACTTCTATCTTACATTCTGTAAATATCTCAAAAAGGTTCGGACTTGTGTTTCAACAGGAACATATGTCTGAATCTAGAGAGATCATCAGAGAATGTAATGAAGTACAAAGAACCGGTCTTGGCATGTGTAGACATGGGACCTTCATACATCGACATGTATCATCCCAAGAGTTCACTAACTCTTTCTCTGTTTCCAATAAACAGAGATGTGATCATCTTATCTTTGTGACATGACCGGCAAGTTTTCACAAGATGTAAATTCAAACAGATTTAAATATGCATCTATGTGTAACTTAGCTAGTCGGGTCGTATTGATATGACCTAGACTACAATACCTCAAGATGGATCCGTTCATTTCTGAACTCTTCCTCTTGTGTGTGTTCTGTATACTAAGAACTGTAGTTTTATTTAGAACGTCAATGCTTTTAGATAACGTGCCTGAACCGATCAACTTTTGATATAGGAAATGTTCAAAACATTATCCATCAATACAAAATTATATCCTTTCTTTACTAATAAAGAGACTGATATGATATTGTATATCAGGTTCGGTATCTAATAACATTCATTCAGAATCAATGTACTGGTAATACAGGGTGATAGTGACCAACAGACTTGGCTGCAACACTTGCACCGTTTTCTGTCTCATGAAACTTATCACCCGTTCTCAGTTCTCTACCTTTCTGTAGCCTATGTAACAAATTACATATGCGGGATCCTGATCCGGTATCAAATACCCAGGATGTAGAGGTTACTGAGAAACAGTTCTCGGTAATGAATACACCCGAAGAAGATGCATCAGTATGCACTTTCTTCGTTTGGGCGGCACGGGAATTCTGGCAATCCCCAATTTCCTGCTCTGTCTTATAACAATTATAAGTTGGAGCGGGACCAACGTTCCCCAGCACAGTATAACAAGCGGGTTTGGTCAATATATCTATTTTATTATCTTGATTAAGGCGTGACATGGTCGCTACCTGGAGAGAGAGAAGAAAACACTCAGCGTATACTCTTGCAAGATCAGATTGGTTATTATTTTATCTAATCAGGATGGCTCCTACGGTTTTTATCAAATCTTCCTTCAAACTCTAAAAGGAAAGACTAGCCGGGATTAATTACACGCTACAAGTTCGCCAATCTTTCAGCTAGGCCAGTGTCGGTACTTTGAGGGAGGTTCCCCGTGCTTTCGCACGGACCTAATTAAAGTAAACCTCGTTTTCCCAGAGGCGTAACCCCGTTGACACCTTTCTAGACACCTACTTGATCGGCTAATTGTAATGTGTAAAACTCTCCCAGGAGTAACTCTTACTCGCAGCGGGTATCGGGATCCAACTATCTCATAGAAGGTATGCAATCTCATTGCAAATTTCAACACTTGAAATTCCCGATAATATTTTGCCCCAAACGATCTATGACCTTAACAAGGTCAACAAACCATAGACCGTAAGTCAAGTTCAACCCGTCATTTCTTGATTGAATCAAACCCACCCGCACGACCCTTGACAAGGTCAACAAGGCCGTACGACTACCCTAAAACAATCTGCATCATATGCATAAACAGATAAATACTGGTCAGCTACCGCATACTGCGCCTTGACAAGGTCAACAAACGCAGCACGAATACTAAGCAGGATTTTATCTGAAATGACGGAGGGCTACGACAGGTTTTTCTGAAAACCTATTGCGTAATGAACTTGATATCGTTGTAGAATCAAATGATTTTAAAATGGAGTGTTTTTTAGGCTTTTCTAGTTTCGCTAAAGGGGTCACTCCCGGTGAAGGGATCGTCGGCCCTTTCCTCATCGAATAAGGTGCAGGATATATCATATATATCACTATGCAAAGCAAAAAATCCAAAAGCAATCAAAAGACAAACCAAGGGGTGTAGCATCTGCCAGTCATTGATAAAGGGGTAACTCCCGGTGAAGGGATCCCGGCCCTTTCCTTATCGAATATGGTGCAGGATGTTCTACAAGGAACACCGCGATGCAAAGCAAGAACCATAGCTACCTGTTTTTGAAAATTCGATTCCACAACATCTTTTAGGTTTCTTTTTCTTTCATTAATCATATTAATGAAGTCCCATCATTTAAGTCACCTAAATATCACAGATAAATACGACATACACTTATGCCATCCGCATTCGCCTCGATGTCCCCTCGTGCACCGTTAGATTAGGTAACTAACGGCAGAGCGGGGCAGGGCTAGCGCGGGTGTAAAACATAAGTAACGTCTATATAATATATCATATATACTATATACAGTATCTATCACAACATATCAAATGATCACATCACAGATATCGCAGCAGAAGAAACATATGAAACATTGGATATAATAGGACGTCCGTGTTTTCAATACGAGCCAGTATAAAACACGGATTCCACGGTCGCGATGAATAGCCAAACCCACATCCCTAGACCCCTACGAGAGCGGTAAGCAACACTGCCAATTCTAGGGTTAGGAGACCCGGTATCGACTCCTCGAGATGGTCTCCCACTGGACCCTAGAACCCGGTTACTTGTGCTCCCCGCCTTGGGTCTACCTAATGCGGAAAAGTAAATAATATACAAATGGTGACATCATCCGCAACCTGGAAGTGCCCCAATAAAAGAATATTACATACAAGTTTTTACATGAATGAAAAAGAAAAACACTCATCTGACATAAAAAAAACCCCGGCTATTCAAACACGACGATCCAATATAACATATCCAGCAACACATAACATCACATGTCATCAACGTAAGTAAATATGTCCATCCCAATTGTCGTTGACATATAGTAACGAAACCGGCGATATCACATATTACACTTACGGTCGCAGAAAAGAAAATGTAAAACTACAACAGTTGGAATCCGCAACCTCCTTAGACATCGCATGCCTAACAATTATAAACCCCGCATTTTAGTCTCATTATCGAAAACACTTTTCAATATCAAGTCAGGCAATTCAACAAGATTCCCGACATTTTGATCGAATGCTCGTCGCAAACTTTAGTAGACGGTTGCACCCCCGATACCGTCGACGAAGTGCACTAAAGCGGAACACCGTTGCCGCAAGCACCCGAACGGAAGCTTTCGGCGGCGGGGTTCTCCTATAGTCACTTGGTCGGGGCTTTGGGGCGTGGCTATCTATTAAGTTTATCCGGCGAGTATTCGCGTACGCTACGTGATTGCGACGGATTTTTGATCGCATCAAAATTCCGTGGCAACCAATCAAGTGAGACTAAAGTGCTAGATTTATAACATTCAAATCAGTTATCTCATAACAATTTGTGGATTCCAAATATTGTATCACGTTCCAGATAAATAGAAAATGTTAAACTTTCCGATCGAACAATCAAACACCCAAGTTTTCCCGAAACAGCTCAACACATGATATAAGTTTAAAAACATCAGTTTAAAAACATCGACTTCATGCCACAGTACCAACGGTCCATCCGTAGAAAGGTCAAGCCAACGCCTCACATGTGGCACGCCGTATAGCCCCAAACCCTAAGGTTCAAAGGGCAGTTCAAGACAGTCACATAATCGAGTTAAGGTTTGTTGTCTTCTAGAGGGTCCATCGCGTTACTTGCACTGCTTAGACGTTCTTAAACTACGGAAAAATCCAACACTTGGAAATTTTCCGGCAGGGGAAAAGTGGGTATTTATATCCGGTCGAACCTTTTAACATGTTCTAAAATACCCGGAAAAACACATAGACGAAGTTAAACTTTTCGATCGAAACATCGAGTCCCCAATACAACCCAGAAAACTCAACTCTTGAGTATAGATTAAAAATTCCCAGAAAATCGAGGAAACTCAAAAGGACATTACTGTGCAAAATTCAAAAAATAATGTGACTGTATGGCCGCGGAACCGCCGCACGAGCCATGCTCGTGCCGCGGTTCCACGGCGCTTTGGTCGACATAGGCGCACGTGATGCACAGTAATTCCAATAAAGCCCTGCTGAATTTTTTGGATATTTTTAATTCACAAAAATCCATAATTTCAGAAAATGTACAGAGAGGGGTTCGATCGGATTTCTAACATCGTCTACACTTCGCCTAAAGCTCTAGCTAGGCTCTGATACCACTGTAGGGTTCCTAGGCACACTCATGAGGTTCTACAACTGATCAACCATGCCAAAATCAAATTTTTCATGTGCCAAAGAACCCTAATGCTAGATCGTTAACTAGAGGTAAGGCGAAACAATGCAAGTTAACAACTTTAACTACAAGTGAAAGGGACTACAACCTTTGTAGATCCGGTCCTCCACTTCCAAAGCTCCGTGAAGACGTCCCTCCGCTGCGATCATCGGAATCTTGGACTCTAGCGATGGTTACGTCGGAGAAATAAGCAGGCTAGGTCGTTGACTTCGATGCCGAAGATGATCTACGTCGAGGCGACTCAAACTCAAGCTCCGTCTTCACTAGGTCATGAAACTTGTGAAGATAACACACACTACTACATGGCAAGTGGTAGAGGATGAAGAAATAGGAAGTGGGTTCACTTTGGATTTGGTTTTCTCACTTGATTTCAACACTTGAAATTTTCTAGCAAGCTTTCTTCACTTCATGAAGAAGAAGAAGAAGAAGAAAAGAAAATGAATTATTTTAAAAAGAAAATTCAAGTGATGTCTATCATGTTGCAACCATGGGTGAGATTAACTCATGTAGAGAGTAAACAAGGGTTTAGGTAATGGTTAGGTTTAAGAACAAAGAAAAAATGGTTAGACTTTTCAAAGATGCTTGAAGCGTCATGAAGCTTCTAGCAAATAACAAATAAAGCCACCATTTTGTTTTTACAAAATAAATAAAGAAAATAAAACCCTAACCATTAACTAAACATGGTGTAAATCATACACACCCAAGTTTGCATGTATCATCAATCATGATACAAACTAGTGCACAAACATATATCACATATACAACTTGTGCACATCAAGTGAGAAAATCCATCTTAAGTGAACAAATACTAGTTAATGTACAGTAATATATCAAATATATAATTATACATTAAATCATTAAATCAACACTTGATTTAATGATCCGGTCATACTGCATATAACCGACTAATATCAAGTGTATCAATATATCGAATCAACATTTGATTCGGTAACCCGGCTATATCTCATATAACCGTCCGATGATACAAATCGCGAGAATAGAATTCAGTATCGCATACTAGTATTATTCTCGGTCCCGCACATATCTCATATGCGCTCCTATTTCGTTTCGCTTGAGCCAGGAAACCTCTGTGTAGGACTCTAAAGACTCGTCAATACACCGGCAGTAGGTGATGATCATATCAAACACCCACAAGCCGCAAGCGGTCTGCTAAACGTAACGGCCACTCGGGTATTGAGCGATCAGAAGATCAACGAGCAAGCCCGCTCACACTCCTGTAAATCCAACCAGTAACACTTATCGTACAGTCCGGTCTCGTCGTCTGATATGTCGCATATCTCGCCTAGGGGTGGTAAACGTCAGACCCCAGTAGCTCGATAAGTCGTGTCGATATGAGGTCTATAACAGTTCGAGAAACTACTGGTAACACTTACCAGTAAATCTCAGCAACCCTGGCCAGGGATTTCCGGTTATTGCCAATCGAACACAGCACAACATCAACTCCCTATACCGGGAGAGACGAATCCCCTCCTATCGCTTATTACCTCCATGTGATTCGGGACTGTACCCAAAAACCACCGTTTTGCACGCCCTCTTGGACGTGGTAAGGTGGAAATCAAAGCACAGTGGGAATCACACAAGACTCTATGACGATCTCGGGTCAACAGACTACTCTGTACCAGTGTCACCGGAGAACTGCCATCTGACGTGAGGTATAATACCATCTGGGAGTTCTCGACGAGTCCGTCCAGTGTACCCAGTCTCCACTGAGCACCCATACACCATCCTTGATGTCAAACACCGATGGATATGGGATCATCCATCGCCCATCATATGGGTCAAGATGCGTATACACTTGTCTACTCTGGTGCATCGATGCCCTGTCTTGATACACCCACGACTAGGGACCTTGAGGGATGTACTTATGGACTACCATGTCCCCACTAGTATGATCCGCATCATAGTCCAGGTAGTCAAGTACACATCCTAAGGGCTTTACCAACATGTAACAGAGAGACAATCAGTATACACGTTAAGATAAAGTACAACCAGATAGCCTAGTATCATGTCGAGCAAGAAAGTCCTCCCTATATATGTCCTAGCATCCACTACAATATACATCGTATGTACAGTAATGGCCTCTAGGGCATACATATAACTTACAATAGGAACAACATTTCCTATCAGGAGTATATCATCCAAAAACCAGGACGGTGCTCCCTACTCAACTTTCTTATCAGGTCTATCTGTCATTCTTAATGAAGTCAAACACTATGACTGTCACATCAAGAATAGATGACCCATCTCCGCTTCCGCTGCTTTAGTCTATAAATAGACATAAGAATCTTGCCCACCACGCTTCCGCTGCTCCCACTGACTACAACAACCCTCTCGCAGAGTCATATACACGTGAACTTCTAAATTCAATTTAGAATGACGTTATAGTCATCCACCTGCCAAATTTCATAGTCAAGGACAGCAGCAGTGATAAGCAAGGGTCATTATCGAGATTTTGCAAACCTCCTTATCATCGTCTACGAGGAAACCAAAGTACCTCTCGGGCGGCTGAGATTACTCACAAAATATGCGGAATGGATAATAGATTGTCGAGTCCAATTGAATCCTTAGATTTTACTAAATATTCAGTGGCCGTTTGTGGTTCTGGAATCACTTCCTGTTCTACCATAGTCCTACTAATATTTTCTAAAAAGAATTCATTTTACTAAAAATGTGGCGAGTCAAGAACAATATAAATATTGATCCTACAAATGGTAGAATGTTAACTCTCGTCAAAGCCCGGGATAACCCACAAACCGCCATTACTGAAATATGCTTGAAGTTTATCTGGATTCTGGTTTTAAGCATAAGTTGGACAACTCCATATACCTTAACATCGTTAAGATATGAATCCATTCTATATCCAATATAAAAACAAAGACACTAATTTAATTGGAACCAGACTCAAAAATTATGCAGCTGTTTCCAGTGTATATCGACTAAATGGAAGAAGGCCATGCATCATAACTCATTAAGGAGCACACACACACGGATGAGTAATCTGATAGAGAAGCAAATTCTCAAAAATATTACTTGCGACGAAATACCTAGCATGAATATCTACATTTTCGATCACCTTGAAGAATCCTGATACTTCCAACGTATGGTTCTCTACTTTATTCTTATACCTATAACTTCTCGAAATTTGGACCTTGTATTTCAACGAAATGTGTGTCTAAAACCAGAGAAGTCATAAGTAAATGGAATATAGTACGAGTACTAACCCCTTGTCCTAATGGACATCGGAAAACATATAATACTTTGTATAAGTTCTCTGAGTTTAAAACTCAAACCCCGTGTGTCGTAGGTTGAAAAATGTATTATGGTTAAGAAGAATTACACCATTATTGAATGCACCTTACCTAATCATCAACTGATAAAAATAAATGTTATAAACATAATTTCAAAAAGTTATATCTCACTTTATAAAATAAACAACAGCTTGAAATTGGTGCATAACAACGGATATTCAAAACCAAATATTTGTCGTTAGGCAAAAGCCAGGCGATTTCCTCAAAAATTACCAATTACAAAGAATTCTGGTTTTGAGGATTTGTTCACCCAATTTCCAATATTCCACTCCCACTCCGCATCTGTGATGGCATACAGATGTAAGAATCAAGTCTGGTAAATATATACCCTGGAATCAGAATGTAATTGGGAAAGCAGTTTTCAATTAACACCGCACTGTAAAACTGAAACATGAAAATGTTTCAAGGGGTGGCCGGGTATTCTTAGTAATGCCTCTTTCAATACCAGACTCATGACATTGGTTACAATTTCCATTGCCCTTACTCCAATCCCTTTATATGTCTTTACTTCTTATCTTCTGTACACCATACATAGGCTAATTAGTTTTCTTCTTTCCCTACCTTTTGACACTAACCTAATGTTTAGAAGAAGACTATCCAATAAGAATAATAGGTGTACTCTCCTAAAACTAGGAGCTCTCGCAACCTAAGAGAAAGCAAAGAAAAAAGACAACCGAATAATTCTATTCAATTTTCCCAGAACCGGAATCCATCCTCGAACTGAAATAAATTTCTGCGAGTTTGTATGTAACTATATGAGATGGTTTTATCCATTCTATATGGATCTTCATAGTGATACAGAATGTTCTGGAGAAAGTAAAGGGTAAAGGAAAAGTGGCATGGATATATGTGACTTTGTCGTGAATAGTGACAAAACAAAACCAGGTTTGTAAAATGGTTCGGTCAACTTGGGTTTACAAGTTTTAGTTTAAGGTCGGTCATAAGGCATTACCTAAAATAGAGAGAGAAAAGAAACACTCAGTGTGCACTCTATCAATATTAGATTGGTTAATCACTTTATCTAATCAGGATGGCTCTCACTGTTTACTCGAATTCTCCTTCAAACCCTAAAATGAGAACTGATCGGGATAATTTACACCTTACAAGTTTGCTAACCGTTCAGTCAGGCTAGTGGTGGTACTCCGAGGGAGGCTCCCCATGCTTTCTCATGGACCTAATTAAATAACCCCGTTTCTACAGAGACACAACCCCGTTAACACCCTTCTAGAAACCTAATGGGTTAACTAGTTGTGAAGTGAAAATCTCCCGGGAGTAATCCTACTCATCAGTAGGATCGGGACCCAACTATCATCGCATGATAACCTAGATGGAAGCCACTCTAGTTACCACACTCCATAAAGTATGCAACACTAGCAAGTTTCCTATATATTTGAAACTCCCGATATAGTTTTATGACGTTAACAAAGACCAACAAACCATAAACCACTAGTCAAGTTCAACCCGTCATTATCCTGGATTAATTTAGACCCACCCGTATAAGCCCTTGAAAAAGGCCAACAAGGCTATACGACTTTCCTAGATAATCGCATCTCTATGCAACAGACAAAAAACATCTAGCTGCCGCACACTACGCCTTAACAAAGGCCAACAAACGCAGCACAAATACTAGGTACTACTCATCTGAAATGACGAAGGGCTACGGCTGGTTTTTGGCAAAAAACCTTTAACATAATGAACTTGATATCGTTAAAGGAATCTAGTGATTTTGAAACAAGTGGTTCAAGCTCAATTTTGAAAATTTTTGGTTTTATAAAAAACCAAATAGTTTTGGAAAGAACCGAGTGGTTTTGAAATTTGATTCCAACAAAATCAAATTAGGTTTATTTTCTTGCATTAATTAGAATTAATATGATCCCATCAATTAAGTTCTTATGCATCACAGAAACAACCAAAATAGACTGTACGTATATGCCACCCGCATTCACCATGGGGTCCGGGGACTTCATCATAAGGTTACTTAACTTATGGTAGTGCATGGACAGGGCTAGCGCAGATGCAAAACATATACAACATTTATATATATCATCATCATAGGCAGGTAATAAATATCGCAGGCATGCGATAATCAAAATGGAATAGCGGATAAACTAGGATCCCCGTGTTTCTGTCACGACCCGAAATGGCACGTGACTGGCACTTGAATCATATGAAGTCTATAGGACCCCATCTAATTCAAGTAAGCCAAAAATCCCAGAAATCTAAACCATTTTAAAGAAGAAGTGAAGAAAAACTTGTTTTAAAGCAAGTGATTTTAATAATTAAGTGGCATTAAAAATCTAAAAGCAACGTCATATTTTCCAGAAAATTTCGGCAGAGTCTCCTTTGTAAATACTGGCCCTAAACGGGTACAAACATGCATAATATACATAATGAATAAGGCATCCTTAGCGGGAGCTAGCTCTTCTCCAATTAGTGGACACAACCATGCAATGCAATATAATATACAACGCCGAAGGGCAAGGATCAAAACTCATCAAGAAAAGCAATATCCTCAAGAAAACCAAAGAAAACCATAATAATACAGGCGCGCGACTCTAAGGTCGAAAGAATATACACTGGTCCTCTAAGTTTATCAATAATACAAGTCTGGTTGATGGAGTTTACTAGATACAACTGAATATAAATAAGTACAATGGTGGTCACGATGCGAGTGAACCCACCTACCAAGACAACCACCCGAAAGGAAGCAGTGTGCCAGCAAGCCGCAACGAAACCTGTACGGCAAAACCTGTAAGAAACTGTGGCACAACGGGGGTGAGTTGCCAACTCATGAGTAGAAAACATCACCGAGCAGAAATCGCATGTATGACTTCATCCTAGATCATAGGATAATATCCTTATAAAAATATAACCTGAGACATCTAATAAAGGCAAAGGTAATCATCTAGCAAGTGTGATATCAAGTGCTCGTGTCAGTGCCTCAGGTAGCAACATATCGCAAATATGATGTATGAATGCATGAAAAAAGAATAAATCTTAAATGAGAAAACAATTTCCATATCTCAGTGAGATTTCTGTAAAAAAATCGAAGTATCATCAAAAAAATCAACAGAGAATCCGTGTCAAGTATCGACACAAAACATATATCCCAATATCTCAAATCTCGGGCTCCGGCAATCCGGACTGGCCCATACCATAAAATCTCACTATCTCGGGCTCCGCAAGATCAGGATCGGCCCATATCCATCTCTCTCATAACTCCGAACAGTATTCTCCGGATATCCGTCGAGTTCCCATACAATCATCGGTCGGTAGTACTCCCCTGCCGGGCTCAACGCCTTTCTATACGATCTTCTTGCCCCGAGGTACCTGTAACGCTTTAGATTTCGGTTAGTGTTCGATTAGACGTTAATACGGGTTTACTGTAAAAAAGTTTACCAATTCGGGTTCCTCACATTTTATAACATTTAATTAATAATTTATTATTATTTGTTATAAGCATGCACGCACGTGTGCACGTAAATGCGAGGTTTTGTTTGTGCTAATTTTGTTCTTAGCAACCATGACACTTAACCTAATCCTTGTTTAATCCAATCCTTAACCTTAATCCCTAGATCTTTTGTAAGAGTGAGAAGATATTTCTTTGGAGTGATGATGCGTGTATGAATGCATTAAATGGTGAATTAATGCATATGATACACTCACCTCTCATTCTCACCCTACACTCACCTCCATCTCTCTTCTTCATCTCTTCTCTTTCTTTTTCTCTTCCTCATTCCTTTATCTCCTTCTCTCTCTCAAAATTCTGAACAAACATTCCCACTTCACAAAATCCATCAAAATTCATCAAATCTTCACAAAAATCACTTTTTCCTTCACATTTTCCCTTATGGATGCCTTGGTGTGCTCAAAGCTTGGATCTTTGGCTTCTTTTTATTAGGTATTGTTTCTTTAAGTTATTTTTGCGTAGCTTAGCTTTAAAGTTGCTGTTTTTGTCGCGTATCGTATCGTTTCGGATAAAAACCGTATTTTTAGTGTCGATTTATGGTCTCGGATGATCTGCTGTGAAACTAAAAGTGTGTTGCAAAAATTGACTGGACAGTAGCCTAGTATAGAGATACAGAACCTACCCACCAAATACGAGCCAAATCCACCTCGTCTTGGCCGCAGATTTATTGAATCTGGCCGCAAATTGCGGCCAGACTGGGGAATTAGGGTTTGGGGTTTTGGTGCAGGGGGTCTCTGGGTTATTTGTAGGCTCATGGTACTTGCAATTTTTACAATTGGTTAGCACAGGAAAATCTGGGATCATTTTGCCTATTTCTTGTGTTTCGTTTCGTGCGATATGTTATCCGATACGATGCGTGTTACGTGTTGCTGTTGCGCTAAGTTGGCTTCGTAGTGTAGCTATACGCGTTAGCCACAATATGAATCCTTAAAGGTCCATTGTGTGTCGTATTAGTCCGTGTAGATTGTGAGTATTTTAGGTTATTATTAATATATATTTGTTTTATTGTTATTGTTGCAGGTTCGCAGTCGGGGACTACGGACACTGCTACCAAGGGGAAACAGGTTGTAGGTTTCACCTAGCGTGGAGCGTTGGTGAGTAGATTTAACAAGGGAATCGCCCGCATGGCGTTATGCGTCTGGGCTAGAGATGTTATTTCTGTCGCATATTCTATGTCATATTTAGAATTGTGCATTTACCCTATTACTTAGATATTGTTGTGCTTGGACTAGTACCCTTAGGACACTGCACATATTATTGACGATTCATATTGCACGAGCACTGATTGTATGTTACACACACCGTCAATAATTGCCATGTCACGCACAACCCACTTATAGATATGATATTGCTTGGTTAGGGACATTGAGACTTTGATTCATATTTCTTTACGCATTGACTTATAGCATACATGTATACCTACATGCTTACACATATGCTCTGATATACTTACATGCTAGTTACCTGTATACCTATAGAGTATTGTACCATTAGTGATAGGTACATGCACACTTTAGGACATAGCTACATGTATACCTTGCATACATATTTCACTGATACCCAGGGGGTATGCTACATCATTACTTATAGGTAGATACACAAATCTTACTATACCTTTATGTTTTCACATATAACTGGTTATAGCTACATGTTTACCTTTACCTAATGTTATTTTAGAATTGGAGAAAATTACGAACCGCATGATATTTATATTAACTTGTTGCAGTTAATTAGCGGCTTTTCCTTTATATGCTTACATTTCAGTTTATGTTGCATATATTATATTCATGGATTTTCGCATTGTGATATGGATTTTTCAAGATGTTTCTGGATTTGGGGACCGTGGGAGTTCATGAAATTATGCATTATTTGGAAAACCCGGTTTCCCTTGATATGATATTACAGCATCCACCATGAGATTTATCGGTTCTGATTATATACCCGATTCGAGGAGCGGGAGGCACCGTCTGTGGGTACATGGTGGGGCCCGAAGGTACCCCGGGGCAAGAATCTCAGTGAGGAGATGAGTTAGTGGGGGAACCATACTTTCCGGTGACATTACCAATGACTCAGAGGTAATCATGGGATACCGTTGGGAGTCATGTACGTATCGATACGTGGAAAGACGAGGGTCGGAGCTAGGCACTCATGCTTTTCGGATAGCGTGTGATACGTACCTATCAGGAAGCCAGTCGTGGTGACAGCACCTGATAGATCAGCATTTCTGTGTCGATGCTTGACACATTAGTTTCATGATATTTCTTTTTTACTCCTTTGTATATATAACAGGGGTTTAGGCCGCTGTTATATATGCCCTTACACCAATATTAGTGGAATGGGACGCTAATATATGTGTATTGACATTAAATTATATACATCATCATATTTATTCATGCAAATATATTTAGGATGTTAGATTTTTACTTGATAATTTAATTTGGGATATAGGTGATTCATTTGATATTGGATATAGGATATTTATGAGATTGTTGATTTGTATATTCTGGATATATGAGATTTATTCGATATTGTACATTCAGGATTTGTGAGACTTATATGATATGAGAGCCAATTTAGGGGCTGATTTGAGGAATTGGGATTTGGATTTGTCTTGATGGATTGTGATCCTACCACGATATCAGGGTTCCGTGGAAATGACGTATTTCATTCCATACTTCAAATTTGTTGTTTATACACTGCTTCATGTATTAGTAGTGCCTGTTAAAGTACCTTTCATGATTGTTGCATTTACATACCTTTATTTATTTATGCACTGTTTCATGTATTAGTTGTACCTGTTAGTGTACCTTTCATGATTATTGCATTCATGTGACCTTTTATTGCTATTTAATTGCACATGTTAGATTCACGCTGTACGTGCATACTTGCGATTACCTGCATATGTTATTTACTATTCACGAGTTGGCAACTCACCCCCGTTGTGCCACAGTTATTTTGCAGGGTGTTCCCCAGAGTAGTCGAGGCAGACTATTCATCGATCATCTTTTGCTACGGATACCGCATCAGCTCACAGTGTGCTATTTTGCTTAGGTGGGTTTTGTGGTAATTCGTGTTGTATTGTATATTTGTTGTATCCTTGTACTCTCCATCTACTATATTTTCATGTTTGACTTAGAGACTTGTGTGAGGACGATGTTGTATATTATTTTATGACTTGTTGTCTTTTATACAGTTTCCTTTCTATCGTCTTTTATTTCTTCGCTACAGCGTCGTATATTTGTTGTGGTGGTTGTTTTCCGCCTTTGGGCGTGTATTTGCTCCCGTTTGGGGATGCTTTAGTTTTATTTATGTTGTACCCATTTTTAGGGCTAGCTTTTACAAAGGAGGTGCCGCCAAAATTTTAAAGGAAATAAATTGGGCTTTTAAAGAATTTGGGTTGTGATTTCAAATGTTTCAAAACTCCTATTATCTTTTCTTGTCTTTTTAATGGTTTAGATTTCTGGGTTTTGGCTTTCTTCTACTGCGTTACGTTTTTAGGCGTTGCGTAGTATTAGGGTCGTCACGTGCCAATTTCGGGTCGTGACAAAGTTGGTATCAGAGCGCTAGGTTTTACCTTTCGGAGAGTAGGATGACCTTGGTATGATGGAGTAGGTAGCTTAAGCAGAGTAACGTAGTGTGTGTATGTCTGCAGCATACTCACGATGCGGTACTTCGCCTAAAAGTGACCTAAGTACAAATTTCTTGAAATTCCTTCCATGATGATTCATATCCTTATGATTCGATTTCCGTGTTCTTATTGAATCCTTTTTCCATTTATAGCCTTGCCGCCGATGACTATGGGGACTTAGAGTGATGCGGCGAGGGCCGAGGTCAGGATTGACTCGGGTGAGACGAGGACTGACCAGGATGGCACGCTCGTGTTGGAGATAGTGCCCTCAGAGTCAATTATTAGGTCACAGGTACGTGATTGCAATGATTGATGGAGGACCTATCCCGGTAGGACAGTCTTACTCGAGATGATAGTATGCTATCTGGTTTACCTTTATCATCGTGTACTGTTTTAGGTGACCTGACAAGTTGCTATTACACGTTGATAGAGCCCCTAGGATTCTTGCTTGACCACCAGCAGTATGAGGGCGATCATATAAGTGGGAGCTGGGGTCTATAAGCATATCCTTAAATGGTCCCTAGTCGTGTGAGTTTCGAGACAGGGCATCGATACTCCAGAGTAGACTAGTGTATACAGTCGAGACCCCGACGAGGGGCGGTGGCCGGTCTCACAAGCCACTGGTGTCAGTTGGATCACCTAAGATGTATACAGGTGCTCATTGGGTTATGAGTACACCGGACAGGACTCGCCGGGAACATGCTAGTTGGTCATATACCAGACGTCAGATGGCAGTTCCCTGGTGACATGTGTGCAGGTTAGTTCATCGACCTGGGGATCGTCATTTGTCTCGTGTGAGTTCCCACTGTACTTTGATTACTACCCTACCACGGCTCAAAGGAGTCGTGCAAACAGGTTTTAGTTGGGTACAGTCCCGAGCCACATGGAGGCAGTGAGCGTATCTTCAGGGGTTCGTCTCTCCCGCTATTGGGGGTGAGGTCGCGCTGTGTCTAGGAGAGCCATTACACGAAGTCCTTGGCCAAGGCAGGAGATTTACTGGTAGGTATTCCAGTAGTATCTCAGGTGTTCTGGGCTACACTCCGACACGACTTGTACCGCTTTTGGGGTCTGACTTTTACCAACCCCCTAGGCCCGCCATGCGATGCTCATAGACGAACGGACCGGACTGTACGGATATTGTCACTGACAGGCTCAGTAGGGTTGTCAGGCTGAGTTCGCTCACAGACGTCCCTTTTAGTCAATACCTGGTAGCCCGTTACGTATTGGCTTATACCTCTGACGTGCTAGTGTTTAAATCCACAACCAAGGTGTTGACGAGTCTTTAGAGTCCCCCACATTCAGTTACTCAGCTTTCGGGCGAAAGGTTGTAGAGGCCGTATGGAGATATGGCAAGGTCCGATCAGATACGTGCGGTATTGCACGGATCAGGATCGGACAGTTTGTACTATAGGCCGTATGGATATATGGCAGGGTTCGATCAGATACGTGCAGTATTGCACGGATCAGGATCGAATGGATATTACTAGCCGGCTTTGGTATAAGCCGGATCCTAGTGTAGTACAGTATAGATTTTGTCTCATTGCATTTGTATTTCGGTCGGAATACAAATGCGGGTGTGTATGCACAGTATCGGGGTTTTCCTGTAATTTATTACGGGACCAGTTTTCTGGAGTTGCCAGTTTGCTTTCCGTTTCGGCCAATTTCCTTTGTATCGTTCATTGGCCGAAGTTTGGTGGAGAAGGGCTTATTTGCATTGTTGCAAATAGGCAATTGTGGAGGGGGTCTTTTGCATATTGGTTGGATCATGATGGTTGCTCCATTGACCTTGACTTCTTGACTTCTTCATGATGCATTGACCATTTGGAGTCATCATGGTGGTGTTGGAGTGTTGTTTTATTTGCTATCATGGTTGTTGGTTGAGTGTGGGAATTATTGGAATGATGATTCTTTGCATGATAGCCTTCTTGTAGCGTCTTAAAAAGTCGTTTTGGTGTTTTCCTGAAATTCGGTGAAAATTCGGTATTTTTCCGAAAACCGTCTTTCTTGTTATTTTGCAGTTTAGGGCTAATTATACCTTAAATGGATAGGTAATTACTTGTTTTTAGTAGCTAATGAGTTAATTATGAAATTCTGGTCGTTTAAAAATTTTCCCTAATTTTTCAATTTTTTAATATTATTTTAAGCCGGTAAGAAAATACATTAAATAAGCGATAAATACAAATTTTTCCGGGCTAATTTTAATCTCTAAAATTATGATAATTATAATCTAGTGATAACATAAATTTTTAGTAATTTATTTTGATTTTTAGCAAATTTTTATGATTTGAAACGAATTTATTGAATTTTGGGCTAAAACTTGCAAATTTTGAGTTGTAGGGGGCCTTTTTGCATAAAATTTCTTTTGTAAAACCCCTCTCTCTTTTTCCTCAGCCCTAGGACAGCCCCACCTTGTGTAAGACCAGAAATTTCTGGCCTCATCTTCTTTGGTTGCTTTCTTGAGTTGTTTGGATAGTTTATGGTTTTATTTTAATTAAAATGAATAAAGTATGATACATTGACTTTTGTGGACTTGACCATGACTTTCCCCACTTGCCCACACCCTCCCCCATTCCTCCTCTGGCCGAAAACCTGCACACCCTCTTCTTCCTCTCTTTTCTTTTCATTTTCCTTCAATTTCTTCAAGAAAACATATCAAAATCCACACTTTATTCAAAAATCCAAACAAAATCCTTATGCTATCCTTTCCTTAGCCATTCTTGCTTGGATCTTGGTGCTTGAGGCCATCAATTGGAGCAAAATTTTCTTGCTTGATCCATAGATCAAGAGGTATAAATTCCATCAAAGTTACTTTCTTTTGTTGCTAAATTCCTTTAATTGTATGGTTTAGTGTTAAAAAGCTTAGCTAATTCCTAATCTAGTTATAAAAGAATAGTTGTAATAAACTAGGGTTTTGAACCATGATGGTTAATTAAGTTGTTTTATAGTTAATCTAGTTGTTAATGAACTAATCTATATGGTTACCTTGTTATGTAGTCTTCTAATTGTGTTAATTTAGTTAACTTTAAAAATTCGATTTTAGTTGTAATTGTCGTTTTAGGAATTTCAAGAGAGGGTTAGTGTATGGAATTGAGTTGTGAAGCTTGATTAGTGAGTTGATTAAGGTTTAGAAAACATTATTTAGTTGATTGAACCTAATTTGTTATCTAGTATTTTGCTAACCTAAATCTAAGAGATGAACTTGCTAATTGGGTTTGAAATTAGTGTTAATTAAGTTTTTCGAGTATGGATTTTGATTTGCATTTGCTAAGTTATAAATTCAAGAATTGGTGTTTATGGAAAATAGGATTGGAATCATTGCTATTGTGTAGTAATTAGTGTTTGTAGATTGCTTGTAGTGTGTGTTAGTGTATATGCCCTAGAGGCCATTACTGTATCATACTAGTTTGTATATTACTTAATGGATGCTTGGGATATTCACCTTGTATATACAATCTTGCTCAAAATAGTAGTATACTACTTGGTTTGTTTCTACTTCAATGTGTACATGTGTTTATTTTAGTATATCGCCTATACACATTAGTAGAGCCCTTAGGATCTTTGCTTGATTACCAGCGATGTGATGGCCGTCACACTAGTGGGGCTGGGTAATCTATAAGCACATCCTTATGCAGGTCCCTGGTCGCAGGACTATCGAGACAGGGCATCGATACTCCGGAGTAGACCAGCGCATGCGCTTCTCATCCCAGTGTGGGAGACGGTCTGTCCCACAGCCGTCAGTACGTCGTACTTGAGATAGTATGTGGGTGCTCGTTAGGTTACGGGTACACTGGACAGGACTCGTCGGGAACTGACTAGTTGGTATTATACCTATCGTCAGTTATCAGTTCCCAGGTGACATGAGTACAGCTTAGTCCGCTGACTTGACACTGTCACTTCGCCTCGGGTGTGTTCCCACTGTACTTTGATCACTACCCTACCACGGCTCAAAGGAGTCGTGTAAACAGGTAGTGGTTGGGTGCAGTCCCGAAGCACTTGGAGGCAGTGACGGTTAGACAGGATTCGTCTCTCCCGGTATTGGGGGTTGACATCGCGCTGTGTCTAGGAGAGCCATTACACGAGTAGTCCCTGGCCAGGGCAAACGAGATATACTGGTAGGTTTCCAGTGTTATCTCAGGGTGTTTTGGGCTTCGCTCCGGCACGACTTGTACCGCTATTGGGGGACTGACGTTTACCGCCCCCTAGGCCCGCCATGCGATGTATCTGACGAACAGACCGGACTGTACGGAGAATGTCACACTCAGGCTCAGTAGGAGTTCAGATGGGTTTCGCCTCGTCGGTCTTCTTGTCGGCATTACCTGGGGACCGTTACGCACAGCTAGTGCCGCTTGCGGTCTGTGGTTAAACCCACTGCCAGCGTAGTGTCGAGTCTTTAGAGTCCCACACAGAAAGCTTTTCGCCTTTAGGCAAAAGAGTATAGGTCGCATGGTATTGCGACAGGTCGCATGGTTTTGCGACAGGGTTCGGTCACATCCGTGCACTTGTGCACGTACAGTGTCCGGACAGTTTACACTAGCGGGCTTTGGTTTAAGCCAGATCCTAGTGTACCTTATGGGATTGGATTTATCCAGTTTGCATTCGTGTTCCTCGGAACGCGGATGCGGGTGTGTATGCACAGTTGACAGGGAGGCAGAGGCAGCGGATTCTCATTAGGGGTGTTGACAGTTGACCGTTGACTTTTTGACTTTTTGCTCAACTCTAATGAGAATATGATATGCGATTAACTATTATATTAATTAAGTATTATGGTGACTTGGTTGTTGACTTTTGTTGACCTTGTTGACTTGTTGACTTTTGTTGACTTGTTGACTTTGTTGACCGGTTGACTAGGCTTGACTAGTTGACCATCATGATAACCATGGTTATCATTTCATGCCAAAGACTTTTACTTGCTTGTTCATTTGAGTAAAATGAGTGCATGACATGATAAGGTTATGGTTGCTTCAACCATCACATAAGACTTTTGTTGATATGATGAGTTATCATTGCTTTGGATTATGAGAGGGTGAGAGACAAAATACTTGCTCATTCTTTCTTGCTCATTCTCTCTCTTGTTCTTGAGCTCTCCTCTTGCTCTCACCCTCAACCTCTTGCTCCCTCTCTTGATATATGGTTCTCTTGTCTCATGAGTTGAGAATCAAGAACCATAGATAAAATCCCATTCTATTTCCTCTCTACTCATTCTAGTTCACTAGGTTTAGCAAACCAAGTGAACTAGTTTCTTCAAAGAACGAAGAAGGAGCTAAAGGTTGGAGCTTTCAGGTGGATCTGTCTTCGGCGTACGGAGACGACGAGAAGAAGCCATCGGACCACCATCGGAGCTTTGAAGACGAAGGAGTTCAAGACAAGCTAGGTATAACCATCTTCATCCGAGTAGCTAAATATCTTTAGCTTAGTTTGCTAGTTTTAGTTTAGGTAAAGATCCCGACCTAGCTTAGTCCATGTTGCCTCTTGCGTTAAAATTTTGATTTTATACCGTTTCCGCCTCCCCGAAGTAACCGGGGGTCGCAACGTGGACTTACAGTGGTATCAGAGCCTAACTAAACTTAAACTAGCTTGGTAGTGAAGTGTAACGAAGTTCGGAACCGGAAAAATCCAAAAACCAAACTTTTACAAAAACTGAGTTTCTGTTGAAATTTTTTTGGCTCAAAATGAAAAACTTTACACTTGTAAATTCGGCTCAGGGTTTTGTGTGAACACCCAAGAAAAACGATACAGTAATTCGTCCAAACCGCCGCCCTTCCGCCGCGCGATCTAGGCATCAGCCGCGGAAGCGCCGCGCTTTGTCGTCTTCTGTGCATCGTTTTTCGTGCAATGTGTGTCTGTGTTGGTTTTGGGATTTTTGATATATATTATATCTGTGCCCAGATTTTCCAGAAAAGAAATTTCCGTATTTTTGGGGTCCTATAATTCCGTATTTTTTCCGAACTTCACTGCACTTTGACTATGATGGTTATATCTGTGATGTTTGCATGTATTGAACGTCGGCTAATCGCTATAAGTCGATTGGTCGGGGTTATACATGATCTGTAATGTGCTGGAATGTGTATATAAATATGTTGGATTGTCGCGGGTGAATAGCCGGGGGTTGTGAGACGAGAGTTTTCTTTTCTTGCAATTCATGTAAATCTGTAAATTGATGTAATAATTATTTGTATGGCCGCACAACCGGGAAGGGGTTGTAGCCGTCATTGTATAATTTCTTTTTACTGTTTTTGCTCCTAGGATAGACCCATGGAGGGGTGCACAAACTACCGGGTATGCCGAAGTGTCGAGTGGCCTACTCATGGAGATGAGGGAGGTTGCTACGCTTCGGGTACTTGGCGGGTAGTTTGCCGCACCCGTAGGGGTCTTGGGTGGGGTTTTGGCTATTCACCGCGACCGTGTTATCTGTTTTTGTTACAGGCTCGTATAAATTACAGATTGCTAGTATATCCAATGTATTTATCTGTGATCTGAAATGTTTATCATTGCAGTATATATATATATGATATTATTTAGGCGTTGCTTATGTTTTACAGACGCGCTAGCCCAGCCCCCGCTCTGTCGTTAGTTAAGTAACCTAACGGGTAATGACGGGGCCCCGTGGCGAATGCGAATGGCATAAGCGTACGTCATATTTTGGTTGTTTTCTGCAATGGTAGGATTAAATGATGGGACGCATTAAAAGAACTAATGCAAGAATATCACGCATTAAAAGAACTAATGCAAGATAATAAACCAAGTTAAAGTCGTTGGAACACTCTCGAAAAACCACTCGGTTCTTTTCAAAAACAACTTTTAAATGCGGAGCTTGAGCCACTCCTTTTAAAAGCTATCTCGTTCCATCGACCATATCAAGTTCACTACGTTCACGGTTTTGCCAAAACCATCCGTAGCCCTCCGTCGTTTCACATGAATATTCAATAGTATTCAAGCTGTGTATGTTGGCCAAAGTCAAGGCACAGTGATTGGTAGCTATTGGGTGTTCATGTGTAGCATAGATAGATGCGTTGGTTTGGGACAGTCGTACTGCTATTTTGGCCAAAGTCAAGGGTAGGTACGGATGGATCCAAATTAACCTGGATAATGACGGGTAGAACTTGACATGTGACTTATGATATTTTGGCCAAAGTCAAGGTCATAAGAGCATGGGGCAAAAATCCACATCGGGAGTTTCATAAGTACTGAAACTTGCTAGATTTGCATACCATTTGGAGTGTGATGATTCTGGTAAGATTCCTTCAGTTTCGTCACGCGATGATATTTGGATCCCGATCCTACTGTGAGTATATGCTACTCCTCGGGAAATTTCTCACTTAACGATCAATGCTATAAACCTAGTAGGTGCCTAGAAAGGTGTTAGCGGGGCTACGCCCCCAGGGAAAAGAGGTTCTCTAATTAAGGAACTTCGCGAAAGCGTTGGAAAACCTCCCTCGAAGTACCGACACCGGCCTGGCTGAACGGTTAAGCAAGTATTGTACGGTGGGATTGATCCTGACTAATTCTTCCTTTATGGTTTGAGGAGGGATTCGAGAAACAGTGGGAGCCATCCTGTTTAGACAAACTAAAAACCACTCTAAACTTGCAAGAGCATCATGCTGAGTGTTTCTTCTTCTCTCTCCTAATTGCAGCGACCAATCAACATGACTGGACTTAAGTTACTCCTAGATAAAAACAAACTGACAGGGCCAAACTACAAAGATTGGCTCAGGAATGTCAAGATAGCAATCACTTATGACAAGCTGGGGTATCTTCTTACCACCAAAGCTCCCCCTGTCCCTGGTCCAACTTCCAGCGTCGCGGATAAGGAAATCCGCAAGACTTAGGAGATTGATAGCGCGAAGGCCAAGTGCCTCCTGCTTGCCTCGATGGACAACGAACATCAGAGGAGGCATGAGAATATGGACATGGAGTCCATATTGCTCCATACAAAAGAACTGTATGGAGAGCAATCACGTATCGCAAGATACGAAGCGTCGAAAAAGTTATTTTCGACAAGAATGGCCGTCGGATCATCAGTAGCCGAGCACGTGCTAAAGATGATCGGCTTCATTGAGGAGCTCGCTGACCTAGGGATCACATTGGAGAGTGAGCTATATACGGATATAGTTCTCCAGTCCCTTCCTTCCACTTACGCCCAGTTTATACTGAACTTCAACTTACAAGAAAAAGAGGTTGAACTTTCAGAGCTCCTCAACATGCTGAGGAGCACAGAGGCACCCTACAGAAAGGTAGGGATACATCCACTTTGTTTGTAGGAGGATCATCTTCTTCTAGGTCCAAGGCGAAAGCCAAGGGAAAGAAGAAGAAGGCCCCCGCCAAACCAAGGGGCGGTGTTAGTAAAGTGGATACGAAGGGAAAAGGTAAAGCAACAAAGATAGCGGGGAAGCTTGTGGATAAGGAAGAATGCTTCTATTGTCATAAGAAAGGACACTGGAAGAATGATTGCAGGGCCTGGAAGGCCAGAACACAGGAATTGAAGCAGGTTGCAGCTTCAGCTTCAGGTGTGTATGTTATTGAAAATTGTCTTTCAATAAACTCTACTTCCTGGGTATTGGATACCGGATCAGGATCTCATATCTGTAATTCTTTGCAGGCGTTGAGAAACCGTAGGGTTTTGAAGGCAGGTGACATGACCCTCAAAGTTGCAAACGGAGCTAGCATGGATGCTAAAGCCGTGGGGGACTATCACCTGGGAATGTCAGATGGACATGTTTTGGTTTTGCGTAATTGCTTTTTTGTACCCAACGCAACTTGTAATATCATTTCTGTATCTTTAGTTTCTAAAGAAGGTTATGAATTTGCGTTTGTAAGTAATGTTGTAAACATTCACCTTAATCAAGTATTGATTGGGTCAGGTACTCTGAGTAATGGTATATACGTGTTAAACCAACCACAGATTTTTAATGTCCAGAATACACACAAAAGAAAGTCTCCAGAAATAAATCAGACTTTCTTATGGCATTGTAGATTGGGTCACATCAATGAGAGAAGGTTGACTAAGTTACATACAGAAGGATATTTGAATGCGTTCGAATATCAATCGTATGCCACTTGTCAATCTTGTCTCAAAGGAAAGATGACAAAGACTCCGTTTACTGGACATGGAGTAAGAGCGAGCGAGCTCTTGGGACTCGTACACAGTGACGTGTGCGGTCCAATGTCTACACATGCCCGAAGCGGACATTCTTACTTCATTACTTTTACGGATGACTTCTCAAGGTACGGTTATGTCTTCTTAATGAAACATAAGTCCGAGGCCTTTGGAAAATTCCAGGAGTATAAGAATGAAGTAGAGAAACAGACCGGCAAAAGTATTAAGATTCTAAGATCGGATCGAGGTGGAGAATACTTAAGTGCCGAGTTCCTGGACTATTTAAAAGAGAACGGAATTCTCTCTCAGCTTACTCCTCCATACACCCCGCAACATAACGGTGTATCGGAGAGACGGAACCGCACCCTATTGGATATGGTGCGGTCCATGATGGGTAATGCTGAGTTACCGCGATCATTCTGGGGGTATGCGCTAGAATCAGCAGCGTACCTTTTGAACCGAGTTCCGACTAAGACTGTGCCTACCACGCCATTTGAGATGTGGTGTGGGAAGAGACCCCATCTTAATCACATTAAGATATGGGGAAGTCCAGCTTTTGTCAAAAAGCAGCATACGGACAAGCTCGAGGCACGCTCAGTACTGTGCAAGTTTGTGGGATATCCAAAGAATTCCAAGGGATATTTCTTCTACTGTGAAGAGGAACAAAAAGTTCTTGTTTCTCGACATGCCCACTTTCTAGAACACCAGTTCATAGAAAAAGAAATAAGTGGGAGCGCAGTAGAACTGGAAGAAATTCCAGAACCACAGACTGTTACTGAAAGCTTGATGGAACCAGAGGGTTCAACAGAACAGGACATTCCTACGCCGCTCCGCAGGAGTAGTAGGCAGTCTCATCCGCCCGAGAGATACTACGGTTTTCTCATAGACGGGGATAGAGAGGATTGCATCATAGATTATGATGAGCCTACTAGCTTCCAGCAGGCCGTTCAGAGCGTTGACTCAGTGAAATGGCTGGATGCAATGCGGACCGAAATGGAGTCCATGTACACCAACAAGGTATGGACGTTGGACATTGCTCCAGACGGGGTAAAACCCGTAGGATGCAAGTGGATCTTCAAAAGGAAGATTGGTGTAGATGGACAGGTTGAGACCTATAAAGCTAGGCTGGTAGCAAAGGGTTTTCGTCAAAGACCTGGCTTGGACTACGACGAAACCTTTTCTCCAGTAGCCATGCTGAAATCCATTCGGATCCTTCTTGCCATTGCTGCCTTCCACGATTATGAGATCTGGCAAATGGACGTAAAGACAGCTTTTCTAAATGGAAATTTAGAGGAGTGTGTCTATATGGACCAGCCAGAGGGTTTCATTCAGAGTGGGAGCAGCGGAAAGGTGTGCAAGTTGCTTAAGTCCATTTATGGACTAAAGCAGGCATCGCGGAGTTGGAACATCTGCTTTGATGAGACGGTCAAAGAATTTGGCTTTATCAAAAATCCAGATGAACCATGCATCTATAGTAGATTTGTAGCGAGAACTGTAGTATTCCTCGTTTTGTACGTGGATGACATTCTCTTAATAGGAAATGACATTCCTATGCTACAATCTGTCAAGGGGTTCTTGTCACACAGGTTCTCCATGAAAGACCTGGGTGATGCCTCATACATTCTGGGTATCCGGATCTACCGTGATAGATCCAAGAGGATATTAGGACTTTCACAGTCCAGGTACATCGACACCATACTGAAGAGGTTCAGTATGGAAGATTCCAAGCGCGGTAACCTACCGGCTTGTCACGGGATCACCCTCTCTAAAGAGATGTCTCCCAAGACTGATTTGGAGAGGGATCGCATGTCTATTATACCCTACGCTTCTGCGGTAGGCTCTATAATGTATGCGATGTTGTGTACCAGACCGGATGTAGCTTATGCACTGAGTGTGGTAAGCCGGTATCAGTCTAACCCAGGGGAGAAACACTGGATAGCGGTAAAGAACATTCTCAAGTACCTGAGAAGGACTAAGGAGATGTTCTTGGTGTATGGCGGAAAAGACCTCCAGATCGAGGCCTTTGCTGACTCCAGCTTCCAGAGTGACAAGGATGATTCCAAGTCCATGTCGGGTTTTGTCTTTACCCTCAATGGAGGGGCGGTGTGTTGGAAGAGTTCCAAACAAGAAACCGTTGCAGACTCGACGATGGAAGCGGAATACATCGCTGCATCTGATGCCGCAAAAGAAGCTGTCTGGATGAGGAAGTTCTTGAAAGAACTTCAGGTGGTTCCGTCCATTGTTGATCCAATACCTCTGTATTGCGACAACAACGGGGCTATAGCTTTAGCGAAGGAACCCAGGTCCCATCAGAGATCCAGGCACATCTTGAGGCGGTATCACCTGATCAGGGAGATCGTAGATCGCCAGGAGATCGAGGTTCGGAGAGTCGCTTCAGAAGATAACACTGCTGATCCATTCACCAATGCTCTGCCCCAGACTCAGTTCGAGCGGCTGATCGAGATGATAGGTCTTCGATACGCCAGTACATGGCCTTAGTGCAAGTGGGAGATTGTTAGTGTATATGCCCTAGAGGCCATTACTGTATCATACTAGTTTGTATATTACTTAATGGATGCTTGGGATATTCACCTTGTATATACAATCTTGCTCAAAATAGTAGTATGCTACTTGGTTTGTTTCTACTTCAATGTGTACATGTGTTTATTTTAGTATATCGCCTATACACATTAGTAGAGCCCTTAGGATCTTTGCTTGATTACCAGCGATGTGATGGCCGTCACACTAGTGGGGCTGGGTAATCTATAAGCACATCCTTATGCAGGTCCCTGGTCGCAGGACTATCGAGACAGGGCATCGATACTCCGGAGTAGACCAGCGCATGCGCTTCTCATCCCAGTGTGGGAGACGGTCTGTCCCACAGCCGTCAGTACGTCATACTTGAGATAGTATGTGGGTGCTCGTTAGGTTACGGGTACACTGGACAGGACTCGTCGGGAACTGACTAGTTGGTATTATATCTATCGTCAGTTATCAGTTCCCAGGTGACATGAGTACAGCTTAGTCCGCTGACTTGACACTGTCACTTCGCCTCGGGTGTGTTCCCACTGTACTTTGATCACTACCCTACCACGGCTCAAAGGAGTCGTGTAAACAGGTAGTGGTTGGGTGCAGTCCCGAAGCACTTGGAGGCAGTGACGGTTAGACAGGATTCGTCTCTCCCGGTATTGGGGGTTGACATCGCGCTGTGTCTAGGAGAGCCATTACACGAGTAGTCCCTGGCCAGGGCAAACGAGATATACTGGTAGGTTTCCAGTGTTATCTCAGGGTGTTTTGGGCTTCGCTCCGGCACGACTTGTACCGCTATTGGGGGACTGACGTTTACCGTCCCCTAGGCCCACCATGCGATGTATCAGACGAACAGACCGGACTGTACGGAGAATGTCACACTCAGGCTCAGTAGGAGTTCAGATGGGTTTCGCCTCGTCGGTCTTCTTGTCGGCATTACCTGGGGACCGTTACGCACAGCTAGTGCCGCTTGCGGTCTGTGGTTAAACCCACTGCCAGCGTAGTGTCGAGTCTTTAGAGTCCCACACAGAAAGCTTTTCGCCTTTAGGCAAAAGAGTAGAGGTCGCATGGTATTGCGACAGGTCGCATGGTTTTGCGACAGGGTTCGGTCACATCCGTGCACTTGTGCACGTACAGTGTCCGGACAGTTTACACTAGCGGGCTTTGGTTTAAGCCAGATCCTAGTGTACCTTATGGGATTGGATTTATCCAGTTTGCATTCGTGTTCCTCGGAACGCGGATGCGGGTGTGTATGCACAGTTGACAGGGAGGCAGAGGCCGCGGATTCTCATTAGGGGTGTTGACAGTTGACCGTTGACTTTTTGACTTTTTGCTCAACCCTAATGAGAATATGATATGCGATTAACTATTATATTAATTAAGTATTATGGTGACTTGGTTGTTGACTTTTGTTGACCTTGTTGACTTGTTGACTTTTGTTGACTTGTTGACTTTGTTGACCGGTTGACTAGGCTTGACTAGTTGACCATCATGATAACCATGGTTATCATTTCATGCCAAAGACTTTTACTTGCTTGTTCATTTGAGTAAAATGAGTGCATGACATGATAAGGTTATGGTTGCTTCAACCATCACATAAGACTTTTGTTGATATGATGAGTTATCATTGCTTTGGATTATGAGAGGGTGAGAGACAAAATACTTGCTCATTCTTTCTTGCTCATTCTCTCTCTTGTTCTTGAGCTCTCCTCTTGCTCTCACCCTCAACCTCTTGCTCCCTCTCTTGATCTATGGTTCTCTTGTCTCATGAGTTGAGAATCAAGAACCATAGATAAAATCCCATTCTATTTCCTCTCTACTCATTCTAGTTCATTAGGTTTAGCAAACCAAGTGAACTAGTTTCTTCAAAGAACGAAGAAGGAGCTAAAGGTTGGAGCTTTCAGGTGGATCTGTCTTCGGCGTACGGAGACGACGAGAAGAAGCCATCGGACCACCATCGGAGCTTTGAAGACGAAGGAGTTCAAGACAAGCTAGGTATAACCATCTTCATCCGAGTAGCTAAATATCTTTAGCTTAGTTTGCTAGTTTTAGTTTAGGTAAAGATCCCGACCTAGCTTAGTCCATGTTGCCTCTTGCGTTAAAATTTTGATTTTATACCGTTTCCGCCTCCCCGAAGTAACCGGGGGTCGCAACGTGGACTTACAGTGTGCTTGGGTAATTATGCTAAATTGTAGTCGTTTTGTCGCAAATCGGCGACGTTGCACCGATTTTTGGAATGTATCTGCTTACTAGTTTTGTATAAAAATTATGTGATGGATTATTTTTGATATCTTGATGATTGTAATGGCTTTTCCTACGACTTTTAGGATGCGTGAGTGCGGATTTTTGGGTAGTCGGGTTTTAGTTTTGCCGGGCGACCAAATCGGCGTTTTTTGGCAGTTTTTGCGATTTTCGCGTGTGTTCCGCGCACTTTGTGCACGTTGTACCTAGCTAGCGAACTTTAGTAGTTTCGTTGGGGTTTTGCGTCGTTCTTGATATGTAACCTTATGTTTGGTATTGATGTAAATTCCAGGTTCGGTCGCGGAGACGTCAGACGCGGCGCGAAAGGGAAAGGCGGTGATTGGACACAGCTAGCCAGGGATCCCGGTGAGTAGATGTAACATCTACGGGGGACTATCGTTGGATGGCGCAAGCCGCCCGATAGTTTTAGTAACTTACAAGATCCTTAGTAATGTTAGTAATTAGGGGTGAAATGCGTAATTGACTATTTGCTGCATCCATGCATTATATTGACATACCTATACGAAACCATTTCATAGGACACCTGCACCATTACCAGGGTTTTTATATGCAGCACGAGCACTATTCATGTTTACACACACACCCTGGTAATTGCCATGCCACCACACTAGATAACTTTTAAATTGAAACCTTTTACTAATTGATACTTAAACTGGTACTATTGCCTTTAATTCCTTAAAAATGAAACCGTAGTATTGCTATTCATGTGCATGTACTTCATCATATTAATTGTTCATGCTTAATACATTAATCACACATCGCAACTTGATTATTGATATCATACGCATTCATTATCATTGATATATGCACTTATGAGGATTTCCTGAGATTTTATGATATTGCTGGATTTCGGGGGAAAACCGCAAAATTTCTAAACTTATTATATTTTTAAAATATGTAAAAATGCGGTTTTCTAGTGATGTAAGTGTCGTCCACCATGAGTTTGCTGTGGTTTTGGAAATCCGTGTCGAGGAGTGGAGGAACCGGCACGGGTACATGGTGGGCCCGGTAAGGTACCCCGGGGCAAGAGGAATGTGGTGATGACGTTGAGCCTGGCAGGGAACGGATTACCTACCGGTGACTGTTTGGGACGGCGGATATCCAGAGGATACCGACCGTGGCCGCTAGATGATGAGATATTGATATTTGAGATGGGTCAGCCGGACGGCTAAGGCCAGAGATACATTTATGAGATTTGAGACAGCTTTTGGGTGTCGTTGCTGGACACCGATTTTCGTCGATTCATTGACATTATGCTGGCATTCTAAAAGAGTTTCAAAAACAAAAAGAGATAAAATATTTCTTATATATACCTATTGAGACCTCAGATATTCATGTTGCATACATATTAGTACACTGATGTTATATACACACCTGCTAGTGCATCCAGTCATACCTGTATTTTAGATGCTAGGATGCTTGTGTGCATGCATACGATAGCCTTTGTAGATGTTATTTATTACTCACGAGTTGGCAACTCACCCCCGTTGTGCCACAGTCCTTTGCAGGTCCGCTCCGTCAGTTCAGTAGCGGCGGGCGCACTTGTTCTTTTGCCTCTTTTGCTTGAGCTCGAGATTTGCTCATAGGTGGGTTATGTTATCATTTTTGTACCACCTTGTATATTCTTTGTATCTAGTGTACTCCATCTACTGTTTCTACCAGATTATTGTATATTGACCTAGAGATGAGACTGTGAGGTTTGTGGATTTTATGCTGTATTTTGGGGTCGAGTTCACTTGAGCCGACATGCTACTTTTTTTTATGCTTCCTTATGCTTTATTATGCTTGTTGTCATTTACATTGCGTGGGATTTGTGACCGCCTTATGGCGAAGAGCTAGCTCCCGCTTGGGGATGCCTTATTTGTTGGTTTTACATATATTCTTGTTGTACCCATTTTTGGGGGCCAGTATTTACAAAGGAGACTCTGCCGAAATTTTCGGAAAAATTAGTATTGTTTTTAAAAGGGGTTTTATATGACTTATTTGATAAACTTGCTTTCAAATGTTGGGTTTTCTTCACTCTTTTGCTTCATTGGTTTTGTTTTCTGGGCTTTGGCTTACTTATTTTACGGACGCCTATAGACGTTTCGTAAACTTAAGTGCCAGTCACGTTCCGTACCCTGCGGGTCGTGACAAAGTTGGTATCAGAGCGATAGGTTTTACCTTTGAGAGTGTAGGATGATCCTTGGTAGATGGAGTAAGTGACTTAAGCAGGGTAACGTAGCGTGCGTATGTCCGCGGCATACTTACGATACGGTACTCCGCCTAAGTGACTTTAGGATATACTTGCTTGAAAAATTCCTTCTTCAATTCAGTGTATCCTATGATCCTATTGCACTGTCCTTACTATCCGTTTTCCTGTAACAGCCACTATGCCGCCGAAGGCTACGAGGGCACAGAGGGCTGCCGCCAGAGACGAGATTCGAGCTGGCTCGTCCGAGACTAGGACTGAGCAGGGTGGTATGCCTACGCCGCAGGGACAGACCGATCCACCTTCCCCAGGCCGTATGGATAGGCTCGAGACCGGTATGGAGGAGTTGCGACAGATGATGGGAGGCATGCAGGAGCTACGTCAGATGGTAGGATCCCTAGTTGCAGCCAGTCGTACACCGAGGCCGGATGACGTACCTACTACATCACAGACGACCATGATACCTGCTCCTACTACTACCACCGTGGCCATTCCGGTTTCACTACAGGATTTCATGAGGCTGAGACCTCCAGTATTCACCGGCACTGAGGCAGCGGAGGACCCACAGACGTTCCTTGACAGTTTAGCCAGGATCTGCCGTTCGCTGAGATGTTCGGATGATCGATGGGTAGAGCTTGCGAGTTTCCGACTAGAGGGTCTCGCGCAGACATGGTGGGAGTCAGTCTTGAGAGGTCGAGCTGCAGATCTACCGCCTATGACTTGGGTCGAGTTCACAGCGGTCTTTCTAGCCCGTTTCCTTCCAGAGAGCGTTCGTGACGCCAGAGCTCGCAGCTTCGAGGCCTTGGTCAAGACACCTGGGATGACGGTGTCTGAGTATGACATCCGGTTTACACAGTTATCCCGATATGCTCAGTATTTGGTGGATACCGAGGAGAAGATGGTGAAGAGGTTCGTACAGGGACTTGATGCCCAGCTATATCTTGCCATTGGCGCCCAGCACTACGACACTTATTCAGCTGCTATGGATACGGCATTGCGGATGGAGGCACGCATATCACGGACTTCGGCCGTTTCTGGGCCGAAGAGGTTTCGCACCGATGTACCGTCCAGAGGCAGCGCGCCAGATTCTTTCCGAGAGATAGGCCTGGCAGAGGATTTGGGCGGGGACAGTTATATGGTTCTTATCCCCAGGGGCAGCAGCCGTCGCCAGGATGTTTTGGGTGCGGGAGTCTGCATCATCTTGTCAGAGACTGTCCGGTGAGACGACAGGGAGCAGCGACAGTTCCGCACGTGACCCTACCACCATCACCACCCCCTCCTCAGAGAGCCCTACTTCCTACCCCAGGCGATGCTCCACGCCAGTTAGGTGCACCGAGAGGCCGTGGACGTGGCGGTCCTGTTCAGAGAGGACGAGGAGGCAGAGGCCGAGGTCGAGGTCAGCCCGCTATCGGTGGAGGACAGGCCCGAGTTTTTGCTTTGACACCGCAGGATGCGCAGGCATCTAATGCCGTTGTGACAGGTACCTTGCCAGTTTGTTCTTTCGACGCACGGGTATTATTCGACCCAGGTTCCACACATTCGTACGTATCTACACACTTTGCACCGATGTTGGGCCGTGAGTCATCGTCGTTAGATTAGCCTCTTGTTGTTGTTACTCCGGTAGGCGAGTCGTTTGTCGCTCGGTTTGTATTTCGTTTGTGTTCCGTTCGTATCGGGGAGAGGGATTCATCGGTTGATTTGATACTCCTCGATATGTTGGACTTTGATGTGCATCTGGGCATGGATTGGCTAGCCACTTGTTATGCTTCGGTGGACTGCCGTGAGAAGGCAGTCAGATTTAGCTTTCCGGGAGAGCCAGTCCTTGTTATTCAGGGAGACCGCAGTGTCACCCTTCCCAGCTTAATTTCGTCTCTTCGCGCTGGTCAGCTCTTGCGGAAGGGATGTCAGGGATTCTTCGCGTGTATTTGTGATACTCGAGCTGCAGAGGTTTCGTTAGACCGGGTCCCGATAGTTTGTGAGTTCCCTGATGTCTTCCCTGATGAGCTACCTGGGCTACCGCCTGAGCGCGATGTTGAGTTCTGCATTGATTTGATTCCCGGTTCGGGGCCTATTTCTATACCGCCTTATCGGATGGCCCCGGCAGAGCTTCGAGAGCTGAAGGATCAGTTGCAGGATTTGTTAGATAAGGGGCTTATTCAACCGAGTGTTTCTCCGTGGGGTGCTCCGGTCCTGTTTGTCAAGAAGAAGGATGGAAGTTTGCGCTTATGTATCGACTACCGCCAGCTGAACAAAGTTACCGTTCGGAACAGATATCCGTTGCCGCGCATTGATGATTTGTTCGACCAGCTTCAGGGTGCGGGGTATTTTTCGAGGATCGACTTGCGATCAGGATACCATCAGCTGCGAGTTCGACAGGAGGATATACCGAGGACAGCTTTCCGCACGCGCTACGGCCACTACGAGTTTTTGGTGATGTCGTTCGGACTCACCAACGCCCCAGCAGCATTCATGGATTTGATGAACCGTACATTCAGACCGTATCTTGACTTGTTCATCATCGTGTTTATCGACGATATCTTGGTGTACTCCCGGAGCAGAGAGGAGCACGAGCAGCACTTGCGGATTACGTTACAGACTCTGAGGGAGCACCAGCTGTTCGCGAAGTTCTCCAAGTGTGCATTCTGGCTGGACAGCGTCGGCTTCTTGGGTCACGTGGTTACGAGAGACGGCATTTGTGTGGACCCGAAGAAGATTGAGGCTGTTCAGCAGTGGCCCCGACCTACATCGGTTACTGAGATCCGTAGTTTTCTAGGCTTGGCGGGCTACTACAGGCGTTTTGTTCAGGACTTCTCCCGTATAGCTGCACCGTTGACCGGTTTGACCCGGAAGGGAGTTCCTTTCGTTTGGACAGAGGAGTGCGAGCGCAGTTTTCAGCAGCTACGGACTTGTTTGACTACGGCGCCGGTATTATCTTTGCCTTCGGGATCAGGCGGATTTGTTGTCTATTGTGATGCTTCGCGAGTGGGATTAGGATGCGTATTGATGCAGCATGGCCGGGTGATCGCTTACGCTTCTCGGCAGTTGAAGAAGCATGAACAGAACTACCCCACTCATGATTTGGAGATGGCTGCAGTGGTCTTTGCACTGAAGATTTGGCGACATTACCTTTACGGCGAGTCATGTCAGATATTCACCGATCACAAGAGCTTAAAGTACATATTTCAGCAGCGAGACCTGAACCTCAGACAGCGTCGTTGGATGGAGTTGGTGAAAGACTACGACTGCGAGATCTTATATCACCCCGGCAAGGCAAATGTGGTGGCAGATGCGTTGAGTAGGAGGTCCGGGGGTAGTCTATCCTTTTTGCGCGCAGTGCAGAGGCAGTCGTCCGCAGATTGGCAGATGTTATGCGACAGCCGAGTTGAGTTCGAGTTCACTCAGACAGGGGGACAGCTCGCGCATGTTCGTGCACGCCCACAGTTGCTTGACCGTATATATGAGGCACAGCGCAGTGACGACCGTTGCTCAGAGATCATGGCACAGATGGGACAGGGCAGATTTTCCGAGTTCATGATTGACGATCAGGGGATTTTACGATATGGATCTAGACTGTGCGTACCAGATGCTGATGGTTTGCGGCGTGACATTCTTGAGGAGGCACACCGATCAGTGTATAGTGTCCACCCCGGTTCCACCAAGATGTACCATGATATGAGAGAGACCTACTGGTGGGACGGGATGAAGAGGGACATTGCGGAGTTCGTTTCGAGATGCCTGACTTGTCAGCAAGTCAAGGCCGAGCACCAGAGACCCGCAGGAGAGCTACAGCCGTTACCCATTCCAGAGTGGAAATGGGAACAGATTTCGATGGACTTCGTTGTGGGTCTACCCAGGACCAGTCGAGGGTACGACTCCATCTGGGTGATCGTGGATAGATTGACGAAAGCGGCTCACTTCCTGCCAGTGAAGACGACTTTCAGCTTCGCTCAGTATGCTCAGCTCTATATTGACGAGATCGTGCGACTACACGGCGTACCGACTTGTATCGTATCAGATCGAGGCACTCAGTTCACCAGCCGACTTTGGCAGAGACTTCAGGAGGCTTTGGGCACTCGTTTGAGCTTCAGCACAGCGTTTCATCCGCAGACCGACGGACAGTCAGAGCGGACCATTCAGACTCTCGAGGAAATGCTCAGAACATGCGTGTTAGACTTTGGTGGTAGCTGGGATCGTCATTTACCTCTAGTGGAGTTCTCCTACAACAACAGCTTCCAGGATACTATTCAGATGGCACCTTTCGAGGCATTGTATGGGAGGAGATGCAGATCGCCCGTTTGTTGGACAGAGCTCAGCGAGAGCAGCATTTTGGGGCCGCAGCTTGTGGAGGAGACGACAGCGAAGATACAGTTGATCCGAGACCGGATGAGAGCGGCTCAGAGCAGGCAGAAATCCTATGCAGACAGGCACCGTCGCAGATTAGAGTTCGCAGTTGGCGACCATGTTTTTCTGAGGGTCTCTCCGATGAAGGGCGTGATGCGTTTTGGGCGAAAGAGGAAGCTTAGCCCTAGATTCGTAGGTCCCTTCGAGATCCTCGAGCGTGTTGGCGCTGTTGCTTATCGTTTGGCTCTTCCTCCCAGCTTTCCCGATGTTCACCCCGTCTTCCATGTTTCGATGCTCCGCAAGTACCTTCACGACCCTTCGCATGCGATTCAGCACCCGACAGTCCAGCTAGAGCGCGACCTTTCTTTTGCAGAGCAGCCGGTGGCCATCTTGGATCGGCAGGTGAAGAAGTTGAGGTCGAAGATTATACCAACCGTCAAGGTCCTTTGGCGTAGCCCGAGCAGCGAGGAGGTTACCTGGGAGACCGAGGGCGAGATGAGGAAGAAATATCCCCATCTCTTCGAAGGTACGCGTAGCTATATTTTTTAATTCGGGGACCGAATTTCTTTAAGGGGGGAAGATTGTAGCGTCTTGAAAAGTCGTTTTGGTGTTTTCCTGAAATTCGGTGAAAATTCGGTATTTTTCCGAAAACCGTCTTTCTTGTTATTTTGCAGTTTAGGGCTAATTATACCTTAAATGGATAGGTAATTACTTGTTTTTAGTAGCTAATGAGTTAATTATGAAATTCTGGTCGTTTAAAAATTTTCCCTAATTTTTCAATTTTTTAATATTATTTTAAGCCGGTAAGAAAATACATTAAATAAGCGATAAATACAAATTTTTCCGGGCTAATTTTAATCTCTAAAATTATGATAATTATAATCTAGTGATAACATAAATTTTTAGTAATTTATTTTGATTTTTAGCAAATTTTTATGATTTGAAACGAATTTATTGAATTTTGGGCTAAAACTTGCAAATTTTGAGTTGTAGGGGGCCTTTTTGCATAAAATTTCTTTTGTAAAACCCCTCTCTCTTTTTCCTCAGCCCTAGGACAGCCCCACCTTGTGTAAGACCAGAAATTTCTGGCCTCATCTTCTTTGGTTGCTTTCTTGAGTTGTTTGGATAGTTTATGGTTTTATTTTAATTAAAATGAATAAAGTATGATACATTGACTTTTGTGGACTTGACCATGACTTTCCCCACTTGCCCACACCCTCCCCCATTCCTCCTCTGGCCGAAAACCTGCACACCCTCTTCTTCCTCTCTTTTCTTTTCATTTTCCTTCAATTTCTTCAAGAAAACATATCAAAATCCACACTTTATTCAAAAATCCAAACAAAATCCTTATGCTATCCTTTCCTTAGCCATTCTTGCTTGGATCTTGGTGCTTGAGGCCATCAATTGGAGCAAAATTTTCTTTCTTGATCCATAGATCAAGAGGTATAAATTCCATCAAAGTTACTTTCTTTTGTTGCTAAATTCCTTTAATTGTATGGTTTAGTGTTAAAAAGCTTAGCTAATTCCTAATCTAGTTATAAAAGAATAGTTGTAATAAACTAGGGTTTTGAACCATGATGGTTAATTAAGTTGTTTTATAGTTAATCTAGTTGTTAATGAACTAATCTATATGGTTACCTTGTTATGTAGTCTTCTAATTGTGTTAATTTAGTTAACTTTAAAAGTTCGATTTTAGTTGTAATTGTCGTTTTAGGAATTTCAAGAGAGGGTTAGTGTATGGAATTGAGTTGTGAAGCTTGATTAGTGAGTTGATTAAGATTTAGAAAACATTATTTAGTTGATTAAACCTAATTTGTTATCTAGTATTTTGCTAACCTAAATCTAAGAGATGAACTTGCTAATTGGGTTTGAAATTAGTGTTAATTAAGTTTTTCGAGTATGGATTTTGATTTGCATTTGCTAAGTTATAAATTCAAGAATTGGTGTTTATGGAAAATAGGATTGGAATCATTGCTATTGTGTAGTAATTAGTGTTTGTAGATTGCTTGTAGTGTGCTTGGGTAATTATGCTAAATTGTAGTCGTTTTGTCGCAAATCGGCGACGTTGCACCGATTTTTGGAATGTATCTGCTTACTAGTTTTGTATAAAAATTATGTGATGGATTATTTTTGATATCTTGATGATTGTAATGGCTTGTCCTATGACTTTTAGGATGCGTGAGTGCGGATTTTTGGGTAGTCGGGTTTTAGTTTTGCCGGGCGACCAAATCGGCGTTTTTTGGTAGTTTTTGCGATTTTCGCGTGTGTTCCGCGCACTTTGTGCACGTTGTACCTAGCTAGCGAACTTTAGTAGTTTCGTTGGGGTTTTGCGTCGTTCTTGATATGTAACCTTATGTTTGGTATTGATGTAAATTCCAGGTTCGGACGCGGAGACGTCAGACGCGGCGCGAAAGGGAAAGGCGGTGATTGGACACAGCTAGCCAGGGATCCCGGTGAGTAGATGTAACATCTACGGGGGACTATCGTTGGATGGCGCAAGCCGCCCGATAGTTTTAGTAACTTACAAGATCCTTAGTAATGTTAGTAATTAGGGGTGAAATGCGTAATTGACTATTTGCTGCATCCATGCATTATATTGACATACCTATACGAAACCATTTCATAGGACACCTGCACCATTACCAGGGTTTTTATATGCAGCACGAGCACTATTCATGTTTACACACACACCCTGGTAATTTCCATGCCACCACACTAGATAACTTTTAAATTGAAACCTTTTACTAATTGATACTTAAACTGGTACTATTGCCTTTAATTCCTTAAAAATGAAACCGTAGTATTGCTATTCATGTGCATGTACTTCATCATATTAATTGTTCATGCTTAATATATTAATCACACATCGCAACTTGATTATTGATATCATACGCGTTCATTATCATTGATATATGCACTTATGAGGATTTCCTGAGATTTTATGATATTGCTGGATTTCGGGGGAAAACCGCAAAATTTCTAAACTTATTATATTTTTAAAATATGTAAAATTGCGGTTTTCTAGTGATGTAAGTGTCGTCCACCATGAGTTTGCTGTGGTTTTGGAAATCCGTGTCGAGGAGTGGAGGAACCGGCACGGGTACATGGTGGGCCCGGTAAGGTACCCCGGGGCAAGAGGAATGTGGTGATGACGTTGAGCCTGGCAGGGGACGGATTACCTACCGGTGACTGTTTGGGACGGCGGATATCCAGAGGATACCGACCGTGGCCGCTAGATGATGAGATATTGATATTTGAGATGGGTCAGCCGGACGGCTGAGGCCAGAGATACATTTATGAGATTTGAGACAGCTTTTGGGTGTCGTTGCTGGACACCGATTTTCGTCGATTCATTGACATTATGCTGGCATTCTAAAAGAGTTTCAAAAACAAAAAGAGATAAAATATTTCTTATATATACCTATTGAGACCTTAGATATTCATGTTGCATACATATTAGTACACTGATGTTATATACACACCTGCTAGTGCATCCAGTCATACCTGTATTTTAGATGCTAGGATGCTTGTGTGCATGCATACGATAGCCTTTGTAGATGTTATTTATTACTCACGAGTTGGCAACTCACCCCCGTTGTGCCACAGTCCTTTGCAGGTCCGCTCCGTCAGTTCAGTAGCGGCGGGCGCACTTGTTCTTTTGCCTCTTTTGCTTGAGCTCGAGATTTGCTCATAGGTGGGTTATGTTATCATTTTTGTACCACCTTGTATATTCTTTGTATCTAGTGTACTCCATCTACTGTTTCTACCAGATTATTGTATATTGACCTAGAGATGAGACTGTGAGGTTTGTGGATTTTATGCTGTATTTTGGGGTCGAGCTCACTTGAGCCGACAAGCTACTTTTTTTTTTGCTTCCTTATGCTTTATTATGCTTGTTGTCATTTACATTGCGTGGGATTTGTGACCGCCTTATGGCGAAGAGCTAGCTCCCGCTTGGGGATGCCTTATTTGTTGGTTTTACATATATTCTTGTTGTACCCATTTTTGGGGGCCAGTATTTACAAAGGAGACTCTGCCGAAATTTTCGGAAAAATTAGTATTGTTTTTAAAAGGGGTTTTATATGACTTATTTGATAAACTTGCTTTCAAATGTTGGGTTTTCTTCACTCTTTTGCTTCATTGGTTTTGTTTTCTGGGCTTTGGCTTACTTATTTTACGGACGCCTTTAGACGTTTCGTAAACTTAAGTGCCAGTCACGTTCCGTACCCTGCGGGTCGTGACACTTCTCTTTCTCTCCCTTGGATTATTATATATCTTTCTCATGCTTTGCCATTCCCTCCACACTCTCTCATTCACTCCCTCTCACAAATTGCATGGCCGGCCACCAAGAGGGAATAGGGCTGTCCAAATTTTGGAGAGTGGGGTTTTGTTCATTTCATGTTCCCAAAAACCCCAAAGTTCTTCCACATAATTCTTGTATCATCCCTCCACTAAAATGGCACCTCCATGAACCCCAAAAATGAGACTAGTACACTATATTCTACAGCAAATCTTGGGCACGTCGACTAGCCAGCTTCGTGCCCGAGTTGCCTCGGCATTGAGGTGGGAGCCCGTAAAAGAAGTAGGCGATGTGGTGCACTTCCGGCGACGAGGTGGAGACCGTAGCTTCCGCAGTAGATCGGGACGACGACGAGAAGACCGGAGGACTTGGATCAGTCGGTATATCTCTCTTCCCCATCTTGTAGTTAGCTAGGACTAATTAATGGTTCGATCCGGGTATTAGTGCGCGGCGGTTTGCCAGTTCAAGAAAATTTAAAGTTTATCACCGCTTCCGCATTTGGCCGTCGGATTGACGGCCGGGGTGCCGCCGTGCACTTACAGCTCGTTGCACAGGTGCAGACGGATTCGTCTTCGACAGATCAGCTCGCTAGGCTTGTGGCAGAGATGCAGGACTTGCACCAGACGATGGGTTCATTGGTTGAGGTGGTTCGAGCGCCGCGACAGGAGGTTGTCTCCCCTGTTAACCAGTTGTTCTTTGCGATCAGCATGCGGCAGTCCGTCACCTACATAGCACCAGTGGATGCAGCCCCAGTTTACGAGACACGTATTCCAGAGACATTGAGAGTTCCGGAACAGTGGAGGACTCGTACCGGTGTACCAACCCAGAGACAGAGGCCTAGTCGTTGAGACAGATTTCGTGACCGTCGTGCGAGTAGCAGAGGCTTAGGACGAGGACAGTCATTCAGCTCTCATCCCCAGGAGGGCCCGCAGCCGTCGTATGGATGTTTTCGATGCGGGAGCCTTCATCACCACATCAGGGATTGTTCCTTAGAACTGCGACAGGGTCGTTGTCAGAGAGGTCGTGGAAGCGGAAGGTTCGCTAAGAGGGGACGGTCTGGAAGAGAAAAAGTTTTGACATTTCCGGGTAGAAAGCAGACACGAGAGTCTTCTTCTACTCATCGGGACGCGCGGACGTCCAATGCAGAGTTTTCAGGTATCCTTAATTCGTATGTTCTTTTGATGTATTTGCTTGTTGTTTTACACACTTTGTGCCGTGGTTGGGTAGATTAGTCGTAGTTGTGCTAACTTCTGTCGGCGATTCTTTTGTTGCGCGACACGTATTCAGTTGTATGCCAATCGGATAGGAGATAGAGATTCGTCTATTGTTTCGATCCTTCTAGAGGTGTTGGATTTGACGTTCTCCTGGGCATGGACTGGTTAGCTACGTGCTAGGCGTCTGAGAACTACCGTGAGGAAACAGTCAGGTTTGTTTTCCCGGTAAGTCAGTTCTTGTTGTGCAGGTGGATAGTTGTGCCACTTCTCACAGCTCGAATTCAGCCTTATTCGCTAGTCGGCTTTTGAGGAGAGGATGTCATGGATTCTTGGCGTTCTTTCGTGGTACCGGAGCCACAGTTGGTTTGTTGGACCTGGTTCCTTTCGTGCGAGAGTTATCCGACGTTGTTCCAGATGAGCCGGCGAATTTTTGGGAGCTTAAGGATCAGCTGCAGAGTTGTTTGTTCGGGGGGCTTGTGCGTCTGAGTGTTTCGCATTAGGGAGCTCCTATTTCTGTTCGTCAAGGAGGAAGACGGCAGTTTAGGTTGTGTATTGATGGATCGCCAATTGAACCGGCTTACGGTGCGGATAGGTATCCTTTACCTCGCATTGACGATTTCTTCGATCAGCTCCAGAGTGAGAGACATTTTCTAAGTTTGATCGGGATCAGGTCATCATTGTTGCGGGTTCGGAGTGATGACATTCCGAAGACTGCCTCGTGTATGCTACGGGCTTTGTGTGTTTTGGTGGTGTCATCGGACTCACCAATGCCCTAGCAGAATTCGTAGACATGATGAACCAGATTTCTTCAGGCCGTTCCTCGACCTGTTATTGTTGTGTTATTGACGACATTCTGGTCTATTTAATGTGTTTTGGGGAACAGGAGCAACACTTGAGGATTTGTTCTACAGATACTGGGAGAGCCCCAGCAGTCTGCTAGGTTCTCGGAGTGTTTCTTCAGGCTTGTTTGTGTTGACTCCTAGGTCTTGTAGTCACGGGAGACGGTTTCGTATGGTTCCGAGGGAGATCGTGGTCGTACAGCTTAGGTCCAGATTTGTGTGCAGGACGGAGGTCCGCAGATTTTTGGGCTTAGCAGGTTTTTACCGCCGTTTCGTGCAGGATTGTTAGTGTAGTGCTGCACCGTCGACTGAATTGACCAGAGTGGAGGTTTCTTTCTAAGGACTGAGGCATGTGTGCGGAGTTTCAGCAATTGAAGATTCTGTTAACCACTGCGTCAGTTCTTTCTTTGCTTTTGGTTCGGGCGACCTTGATGTTTAACTGTAATGTTTCTTGAGTGGGCTCGAGAGTGTACTGAGGTGACACTATAGAGTTATCGCTTTTGCTTCCCTACATTTGGAGGAAGTACAAGAAGGATATTCCACTCATGATCTGGAGATGGCCGCGGTGGTAGTGCGTTGGGGAATTGGAGACACTACTTGTTCGAGAGTCGTGTCAGATTTTCACGGACCACCAAAGCTTAAAGTACATCTTCCTGCAGCGGGTTTTGATTGTTGAGACAGCGCCGTTGGATGGAACGTGTGGAGGATTGTGTTTGTGAGATCCTTTTTTTTACCCTTGGCAAGGCGATTGTGCTAGCTGATGCTGGAGTCGAAGGCCCGAGGTTAGTTTGTTCCAATTGTGCGCAGTCGGAGATAGTCTTCTGCAGAATTACAGTTCTTGTGTGATCGTTGAGCACAGCTTAAGTTCGTCTCTACGGAGGGGACAGCTTGCTCATGTCCGCGCCCGACCACTTTCCTTAAATCTCTTTCGCGAGACACTGCCCGCCGATACTCGTTCGTCAGAGATACTTGAGTATACTCGACTGGGTAATGATTCGGAGTCCTTGATTTGTGACACGGTGTGCTAAGCTAGGGACGCATTGAGTACCTGATATTATCAGGTAGAGACGTGCAATCCTAGAGTAAGCACATCAGTCAACTCTCTGTATTCCTTCAAGTTCCACCAACATTGACGTGACTTGTGAGATAGCTACGAGTGGACAGGGATGTAAAGAGAAGTTTCAGGTTTCATTTCAAGGTGTCTGTCTTGTTGTGTGCTTGGGTCGAGCATCTGAGGCCGGCTGGAGAGTTGCAACCTTTAACCGTTCCGAAGTAGGAGTGGGAGCAGATCTCCATGAATTTCGTTATGGTGTCTACCCAGGGTTAGTCAGGGTGTGACTTCATTCGGATACTTGTTGTCCAGTTTTACTCAGTTTGCTCGGTTGTTCTTTGTTAAGTTGTGCATTCGTATAAATTGTTGTTGTCAGTTGGGATCGTTACTCGCCATTGTTAGGATATTTCTTTGATAGCAATTATCAGGGAGCGTTCCAATTGGCAACCTTTAGGTTTAGACAGGTCGTGTCGATCACCAGTCTGTTTTTTTTTGTTTTCTGACTCTGCGTAATAGGATTTTTGGACCTCAGCTAGTCTAGAGACTTCGGAGATGATCCAGTTGGTTCAGGTCAGGATGAGAGTAGCCCAGTGCAGACAGAGGTCTTATGCTGACCATGTTGGTCGCAGACTTGAGTTCGCAGTGGGAGATCATGTATTCCTATGGATTTTCCGATAAATGACGTGTTGAGTTTTGGGAAGCTAATCCCAGAATTGTAGGTCCTTTTGAGATCCTATAGGCGAGTTAGTTTCGTTGCCTTTAATTTGGCACTTCCGCCCAGATTATTGAGTATTCACCCCGTATTTCTTGTGTTGATACTTTGCAATTTCCTTCCTCACCTTTCTCACATGATTCAGCACCAGACCATTTAGCTTGGACGCGATCTTTCGTTCACCAGCAACCAATTGTGTTAATGGCTCGGCAGGTGGAGAAACTTCGGTCAAGGGTCTTGCCATTTGTGAAGGGTTTTCTTGGACATAGCCGTATAGTGAGGTGATCACTTAGGAGGCTGCGAGCGAGATTTGAGAGTTTATAATCTTCTCTTTGAAGGTATGCTTAGTGAGAATTTTAAATTCGGGGATGAATTTTTATAGAGGGGGAGATTGTAACGCCTTAGATTTCGGTTAGTGTTCGTTTAGACGTTAATGCGGGTTTACTGTAAAAAAGTTTACCAATTAGGGCTCCTCACATTTTATAACATTTAATTAATAATTTATTATTATTTGTTATAAGCATGCACGCACGTGTGCACGTAAATGCGAGGTTTTGTTTGTGCTAATTTTGTTCTTAGCAACCATGACACTTAACATAATCCTTGTTTAATCCAATCCTTAACCCTAATCCCTAGATCTTTTGTATGAGTGAGAAGATATTTCTTTGGAGTGATGATGTGTGTATGAATGCATTAAATGGTGAATTAATGCATATGATACACTCACCTCTCATTCTCACCCTACACTCACATCACTCTCTCTTCTTCATCTCTTCTCTTTCTTTTTCTATTCCTCATTTCTTTATCTCCTTCTCTCTCTCAAAATTCTGAACAAACATTCCTTCTTCACAAAATCCATCAAAATTCTTCAAATCTTCACAAAAATCACTTTTTCCTTCACATTTTCCCTCATGGATGCCTTGGTGTGCTCAAAGCTTGGATCTTTGGCTTCTTTTGATTAGGTATTGTTTCTTTAAGTTATTTTTGTGTAGCTTAGCTTTAAAATTGCTGTTTTTGTCGTGTATCGTATCGTTTCGGATAAAAACCGTATTTTTAGTGTCGATTTATGGTCTCGGATGATCTGCTGTGAAACTAAAAGTGTGTTGCAAAAATTGACTGGACAGTAGCCTAGTATAGAGATACAGAACCTACCCACCAAATACGAGCCAAATCCACCTCGTCTTGGCCGCAGATTTATTGAATCTGGCCGCAAATTGCGGCTAGACTGGAGAATTAGGGTTTGGGGTTTTGGTGCAGGGGGTCTCTGGGTTATTTGTAGGCTCATAGTACTTGCAATTTTTACAATTGGTTAGTACAGGAAAATTTGGGATCATTTTGCCTATTTCTTGTGTTTCGATTCATGCGATACGTTATCCGATACGATGCGTGTTACGTGTTGCTGTTGCGCTAAGTTGGTTTCGTAGTGTAGCTATACGCGTTAGCCACAATACGAATCCTTAAAGGTCCGTTGTTTGTCGTATTGGTCCGTCTAGATTGTGAGTATTTTAGGTTATTATTAATATATATTTGTTTTATTGTTATTGTTGCAGCTTCGCAGGCAGGGACTACGGACACTGCTACCAAGAGGAAACAGGTTGTAGGTTTCACCTAGCATGGAGCGTTGGTGAGTAGATTTAACATCTACAGGGGAATCGCCCGCATGGCGTTATGCGTCTGGGCTAGAGATGTTATTTATGTCGCATATTCTATGTCATATTTAGAATTGTGCATTTACCCTATTACTTAGATATTGTTGTGCTTGGACTAGTATCCTTAGGACACTGCACATATTATTGACGATTCATATTGCACGAGCACTGATTGTATGCTACACACACCGTCAATAATTGCCATGTCACGCACAACCCACTTATAGATATGATATTGCTTGGTTAGGGACATTGAGACTTTGATTCATATTTCTTTACGCATTGACTTATAGCATACCTGTATACCTACATGCTTACACATATGCTCTGATATACTTACATGCTAGTTACCTGTATACCTATAGAGTAATGTACCATTAGTGATAGGTACATGCACACTTTAGGACATAGCTACATGTATACCTTGCATACATATTTCACTGATACCCAGAAGGTATACTACATCATTAGTTATAGGTAGATACATATATCTTACTATACCTTTATGTTTTCACATATATCTGGTTATAGCTACATGTTTACCTTTACCTAATGTTATTTTAGAATTGGAGAAAATTAGGAACCGCATGATATTTATATTAACTTGTTGCAGTTAATTAGCCGCTTTTCCTTTATATGCTTACATTTCAGTTTATGTTGCATATATTATATTCATGGATTTTCGCATTGTGATATGGATTTTTCATGATGTTTTCTAGATTTGGGGACCGTGGGAGTTCATGAAATTATGCATTATTTGAAAAACCCGGTTTCGCTTGATATGATATTACAGCATCCACCATGATATTTATCGGTTCTGATTATATACCCGATTCGAGGAGCGGGAGGCACCGTCTGTGGGTACATGGTGGGGCCCGAAGGTACCCCGGGGAAAGAATCTCAGTGAGGAGATGACTTAGTTGGGGAACCATACTTTCCGGTGACATTACCAATGACTCGGTGGTAATCATGGGGATACCGTTGGGAGTCATGTACGTATAGATACGTGGAAAGACGAGGGTCAGAGCTAGGCACTCGTGCTTTTCGGATAGCGTGTGATACGTACCTATCAGGGTGCCAGTCGTGGTGACAGCACCTGATAGATCAGCATTTCTGTGTCGATGCTTGACACATTGGTTTCATGATATTTCTTTTTTACTCCTTTGTATATATAACAGGGGTTTAGGCCGCTGTTATATATGCCCTTACACCAATATTAGTGGAATGGGTCGCTAATATATGTGTATTGATATTAAATTATATACATCATCATATTTATTCATGCAAATATATTTAGGATGTTAGATTTTTACTTGATAATTTGATTTTGGATATAGGTGATTCATTTGATATTGGATACAGGATAATTATGAGATTGCTGATTTGTACATTCTGGATATATGAGATTTATTCGATATTGTACATTCAGGATTTGTGAGACTTATATGATATGAGAGCCAATTTAGGGGCTGATTTGAGGAATTGGGATTTGGATTTGTCTTGATGGATTGTGATCCTACCACGATGTCAGGGTTCCGTGGAAATAACATATTTCATTCCATACTTCACATTTATTGTTTATGCACTGCTTCATGTATTAGTAGTACCTGTTAGAGTACCTTTCATGATTGTTGCATTTACATACCTTTATTTATTTATGCACTGTTTCATGTATTAGTTGTACCTGTTAGTGTACCTTTCATGATTATTGCATTCATGTGACCTTTTATTGCTATTTAATTGCACATGTTAGATTCATGCTGTACGTGCATACTTGCGATTACCTGCATATGTTATTTACTATTCATGAGTTGGCAACTCACCCCCGTTGTGCCACAGTTATTTTGCAGGGTGTTCCCCAGAGTAGTCGAGGCAGGCTATTCATCTATCATCTTTTGCTACGGATACCGCATCGGCTCACAGTGTGTTGTTTTGCTTAGGTGGGTTTTGTGGTTATTCTTGTTGTATTGAATATTTGTTGTATCCTTGTACTCTCCATCTACTATATTTTCATGTTTGACTTAGAGACTTGTGTGAGGACGATATTGTATATTATTTTGTGACTTGTTGTCTTTTATACAGTTTCCTTTCTATCGTCTTTTATTTCTTCGCTACGGCGTCGTATATTTGTTTTGGTGGTTGTTTTCCGCCTTTGGGCGTGTATTTGCTCCCGTTTGGGGATACTTTATTTTTATTTATGTTGTACCCATTTTTGGGGCTAGCTTTTACAAAGGAGGTGCCACCAAAATTTTAAAGGAAATAAATTGGGCTTTTAAAGAATTTAGGTTGTGATTTCAAATGTTTCAAAACTCCTATTATCTTTTCTTGTCTTTTTAATGGTTTAGATTTCTGGGTTTTGGCTTTCTTCTACTGCGTTACGTCTTTAGGCGTTGCGTAGTATTAGGGCCGTCGCGTGCCAATTTCGGGTCGTGACAGTACCGCACCGGGTCCACCATGCACCCGCAGACGGTCCCTCCCCCCAACTCGAATCGAGTGTATGATACCACTCGAGAACCGAGAAAACTCATGGTGGACATCACAAATATCATATCACGAGAAAACCGCAAATTTCTATCTTTTGAAGTGAAAATAAGTTTATAAATTCTTGCGGTTTCTCCAAATCCAGAAATCTCATAAAAGATCCGAAATCTCAAAATCACGAGTCAGTGAACAATGAATGTACCGGCATAAAGCCCCATTATATTGCATAACAATGAATATATATACATGCACGATATCTAAGTAAAGAATGCAATATCTAAACTAGCACAGTAATGATATATCGGAGCTATCTGCTAGCAAGCGATATCAATGAAATAATATTCTCTAAAGTGTACGTGACATGGCAATTATCGATGATGATGTGTGTGAGCCGGCAAGCAAGTGTTCGTAGACATACGCATCATCGGTAATGGTGCTGGTGTCCTGATAACATGGGTTTATAATAAACAAAGGAATCCCAAGTATAAGCATGCAATGCAATATGAACAACATAAAAATACATTTATATATATACGACTCATACCATTTTGGCATTTGAAATAAGCACGAATCGTGGTTTTAGAAAATAAGGCTACGGTATCTTTGAGAAAAGATACATCCTTTGAAAATCCGTAGTATCCCTAGGCATGTCTTTAAAATACTCATGATTCGTTAAGTTTGAAAATAAGTATGACGCGAGCCCAAATCTAACATCTACCGAGTAAACTACAATACGAAGCTAAGAAACTAACTAAAAGGGTAAGGAAAACCACCTATGTCCGAGTCGATATATCTAGAAGTCGGTGATCCCTCCTCAATAGCGTCACGTACGATAAAATATATAATACGACATTCTCGAGTCAAGAGTGCGGATCAATCATCATATTTATATCTCGTACGGTAAAATCCATCGTACGGCATCCCAAAATCGGGGTACGGGTCAACTATCACATATAACACATTACTCATATGGTATCATCATCATAATATCATAACAAGGGTACCGATCTAAAGTCTAGTACATACCGATACAATGCAACATATATCGCGTGTTTATAAAACACATCGCCCAACGATCCGCTATAATATCATGTCGTGTCTCCTCACACGACCCAAATCACATCACCGATCTCACGGCATCATGCCCAATCAAATCGACTCAACTCCAAGTATCATATACTATCCTCATCATACGTGTATACGTATATGTATATATATATATATAGCAACACATCCACATACATATATATATATACATACATATATCATATACACCCAAACTTAATTCGTGTGTGCATGTGTGTGTGTGAACCTTATACTAGGGTTTCGCGACTAAGAAACTATCTAACGACACTATCATCTAATTACACTAAAATTTAACCCATGATCTCCTGAGACCTTCCTTGCTAATTATACATGTCTCAAAATACACATATTTATAAATATATATAACGTATCATATGCTACACTACGAACTGCGGGGGTTCTATACGCCATCCACCCGACTTCCCCCGTAGATATATATCTACTCACCTGGACGCCTCGGCTAATCTACTCCGATATCAGCTCTGTCATTTCTGCGCCACATCCGACGCCTCTGCACCCGATCCTAGAAACGTGCACAAGGAAAAAGAGAATAAATATAAATAGTCGTGGACACAAACAATACAAGTCAATCAACGCGTGCTAACTCGACGCGCTCACACTTGGTGCACGAAACGCTACGCTCTCGCGACAACGCTGCAGACCACAACTAGGGTCGCAATACGTGGCAACTACCAAACCAAAAACCCAATCGCACCAATCGCGCGTCCACGACACATCAAATATAATATGAAATAGCTTATAATTCACCAAAATCTCAAACTTGAAATAAATCGATTTAACCCAAAAACCTAGTAAGTATCTTTTAACCGTTTTAGTACAAACTTGATGTTTTAACCAATCTAGTGGCCACATGCTCACTAAATATCATAATTAGGTCACACAAACCATAACTAAATTTTAATTTCATCTCATAACATTAATCCTAAAAACCTAGTTTGCTAAATATCTTAATTAAGACAAATTAAATGTAACAATTAGCAAATTGACAATTAGACTAGATTTTTGCAAGACTTTAGATATTAATCAACACTTAGCTAACTTGATTAATTGATAAAACCCTAACCTTTAACCAAACCCCTTTCTATAAATTTCAAACTTGAAATTAAAACCCTAATTAAACACCTAATTAAGTTAGATTGAAATACTAACTAACAATTTAACATTGGGTTAAGATTCTATACCTCACAATATTGAGATCTAGCATGAATCTTAGCCTCCCAAATTGCCATCTTGCTCCTTGATTCATGCTAGCTTGGGCCAAGGAAAAATGGGTAGAGATTAGATTAGGGATTTGTGAGGTTTTATTTGATTTTTCATGGAATTTTTTGTGGATTTTTGGAGAAGAGATGAGATGAGGAAATGAGAGGAGGGGGATGCAGAAATTCTGCAGTGAGAGGGAAGAGGGAAAGTGTGTGGGTGTGTGGTGAAAGTCCAAGTCAACTCTCCCCATTCCTTAATGTATTAAGCACATGCTTCTTTTCTTTCATATTTCCTTTTTAAATTCCCTTTTTAATGAGATGAGAAAGTATGTTGAATGGAGAGGGGGTGGCTGCAGAATTCGCAGAGAGAGGGAGAGAGAGAGAGGTGTATGTGTGTAAGGGAGGTGACCATACCTCAATCAAATGCTTGCGTACTTCATTGTTTAATGTTTTCTTTTTTTTATTTTCTTTTCTTTTTAAACTCTACTTCTAAAGATTTCTAGAACCAAATGAAAATTTCATTTCATTTCAAAAACATGCTACATTTTGGTTTAATGTGTCATGATACACAAAACTTGTATTAACCCATTCCAATTTGTAATTATCACTAATTAAATGTATTAGTGAAGGCTTAAAATAATATTTAAAATAATTAATTACGGAAAATATTTAGTAAACTAGAAATTTACAAGCGACCAATTAAATACCAATTACTAGCAATTACATAGCTAGAATAGGTATATTTAAGTTTAATTGAAAAATAATTATATCTTGGTTTTTACGAAAAACACCAGTATTTTACCGCTTATCCGAAATTTCACCTAAACGATTTTCAAAACGTTAAAATCTTCCCCCTTAAAGAAATTCGATTCCCGAATTAAAATTAAAACTCCCCCAAATACTAAAACATTTCAGCAAAACAATCAAGTCATCGGGGCTCCGAAATCATCAATACATAAAACACATCTTAGCGCAATGCATGCACCTGAAAACGAGTATATAACTCAAAAATCAAAACACCGTCAAGCATCACGCAATTATCGGAGTCACGGTGAAGATACCAGTGTCAAAGTCCAATACGAAAACTAATATGATATACATCAAAACTATAACATGTATATAGCACGCATCATTGTGAACTCGTCAGAATATCTGAAAGATATGCATGCCAAAGTTTTTTCAAGTCGCTGTGCGATGCGCGTATCCCAGCACAAATAGCGGATGTTTACCATAGAAAATAACTATATATATACATATATATATCCTTTGTTTATAACACACGTCCCGCCGTTTAAAATAATTTAGAAGGGTTTCCTTTGTAAAACGTTTCATGCCATCTCGGACACAAAGGAAAATATTGAGACTGTAGCTCCTTTTTGGAAATCCTTTCGATAACTATCGATGCATGCAAAAACATATTCAGATACTGTCCTCGGACTAGTCCTGCTCAGCCACTATACCAAATAGTAATTATCATAAAACATACTGCTCCAAAAGAAATCAATCCCAAAATGTGTATAAGAATGGCACGTGCATCTGGTGCGCACAGAAATCGAAATCACTGAATGTGCCATACACGTGCACAGAAACCAAAACTAAGTGCAATGGGGGTGCACGAAAACACCTATCAAGGCAACGAGTGTGCCTGACAACAATATCGGGTGCATCTGATATGCACAAAGAATCCCGATTTAGTGCATCTGGTGTGCACCAAAATCGCATCAAGCGCGCCAAGCATGCACAAGAATCCAAATTAAGTGCACAAGGTGCACAAAATAAATATCGAATATCACAATCGAAATCGACGGTATACAACATACATCAATCCAAATCAGGTATACCGTGGTATACAAAATCTCCCAACCACGTGCATCAGCGTGCATAAAATCGAATCAAAGTACTAAAAGTGCATGAAAACTATGCCGAAAGCACAAGTCAAATCACATGCATACCATAGGCATGAAATCAAAATCAACCTCTCGAATGACATCAAATCGAAGTCGAGTGCAACCGTGGTGCACAAAATCTAAATCATGCAAATAAATTGCCCAAAATACCAAAATCCAAAATGACGGATACGTGATATTCGAACCACCAAATCACAACTCATAGATACTGTCGTCAATATGTCCTCCTTTCAAAGTCGAGAAGGTGTCGGTGCATCCAAAACTAGTAGAGCAAGATATCTACTTGCCTCTTTTTCATGGTCTGGTGACTTGTGCCCTTAGGCTCTCGTCTCTCACTGTGGATTGTCAGTTACATAACTCCTCACCTCAACGGCCCAATATGGAAACGACGACAAAAACAGTTTCGCTCTGGCACATCCTCTAAAGATCTCTGACCAACTATCATGGTCGCTCATAACATGCCTCGTCGGTGATGCCGAACTCTGGCCTACTGGGTGTGCGTAATACGACTGATCCTGGGTCCAAGTATTGTATCCCATCACATGATATCCGGACGACGTCGAACTTTTCGATCAATTCATCAAGGTCCCATAATTTCCCCAAGAGCTCAACACTTAAACACAGTTTAATAATATCAGTACATGCCACAGTACCTATAGACCAGCCGTAGAAAGGCAAACCCAAGCCTCATTAATGGCACCGCGGAACTGCCGCAAACCCTAAGGTTCAAAATTGTTACCATGGTCATTATGTCGAGTTAGAGTTTCATTCTTCTAGAGTGTCCACAGAATTACTTGCATGTTTTTCCGAATACCTTAAACTTGGAAAAATGAGTTTCTGACATTCGATCGTTTTCTATCGACTCTCAACGTACCTGCGTGAAGACTTCTTAAGCTGGAATCAATCAATCTGATGACCTCGCATCGGGGTATGCAACGAACCACACGTCCTAGTTGTTATCCATGGGTGACTAGCGATCTTCTATCACATCTCTAAGTACAACTCATGCTGCAATAGCTTCAAACATCTGGGGCGATATCTTGTCAGTTGCAGCAACAGCTGGCTCATTCGTCCGCACGCTGAACAGTGCCTCAATCCTCAAGAATAGACGATACATTAACGGTCATCACATTCTAGCCGGCCTCTAGCAGTGGCCCAATCCTCTAGTGCTGATATGCACGTTCGAGAAATCTTAGTAAAAGCAATCCATCAAAACGCTCATGTCGTGAAAACACAATAAGACGACACATCTATACAATCGTGTGTCACTGGAATTATGCCCTGGTCAGTCCTCGTCCAAGACGAGCTCATGCTGACCGCAACTCTAGCCACAGCTCTCTCTGCCCGTGCAATCGTGGTAACAAAAACCACCAACCGAAATCGATTAGGATAGATCAGTGAACGAATAAAAGAAATGTACATCCTAAGGCTTCCTAAGCGAAGTAGCGTATCGTAAGTATGCCGCGGAACATACATACGGTACGTCACTCTACTTAAGTCACCTACTCTATCAACCAAGGTTAACCTATGCGACGAAAGTTCGGGTCTAATACCCCATCGACCAAGTCTAAGTTCCGTAAGGTCAAGCCTAGGTTCCGAATATAAATATACGCCCTAGACTCCGCATAGTCAAACATAGACTCGAACCAAGGTTAATCCTAGCGCTCTAATACCAACTTTGTCACGACCCGAAATGGTACGTGACTGGCACTTGAATCATATGAAGTCTATAGGACCCCATCTAATTCAAGTAAGCCAAAAATCCCAGAAATCTAAACCATTTTAAAGAAGAAGTGAAGAAAAACTTGTTTTAAAGCAAGTGGTTTTAATAATTAAGTGGCATTAAACATCTAAAAGCAACATCATATTTTCCAGAAAATTTCGGCAGAGTCTCCTTTGTAAATACTGGCCCCAAATGGGTACAAACATGCATAATATACATAATGAATAAGGCATCCCCAAACGGGAGCTAGCTCTTCGCCAATTGGTGGACACAACCACGCAATGCAATATAATATACAATGCCGAAGGGTGAGGATCAAAACTCATCAAGAAAAGCAATATCCTCAAGAAAACCAGAGAAAACCATAATAATACAGGCGCGCGACTCTAAGGTCGAAAGAATATACACTGGTCTTCTAAGTTTATCAATAATACAAGTCTGGTTAATGGAGTTTACTAGATACAACTGAATATAAATAAGTACAATGGTGGTCACTATGCGAGTGAACCTACCTACCAAGACAACCACCCGGAAGGAAGCAGTGTGCCAGCAAGCCGCAACGAAACCTGTACGGCAAAACCTGCAAGAAACTGTGGCACAACGGGGGTGAGTTGCTAACTCGTGAGTAGAAAATATCACCGAGCAGAAATCGCATGTATGACTCCATCCTAGGTCATACGATAATATCCTCATAAATATATAAGCTGAGACATCTAATAAAGGCAAAGGTAATCATCTAGCAAGTGTGATACCAAGTGCTGGTGTCAGTGCCTCAGGTAGCAACATATCGCAAATATGATGTATGAATGCATGAAAACAGAATACATCTTAAATGAGAAAACTATTTCCATATCTCAGTGAGATTTCTGTATAAAAATCGAAGTATCATCAATGAAATCAACAGAGAATCCGTGTCAAGTATCGACACAAAACATATATCCTAATATCTCAAATCTCGGGCTCCGGCAATCCGGACTGGCCCATACCAACAAATCTCACTATCTCGGGCTCCGCATGATCAGGATCGGCCCATATCCATCTCTTTCATAACTCCGAACAGTATCCTCCAGATATCCGTCGAGTTCCCATACAATCACCGGTCGGTAGTGCTCCGATACCGGGCTCAACGCCTTTCTATATGATCTTCTTACCCTGGGGTACCGCACTGGGTCCACCATGCACCCGCAGACGGTCCCTGCCCCTACCTCGAATTGGGTGTATGATACCACTCGAGAACCGAGAAAACTCATGGTGGACATCACAAATATCATATCACGAGAAAACCGCAAATTTCTATCTTTTGAAATGAAAATAAGTTTATAAATTCTTGCGGTTTCACCAAATCCAAAAATCTCATAAAAGATACGAAATCTCAAAATCACGAGTCAGTGAACAGTGAATATACCGGCATAAAGCCCCATAATATTGCATAACAATGAATATATATACATGCACGATATCTAAGTAAAGAATGCAATATCTAAACTAGCACAGTAATGATATATCGGAACTATCTGCTAGCAAGCAATATCAATGAAATAATATTCTCTAAAGTGTACGTGACATGGCAATTACCGATGATGATGTGTGTGAGCCGGCAACCAAGTGTTCGTAGACATACGCATCATCGGTAATGGTGCCGGTGTCCTGATAACATGGGTTCATAATAAACAAAGGAATCACAAGTATAAGCATGCAATGCGATATGAACAACATGAAAATACATTTATATATACGAGTCATACCGTTTTGGCATTTGAAATAAGCACGAATCATGGTTTTAGAAAATAGGGCTACGGTATTTTTGAGAAAAGATACATCCTTTGAAAATCCGTAGTATCCCTAGGCCTGTCTTTAAAATACTCACGATTCGTTAAGTTTGAAAATAAGTATGACTCGAGCCCAAATCTAACATCTACCAAGTAAACTACAGTACGAAGCTAAGAGACTAACTAAAAGGGTAAGGAAAACCACCTAAGTTCGAGTCGATATATCTAGAAGTCGGTGACCCCGCCTCAATAGCGTCACGTACGATAATGTTGGATATATGTATGCCCTAGAGGCCATTATATGATAGTGGATGTATTTATACATGTAACTATATATATTCAGTGTACATTCTTGCTCGACATGATATTATGCTATCTGGTTCTTCTTTATCTAATATGTTGATTTGATCATGCTTTTATTCATTCATACATGTTGATAAAGCCCTGAGGATATAGGCTTGACTACAGTGATTATGATAGAGATCATACTAGTGGGACATCTGTAGTTTATAAGCGTATCCTGGAATGTCCCTAGTCGTAGGTGTATCGAGACGGGGCATCGATATACCAGAGTAGACTAGCGTATATGATACTAAACCCATACGATGGGCGATGGATGTTCCTACATTCATCAATGTTTGACATCGAGATCGTATACGGGTGCTCAGTGGTGACTGGGTACAGTGGACGAACTCACCGAGAACTCCTATATGGAATTATATCTATCGTCAGATAGCAGTTCTCAGGTGACACTGGTACAGGTTAGTCTGTAGACCCGAGATCGTCATAGAGTCTTGTGCGTTCTCCCACTGTACTTTGATTACCACCCTACCATGGCTCTACTGAGTCGTGCAAACAGGTGGCCATTGGGTACAGTCCCGAGACACACGAAGGCGATGAGCGATAGGAGGGGTTTCGTCTCTCCCGATATTGGGAGTTGATACTGTGCAATGCTCGACTGGCTATATCAGTAAGTCCCTGGCCAGGGCTGTTGAGATTTACTGATAAGTATTATTAGTAGTTTCTCGATCTGTTATAGACCATTCATCGGCACGACTTATTGAGTTATTGGGGTCGACGTTACCATCCCTAGACTTGATATGCAGCATATCTGACGAAGAGACCGGACTGTACGGTAGTGTTGCCGGTTGGCTCGACAGGAGTTGTAACAGGTTCGCTTGTTTTCTTCTAATCGCTCAATACCCGGGTGGCAGTTACGTTTACCTGACCGCTTGCGGCTTGGGGGTGCTTGATATGATCATCACCCACTGCCGACGTATTGACGAATCTTAGAGTCCCACAATGGAGTTACCTAGTCCAGGCGAAACGTTGTGGTGCGCATATGCGATATGCGCGTGTACCCGGTTAAAATGCATGTATGAGATATCGTATATTAATCGGGCGGCTTGCTTTTGGTCGGGTCGTATGTGATACGACCGGGTTGGTAAATCAAGTGTTGATTTATCATTAACCATTAGTTTCTCACTTGAAATCTTTTCTTGTCTTTATGTTGTTGCATGCATGTTTGCACTCATTCTCATTCATTCTCTTTCATGCACATAGGATGTGCATGCATACATACATGCATACATAATAGTTATCATGGTTGTTGATATAGTAGATGGTAGCAATATAAGACTCACACACTATGTAAAATATATGGATATTATTTATTTGGAAAAAAGAAAATGGAAATTGAAATTGTTTCATGGTTTAATTCTTTGTCCTTGCATTAACCCATTTGACTAACCATGATTTAATTTCTATGGTCATTTCTTTTCCAAACAAAAATATCTAGATATTTTATAACCCTAGTTAAGAATGAGAGAGTGAAAATATATATATTTTTATTTTCTCATTTTCTATATAACATTATCATTATCTTGAGTTTTCTAGACCCATCATCTTCTTCCTCCTTTCTCTCTTGCTCTCTAGTTCTTTCAAGTAAGCAAAAGAGTTGTCAAGTTAGGATTTTGAAGTGAGAAGACCAACCACAACACCATTCTACAGTAGTCTTGCCCATTGGTGAAGAGTGTTAGCTTCCATTTCTTCTCTTGATCTTGTGAAGTTTCAAGCTTGGACAAAGAGGACTCCGGGTGGATCATCGTGGACCTAGAGGTTCTCAAGCGGACTTTTTCCAACCCTCAAATAGCCAAGGAGTCAAGCGTAGCGAGCTACAAAGGTTGTACTCTCAAAACCCTAGCTTTTTCTACTTGTGATGTTGTATATGTAATGAAACCCTAAATTTCTAGTGATGATTCTTTGTATGTTCACTTAGCACCTTAAAAAATTGGATTTTGACACATGTGATGCTTCCAAACTCTTCATGAGGTGCTAGGTAAACCTAACAATGGTATCAGAGCCAAGCTAGAGTTTTAGGCGATGCTTTAGCGAAGTTAAAACTCCGATCGAACCAAAAATACAGATTTTTGAACACTCTCTGGACATTTTTTGAAACTGTGTTATTTTCAGAATTAAAAATATGTAAAAAATTCAGCAGGGAAATAGAAGAAACACTGTAGAAAACGAAGCCCTAATTCGTACATTGCGCCGCGGAACCGCGGCCAGACCTTGCTTGGGCCGTAGATCCGCGGCCGTACAGGAGATTTATGGCATCATTTTTATACAGAAATGTTTGTATCTGCTTGTACATATTTTTGGGTATTTTTAATCTGATTCAAGTGTTGAATGTTCTGAGGATTGTTTTGGATTCGGTGATTCGATCGAAATTTTAATTTCGTGCCTTTTTCCGGATAATTTAGAAAGTATTAAAATGTTCGAATGAGTATCATTAACTCGCTTTTTCACGGGGTTTAAATCTTTCGGAAATACGTGCAAGTTAAGTGGTGGACCCTCTAGAAGAACACAAACCTTAACTCGATTATGTGACCGTCTGAACTGCCTCTGAACCTTAGGGTTTGAGGCAGTACGGCGTGCCACATGTGAGGCGTTGGCTTGACCCTTCTACGGCTGGACCGCTGCTACTGTGACACATTCCGGGATTTTTGAACTCCGCTCAAGTGTTGAGCTTTAGGAAATTTTGGGTATTTGATCATTCGATCGAAAACTTTAATACTGTCTATTTATCTGGAATGTGATACAATATGTGGAATTCATATAGTTAGGCATGAAATACAAAGTATGTGATATTTCGGATTTACGATGTCTAAAGAGAATGTGGATTCCAAATATTGTAGTTTTACACTTTCTTTTCTGTGACCGTAAGTGTAGTATGTCGCGTATCGCCGGTTTCGTTGCTATACATCAACGACAATCAGGGTATGCATACTTACTTACGTTGACGATATATGATATTATGTGTTGCTGAGATATGATGTGCAGGATTGTCGCGATTGAATAGCCGGGGGTTTTTATGTGAGATGAGAGTTTTATTTTCATTCATGTAAAATTCAAATGTAATGTAATATTCTTTTATTTGGGGCACTTCCGGGTTAAGGTTGATGTCACCAGTGTTGTATATTATTTACTTTTCCGCATTAGGATAGACCCAAGGAGGGGAGCATAAGTGACCGGGTTCTGGGGTTCAGTGGGAGGCCATCTCGAGGAGTCGAGACCGGGTCTCCTAAACTCCAGGATTGGTAGGGTCGCTTGCCGCTCTCGTAGGGGTCTAGGGGTGTGGGCTTGGCTATTCATCGCGACTGTGGAATCCGTATTTTCTATTGTTGGCTAAATACTAAATATGGGCGTCCTAGTATATCCCACATTATATCTGTGTTTCTGCTGCCTGTGTTCTGTGATATCTGAGACGAATGATATATTATATATGAGATATATAGTAGACGTTGCTTATGTTTTACACCCGCGCTAGTCCCGTCCCGGTATGCCGTTAGTTAAGTAACCTAACGGTCCATAACGGAACATTGCGGCGAATACGGATAGCATAAGCGTACGTTATATTTTTGTTTCTTTTATGTAATTGGCTTAAGGACTTAAATGATGGGACTACATTAATATGATTAATGTAAAGAAAATAAACCTAAAAAGATGTTGTAGAATCGGATTTGAAAACCACTCGGCTCTTTATGAAAAAGCTATATTTCAAAACTGCGGAGTTTAAGCCACTCCTTTTGAAAACCATTTGATTCTACGACGATATCAAGTTCAAAGCGTTAAAATTTTTCTTAAAAATCATTCGCAACCCTCCGTCATTTTAGGAAGTAAAGTACTTAGTATTCGTGCTACGTTTGTTGACCTTAGCCAAAGCGTAGTGTACGGTAGCTAAGTGATGTATTCCTACAATGCATATGATGCAGATTAATTAGGACGGGCATGTGACTTTGTTGACCTTATCCAAGGGTCATGTGAACGGGTCTGATTAATCAAGAAATGACGGGTTGAACTTGACTAGTGCTTGTGATTTGTTGACCATAGCCAAGGTCATGAGTGCTAGGGGTAAAAACCTCATCGGGAATTTCAATAGTTGAAATTTGCAATGAGATTGCATACCTTCCATATGATGGTTGGATCCTGATCCCACTGTGGGCAATAGTTGTTCCCGAGAGAGTTTTGCAGTTTACAATTAGCTAACTCATTAGGTGTCTAGAAAGGTGTTAACGGGGCTACGCCTCTGGGAAAATGAGGTTTACTTTAATTAGGTCCGTGCGAAAGCACGGGGAACCTCCCTCAAGTACCGACACTGGCCTGGCTGAACGGTTAGCAAAGTTGTAGACTGTAATTAATCCTGGCTAGTTTTCTTTTTAAGGTTTGAAAGAAAAACTTGATTAAAGCAGTGGCAAACATCGATTAGACAAGATAATAACCAATCTGATCTTTGCAAGAGCTTTCGCTGAGTGTATTCTTTTCTCTCTCTTAATGGCAGATACCAATGACTGGACTCAAGCTTCTACTACATAAAAATAAACTGAATAGGACCAATTATAAAGACTGGATGAGGAATCTGAAAATTGCCTTGACTTATGATAAAGTATTATATATCCTCACGGCTTCAGCCCCGTCCGTCCCAGGTCCAAAATCCTCAGTTGCGGATATTGAAGTCCGCAAGACATGGGACGCTGACTGTGCCACGGCCAAATGCCTCGCGCTTGCATCGATGGACAACACACATCAAAAGCAGCACGAGAATATGGACATTCAAACCATATTCCTCCATACAACGGAGTTGTATAGAGAGCAATCCCGTGTATTACGATACGAAGCATCAAAGAAATTGTTTCAGATGCGAATGGCCCCTGGCACACCAGTAGGAGACCATGTTCTAAAGATGATAGCTCTCATAGAAGAGCTTGAGGACCTTAGATGGACGATGGACAATGAACAATATACGGATATTATTCTGTAGTCCCTCCCCTTAACCTTTGCTCAATTCATAGTTAACTTCAACATGCACAACATGGAGAAGGAACTACCTGAACTCTTTAATATGTTAAGGAGTGCAGAGAGCACACTGAAATCAGTAAAAACTCCCGTTTTGACTGTTGAACAATCTTCCTCTTCTCGCCCAAAGGCTAAGTCCAAGGGAAAGAAAAAGAAGAAGCCCACCAATCCTAAGGGTGGAGTTAAAAAGGTTAAGGGGAAGGAAAAGTCTAAAGCTGGAGAATCAGGGAAAGGGGAATGTTTTCATTGCCACAAAATAGGACATTGGAAGCGCAACTGTACCGAGTACTTAAATCTCAAGAAGAAGCATGGGGATGCTTCCGCTTCAGGTGTGTTTGTGACAGAAAACTGTTTTTCAATAAACTCTGCTTCCTGGGTATTAGATACCGGTTCAGGTTCTCACATTTGCAATTCTATGCAGGGGCTGAGAAATAACAAGGTTTTGAAGACAGGTGACCATACTCTCCGCGTTGGAAATGGTTCCAATGTACATACAGTCGCAGTGGGAGAGTATCACTTAGGGTTGCCATCTGGGTGTATATTGGTTTTGAACCCATGTTATTTTGTACCAAGTATGCTTTGTAATATAATATATGTTTCTTTGTTGGACAATGAAAGATATAATTTTGTATTGCAGAACAATGTTATGAACATTCACCTGAATCAAATGTTGGTTGGGTATGGTACGCTTAATAACGGAATATACGTCCTAAATCAACACACAGTTTTCAGCATACAACACACTAATAAAAGAAAACTTTCAGAAATAAATGAAACTTTTCTTTGGCACTGTAGACTTGGTCATATTAACGAAACAAGACTAAACAAGTTACACAAAGATGGATATTTAAACCCTTTTGAATATAAATCTTATGCGACTTGCCAGTCTTGTATCAAGGGTAAAATGACCAAAACTCTGTTTACCGGACACGGAGAAAGAGCTACTGAGCTCCTAGGCCTCATACATAGTGATGTATGTAGGCCAATGTTTACACAGGCTAGAGGCGGTTTTTCTTACTTCATTACTTTCACTGACAATTTCTCAAGATTCGGTCATGCATTTTTATTAAAGCACAAATCCGAAGCTTTCGAGAAATTCACTGAATATAAACTCGAAGTAGAAAAACAAACCGGCTTGAGTATCAAAATGCTTCGATCAGATCAAGGTGGAGAGTATCTCAGTATAGAATTTGCAAACTTCCTAAAAGAGAATGGGATTCTCTCTCAGCTCACTCCTCCTTACACACCACAGCACAACGGTGTGTCTGAACGACGGAATCGGACCCTATTAGATATGGTATGTTCCATGATGAGTGATGCTGAGTTACCTGTCTCATTTTGGGGGCATGCATTGAAGACTGCAGCATTTCTACTGAACAGGGTTCCAACCAAAATCTTGTCTACCACGCCATATGAGATATGGCATGGGAAGAGACCATCTCTTAAGAGAATTAAGATTTGGGGTTGCCCGGCCTATGTTAAAAAGCAGAATCCGGACAAACTCGAGACACGGTCGGTCATGTGTAATTTTGTGGGATATCCAAAGAACTCTTATGGATATCTGTTCTACCACAAGGAGGAACAAAAGGTGTTTGTTTTTCAGCATGCCACATTCTTGGAAAAAGAGTTTTTCACAAATGAAACTGATGGCAATGTGGTAGATCTAGAAGAGCTTCTAGAGACACAAACTACAAATGACGACTTGGTTGAACCAGCTGTTGCAATAGAAACTGAGGAACCTCGGCCACTCCGTAGGTCTGGTAGGACTTCTCACCCACCGGAGAGGTACTACGGTTTCCTCATTGATGGTGACAGAGAAGACTGCATCATGGAGGATGATGATCCTACCAGTTTTCAGCAAGCTATCACGAGTGGAGACTCTGTGAAGTGGCTGGATGCCATGAGATCCGAAATGGAGTCTATGTGTAAGTCGATGTTCAACACCCCAATACTTATGGGGAGGCGGAAATATGAATAACAATCTTGTTCTATGATCAAACATCGATTAACCGTATGAATCGTTTGCTAAACAAGTTTTAACAAAAGCAATAGAGTTCTAAACTACTATGTTAAGAGATTATACCAAACGGTTCTAGTCCTTCGTCTTAATGTTATCTACGGCCTCTTTGGATCTCCACGTCCTCTTCGGCTTTCTTCCGTGATAGACGATCCACCCGAGAACCCTAATCCAAGCTATAACCTCTAAACTTGAGGTTACTTAGTTTCTCTAGTTGCTAAATAGAGTAGCTAAGGTGATGTAGAGATAGGTTATGGAGTAATTAGTCTTTCCTAATCCTTGTTCTCAACTCATGAGGGGTAGGATTAGGCTTGGTGAAGGAGAGAGAACTTGAAGAGAGAGAGTGAGAAGATGATAATGATAATATTTTATGAAATGAAAAAGCTTCTCACTAGATATATGAAACATAATGAATTAAAAGAAATGAATAATAAGAGATTATTCATCATATTTCATTAATGCAAGTGGGTGATTCATTATGTGAGTCATTAAGCATTTAATAATGCATTAATGACATGATGAATCACTCACAATGAGTCACTAATTCATTAAATGAAAATGCCACCTCTCCCTCCATGTCACATCCTTCTAGAAGCTTCTCGGAAAATTACGAGAACGCCCCTCTCATCCGTAAAAACACGGAAAAACTTTAGACTGTATAAATCCAATAACTTGATACTAGAATCTGGCTTAAACCAAAGCCTGCTAGTAAAAAACTGTCCGAATGTCGTACGTGCGTTCAAGCACGTATGCGTCCGAACCTTTGTCGTAAAACCATACGACCTCTATATCTTTTCGCCTGGGTTTGGAAAATCTCTGTGTGGGACTCTAAAGACTCGACTACTACGCTGGCAGTGGGTTTAACCACAGACCGCAAGCGGCACTAGCTGTACGTAACGGTCCCCAGGTAGTTGTCGATAAGAAAGCTGATGAGGTAACCCATCTGAAATCCTACTGAGCCTGTCTGTGACAATATCCGCGCAGTCCGGTCTGTTCGTCTAAGAGTATCGCATGTATGGTCTAGGGAGGTGGTGGACGTCAGACCCCTAATAACCGTACAAGTCGTGTCGGTATGGTTCAAGACCACCCGAGAATCTACTGATCATTCCATCAGTAATTCTCAATCAGCCCTGGCCAGGGACTTATGGTAATGACCAAACGACCACAGTGCGATATCAACTCCCTATACCGGGAGAGACGAATCCCTAACAGTCGCTCACTGCCTCCATGTGGCTCGGGACTGTGCCCAACTGAAACCTGTTTGCACGACTCCTTTGAGCCGTGGTAGGGTAATAATCAAAGCACAGTGGGAACTCACACGAGACAAATGATGACCTTAAGTCAACGGACTATCTGCACACATGTCACCTGAGAACTGCTATCTGACGTTAGGTATAATACCATCCAGTCAGTTCTCGGCGAGTCCTGTCCGGTGTACTCACACCCAGTGAGCATCTGTATACAATCTTAGGTGAACACCACCAATGGTTACGGGACCAATCCATTGCCCCTTATCAGGGTCTAGATATGTATACACTAGTCTACTCCGGAGTATCGATGCCTAATCTTGATACTCCTGCGACTAGGGACATCTAAGGGTGTGTCTATTGACTATCCAGCTCCCACTAGTATGACTGCCATCATAACGCCGGTAGTCAGACAAACACCCTATGGGCTTTATCAACATATATATATATAAATACCAAGTAAAATATATTATACGTTAAGACAAAGTCAAACCAAATAGCGTACTATCATATCAAGCAAGACTGTCAGGTACATACATATCCCAAGCATCCTATACAATGTAGGCCTCTAGGGCATATATATCCAACAATCTCCCACTTGCACTAAGGCCTATAATTGGCGCAATGAGTACCCACTGTCTCTACCAGATCCAGTTGCTTGCGTACCGCATGCCCAACATCTCAAAAAGCCTCTCGAACTGTACTTGAGGAATGGCCTTGGTGAATGGATCTGCCGTGTTGTCTTTTGTGTCTACTCTCCGTATCTCGATCTCCCGACGATCCACGATCTCCCTGATCAGGTGAAACCGCCTTAAGATATGCCTGGATTTCTGATGGGACCTTGGTTCCTTCGCTAAAGCTACAGCGCCATTGTTATCGCAATACAAAGGTATTGGATTGGCAATGGACGGAACCACCTGAAGTTCAGAAATGAACTTCCTCATCCAGACAGCCTCTTTTGCGGCTTCACTAGCAGCTATATACTCAGCCTCCATAGTTGAGTCTGCGATGGTATCTTGTTTGAAACTCTTCCAACATACCGCTCCTCCATTGAGGGTAAACACAAAACCCGAAATGGATTTAGAATCATCCTTGTCACTTTGGAAGCCGGAGTCGGTAAAAGCCTCTACCTGGAGGTCTTTATTACTGTAAATCAAGAACATTTCCTTAGTCCTTCTCAGGTACTTGAGAATGTTCTTCACCGCTCTCCAATGTTTCTCACCTGGGTCAGACTGATACCTGCTTACCACACTAAGTGCGTAAGCTACATCCGGTCTGGTACACAACATCGCATACATTATTGATCCTACCGCCGAAGCGTAGGGTATAATGCCCATGCGAGCCCTCTCTTTATCAGTCTTTGGAGACATCTCTTTGGAGAGGGTGATTCCGTGACAAGCGGGCATATTGCCGCGTTTGGAATCTTCCATACTAAATCTCTTTAGTATAGTGTCTATATACCTGGACTGTGAAAGTCCCAATATTCTATTAGATCTATCTCGATAGATCTTAATGCCCAGAATGTATGATGCATCTCCCAAGTCTTTCATAGAGAATTTCTGTGACAAGAAGAGCTTTACTGATTGTAGTATAGGGATATCATTCCCTATCAGTAGTATGACGTCGACGTACAAAACGAGGAAGACTACTGCTCCTTCTACAATCTTCCTATAAATACATGGTTCATCTACATTTTTGATAAAGTCAAATTCCTTGACTGTTTCATCAAAGCAGATGTTCCAACTCCGCGATGCTTGCTTTAACCCATAAATGGATTTAAGCAATTTGCACACTCTTCCGCTGCTCCCACTGTCTAAGAAACCTTCTGGTTGATCCATGTAAACACTCTCTTCTAGATGTCCATTTAGAAAAGCTGTTTTTACATCCATTTGCCAGATTTCATAGTCATGGAAGGCAGCAATGGCAAGCATGATCCGAATGGATTTAAGCATAGCTACTGGTGAAAAAGTTTCATCATAGTCCAATCCTGGTCTTTGACGAAAACCTTTTGCTACTAGTCTAGCTTTGTAGGTTTCCACTTGTCCAAATGTACCAATCTTCTTTTTGAAGATCCATTTGCACCCAACTGGTTTTACCCCAGGAGGAGCAACTTCTAAAGTCCATACTTTATTGGTGTACATGGATTCCATTTCGGATCTCATTGCATCCAGCCACTTCACTGAGTCGCTACTCGTGATAGCCTGCTGAAAACTAGTAGGCTCATCATCATCGATGATGCAATCCTCTCGATCTCCATCAAGAAGAAAACCATAGTATCTTTCAGGAGGATGAGAAAGCCTACTAGATCTGCGGAGTGGCGTTGGTTCGTCATGTTCTATTGAAATCTGAGATTCTTCTAAGTTTTCGGTTGCAGTTTGAGGTTCTGGAATTTCTTCCAGTTCTACCGCGCTCCCACTAATTTCTTTTGCAAGAAATTCGCTTTCTAAGAAGACAATGTGACGAGCGACAAACACCTTTTGTTCTTCAGTGTGGTAGACCATGTACCCCCTTGAATGCTTGGGGTATCCTACAAATTTGCATAAAACCGATCGTGCTTCGAGCTTGTCCGGATTATGCCTTTTAACATATACCGGACACCCCCATATCTTGATATACTTGAGATATGGTCTCTTCCCACACCATATTTCATATGGAGTGGTAGGAACAGACTTAGTTGGAACTCTATTCAATAGGTATGCGGCTGATTCTAGAGCAAATCCCAGAAGGAAAGTGGTAACTCAGCACTACTCATCATTGAACGCACCATATCTAATAGCGTGCGATTCCTTCTTTCTGATACACCATTATGCTGAGGTGTATAAGGTGGAGTAAGCTGAGAGAGAATTCCATTCGCTTTTAAGTATTCAAGAAAACTGGTACTTAAGTATTCTCCGCCTCGATCAGATCGAAGTGTCTTGATGCTTTTACCAGTTTGTTTCTCTACTTCATTTTTATACTCCTTAAACTTCTCAAAAGCCTCGGATTTATGCTTTATTAAGAACACATGTCCATACCTAGAGAAGTCATCAGTAAAAGTGATGAAGTAGGAGTGACCACTTCGTGCATGTATAGACATCGGACCACATACATCACTGTGTACTAGTCCCAAGAGTTCAGTGGCTCTTTCTCCGTGTCCGGTGAACGGAGATTTGGTCATTTTTCCTTTGATACATGATTGACAAGTTGCATATGATGAATATTCAAACGGATCTAGATATCCATCTTTATGTAACTTAGTCAACCTTGTTTCATTTATATGACCAAGTCTACAATGCCATAGGAAGGCTTGATTCAAATCTGGAGCCTTTCTTTTACGCGTGTTTTGAATATTGAAAATTTGAGGTTGATTAAGTATGTATATGCCGTTTTCCAGTGTGCCAAACCCAATCAGTTCTTGATTTAGGAGAATTTTCATGACATTTCTTTCAAGCACAAAATTATATCCTTTATTAGACAACAAAGATACTGATATAATATTACACAACATACTGGGAATACAAAAAAAGCTATACAATACCAAAATGTGTCCACTATTCAACCCTAGGTGATATTCCCCTATTGCAACTGCATCTACATGCATTCCATTGCCCATCCGGAGAGTCATATCACCTGCCCCCAGTACTCTACTATTTCTCAGATCCTGCAAAGAATTACAGATGTGAGAACCAGAACCGGTATCAAGTACCCATGAAGTAGAGTTTACTGAAAGACAATTTTCGATTACGAACACACCTGAAGCAGAAGCAACTGCTTGCTTCATGTCCTTGGCTTTGAAGGCCATACAGTCCTTCTTCCAGTGCCCTTGCTTGTGACAATAGAAGCACTCGTTCTTTTCTGCCTTCACCCTTCCTGCCTTGTTCGTTCCCTGCACCTTCTTGACCCCACCCTTCGGTTTGGTGGCTTTCATCTTCTTCTTCCCTTTAGCTTTCGCTTTAGATTTAGAAGAAGATGATTGGCAAACATACAGAACGGGGGTCTTCTCCTTTTTCAAGGAGGTCTCTGCTACCCTCAACATATTGAGAAGCTTTGGAAGATCCGCTTCCATTTCGTGCATGTTGAAGTTCAGCACGAACTGAGAGAAGGTGTGGGGAAGGGACTGCAAAATCAAGTCGATATACAAATCATTCTCTAGCACGCATCCCAGGTTTGCGAGTTCCTCAATGAGGGTGATCATTTTGAGGACGTGCTCTCCAACAGGCGATCCTGGAGCTAACCTCATCTGGAAGAGTTTCCTTGAGGTTTCGTACCTTGCGATACGGGAGTGTTCACCATACAATTCCTTGCAATGGAGGAATATGGATGCAATATCCATACTCTCGTGTTGTTTCTGGAGTTCATTATTCATGGACGCCAGCACGATACACTTAGCTCGCTCACAGTCTAGATCCCAGGTTTTACGAACTTCCTTGTCCGCAACTGAGGAATCTGGTCCTGGGATAAGGGGAGGAACAGCGGTGGTAACATATGCAACTTTGTCATAAGTCAGCGCAATATTGACGTTCCTTAGCCAATCTTTATAGTTCTGCCCGGTCAGTATATTCTTTTCAAGTAATAGTTTTAGTCCAGTCATGGTAGCTGCCAGAGAGAGAGAAAAGAAACACTCAGCATACGCTCTTGCAAGTTTAGATTGGTTATTAATTTATCTAAACAGGATGGCTCCCACTGTTTCCTCAAATCCTTCTTCAAAACCTAAAAGAAGAACTAGTCAGGATTTAATCACACGTCACAATTCTTGCTTAACCTTTCAGCCAGGCTGGTGTTGGTACTTCGAGGGAGGTTTTCCAACGCTTTCGCGAAGTTCCTTAATTAAAGAACCTCTTTTCCCTGGAGGCGTAGCCCCTCTAACACCTTTCTAGGCACCTACTTGGTTTATAGCATTGATTGTTAAGTGAGAGAAATTCCCGAGAGTAATTCTACTCATCAGTGAGATCGGGATCCAACTATCATTGCATGATGCCCTAGATGGAAGCCACTCTAGTCACCACACTCCAGAAGGTAAGCTAAATCTGCAAGTTTCCTTTATGTTTGAAACTCCCGATGTGATTTTTACCCCAAGCTCTTATAGACCTTGACGTAGGCCAACAAGTCATAAGACGCAAGTCAAGTTCTACCCGTCGTTGTCCTGATCAATTTAAATACATCGTACAAGCCCTTGACGTAGGCCAACAAGGTGTACGTCTGTATTAAACTAATGCATCTATCTATGCAACAAATAGGCACACACACTGCTACCATACACTATGCCTTGACGTAGGCCAACAAGCATAGCATGAATACGATGTGCTGTCTATCTGAAACGACGGAGGGTTACAGCTGGTTTTTGGCAAAAAACCGTTAACGTAGTGAACTTGATTTGATCGAAGGAACTAAGATAGCTTTTATTAAAAGGAGTGGTTTAAGCTCCGCATTTAAAATTTGCTTTTTCAAGAAAACCGAGTGGTTTTTAGAAATTGTTCCAACGATTCAGTTTAGGTTTTATTTTCTTTGCATTAATAATAATGCGTCCCATCTTTAACCTATTATTACAGATAACAACGAAAATACAACGTCCTCTTATGCCATCCGCATTCGCCACGGGGTCCCGTCATCACCCGTTAGGTTACTTAACTAACGACAGAGCGGGGGCTGGGCTAGCGCGGGTGTAAAACATAAGCGACGTCTAAATAGCTATCATATATAGATATTGTACATTCGTCAGACGCAATAATAGGCATTCCAGATCACAGATAAACAATATTGGATTTGCAAGCAATCCGTATTTCTTTTGAGCCTGCAATGAAAGAAGGATTACACAGTTGTGATGAATAGCCATTTTCCCACCCCAGACCCCTACGGGTACGGCAAACTACCCGCTAAGTACCAGAAGTGAAGCGGTCTGCCCCAACACTTCAAAATACCCGGTAGTTTGTGCACCCCACCTTGGGTCTATCCTAGGAGCAAAAATAGTAAAAAGAAATAATACAACGGTGGCTACAACCGCAACCTGGATGTGCCCCGCAAAATAATATTACAACTTATTACAGTTACATCAAATGAATTGATACAAAAACCCATTACAAAACCCGGCTAAACACCACAACAGTCCAATACAGTTTATATACACAAACAGTTATATATAACATCACAGATATGTGCAACCCCCTGCCAACCGACATACGAGCAGTTAGGGGAGGTTTACGAACACATATAACATTTCACAGATATAATCAAACAAGCAAATACTGTATAATTTCGATCGATTAAACACATTTATACTTGCTCCAATACTTCTCTGTAAATCTGAAACCTGAGCAAAAATAAAAATTACCAGAAAACACCAAATATCACAGAGAAACAACACAAGAAAGTTGGGATGATGAATCGTCCAAAGCGCGGCGGAATCGCGGCGGATCGGTGGGATCGGCCGCGGTTCCGCGGCGCTTTGGCCGATTCATGAGCCCAATTTTCTTGGGTGTTCTAATACATTCATTTAGGTCATTCTGAAGCACCCTGAAAAATTTTTGGACCTCATTTAAAATTCGACAGAAAGTACATGATATCGGGGTTTTTCCGGTTTGTTTTTCCGTTCGAAATTCATACAAATTTGCAAGTGTGTTAAATACTGTTTAGCCAGGCTCTGATACCACTGTAAGTCGATGTTCAACACCCCCAATACTTATGGGGAGGCGGATATATGAATAACAATCTTGTTCTATGATCAAACATCGATTAACCGTATGAATCGTTTGCTAAAAAAGTTTTAACAAAAGCAATAGAGTTCTAAACTACTATGTTAAGAGATTATACCAAACGGTTCTAGTCCTTCGTCTTAATGTTATCTACGGCCTCTTTGGATCTCCACGTCCTCTTCGGCTTTCTTCCGTGATAGACGATCCACCCGAGAACCCTAATCCAAGCTATAACCTCTAAACTTGAGGTTACTTAGTTTCTCTAGTTGCTAAATAGAGTAGCTAAGGTGATGTAGAGATAGGTTATGGAGTAATTAGTCTTTCCTAATCCTTGTTCTCAACTCATGAGGGGTAGGATTAGGCTTGGTGAAGGAGAGAGAACTTGAAGAGAGAGAGTGAGAAGATGATAATGATAATATTATATGAAATGAAAAAGCTTCTCACTAGATATATGAAACATAATGAATTAAAAGAAATGAATAATAAGAGATTATTCATCATGTTTCATTAATGCAAGTGGGTGATTCATTATGTGAGTCATTAAGCATTTAATAATGCATTAATGACATGATGAATCACTCACAATGAGTCACTAATTCATTAAATGAAAATGCCACCTCTCCCTCCATGTCACATCCTTCTAGAAGCTTCTCGGAAAATTACGAGAACGCCCCTCTCATCCGGAAAAACACGGAAAAACTTTAGACTGTATAAATCCAATAACTTGATACTAGAATCTGGCTTAAACCAAAGCCTGCTAGTAAAAAACTGTCCGAATGTCGTACGTGCGTTCAAGCACGTATGCGTCCGAACCTTTGTCGTAAAACCATACGACCTCTATATCTTTTCGCCTGGGTTTGGAAAATCTCTGTGTGGGACTCTAAAGACTCGACTACTACGCTGGCAGTTGGTTTAACCACAGACCGCAAGCGGCACTAGCTGTACGTAACGGTCCCCAGGTAGTTGTCGATAAGAAAGCTGATGAGGTAACCCATCTGAAATCCTACTGAGCCTGTCTGTGACAATATCCGCGCAGTCCGGTCTGTTCGTCTAAGAGTATCGCATGTATGGTCTAGGGAGGTGGTGGACGTCAGACCCCTAATAACCGTACAAGTCGTGTCGGTATGGTTCAAGACCACCCGAGAATCTACTGATCATTCCATCAGTAATTCTCAATCAGCCCTGGCCAGGGACTTATGGTAATGACCAAACGACCACAGTGCGATATCAACTCCCTATACCGGGAGAGACGAATCCCTAACAGTCGCTCACTGCCTCCATGTGGCTCAGGACTATGCCCAACTGAAACCTGTTTGCACGACTCCTTTGAGCCGTGGTAGGGTAATAATCAAAGCACAGTGGGAACTCACACGAGACAAATGATGACCTTAAGTCAACGGACTATCTGCACACATGTCACCTGAGAACTGCTATCTGACGTTAGGTATAATACCATCCAGTCAGTTCTCGGCGAGTCCTGTCCGGTGTACTCACACCCAGTGAGCATCTGTATACAATCTTAGGTGAACACCACCAATGGTTGCGGGACCAATCCATTGCCCCTTATCAGGGTCTAGATATGTATACACTAGTCTACTCCGGAGTATCGATGCCCAATCTTGATACTCCTGCGACTAGGGACATCTAAGGGTGTGTCTATTGACTATCCAGCTCCCACTAGTATGACTGCCATCATAACGCCGGTAGTCAGACAAACACCCTATGGGCTTTATCAACATATATATATATATAAATACCAAGTAAAATATATTATACGTTAAGACAAAGTCAAACCAAATAGCGTACTATCATATCAAGCAAGACTGTCATGTACATACATATCCCAAGCATCCTATACAATGTAGGCCTCTAGGGCATATATATCCAACACTATGTACACCAACAAAGTATGGACTTTGGACGTTGTACCCCCTGGGGTAAAACCTGTGGGGTGCAAATGGATCTTTAAAAGAAAGATTGGTGTAGATGGGCAGGTAGAGACCTATAAGGCAAGACTTGTGGCGAAGGGTTTTCGTCAAAGACCAGGTTTGGACTATGACGAGACTTTTTCGCCCGTAGCCATGCTTAAATCCATTCAGATCCTACTTGCTATTACTGCTCACTACGACTATGAATTCTGGCAGATGGACGTTAAAACGGTATTTCTAAATGGAGATTTAGAAGAATGCATTTATATAGATCAGCCAGAGGGCTTCATTGACAATGGGAGCAGCAGGAAAGCATGTAGATTGCTTAAATCCATATATGGGTTAAAGCAGGCATCACGGAGTTGGAACATCTGTTTCGATGATGTTATCAAAGAGTTTGACTTCATCAAAAATCCAGATGAACCTTGTGTTTATAAGAAGGCTGTAGGGAGAGCTGTCACATTCCTCGTATTGTATGTGGACGACATTCTTTTGCTAGGAAATGATATTCCTATGCTGCAATCGGTCAAATCTTTCTTATCACTAAGGTTCTCAATGAAGGACCTGGGTGATGCCACATACATTCTGGGCATAAGGATCTATAGGGATAGATCCAAGAGGTTATTGGGATTGTCCCAAACCAGGTACATCAACACCATCCTGAAAAGGTTTAGTATGGAAGACTCCAAGAGGGGTACCTTACCCGCTTGCCATAGGGTCTCTATCTCCAAGGACTCTTGCCTAAAGACCGATGAAGAGAGAGCTCGCATGAGCATTATACCCTATGCTTCGGCAGTAGGATCTATAATGTATGCGATGTTATGTACACGCCCAGATGTAGCTTATGCACTTAGTGTTGTAAGCAGGTATCAATCCAACCCAGGGGAGAATCACTAGATAGCTGTGAAGAACATTCTTAAGTATTTACGAAGGACTAAAGAATTGTTCTTGGTGTATGGTAATGGAGATCTCCAAATGGAGGGCTTTACCGATTCAAGTTTCCAGAGCGATAAGGACGACAGCAAATCTATCTCAGGGTTTGTATTTACCCTCAATGGAGGGGCGGTAAGTTGGAAGAGTTCCAAACAGGATACCGATGCAGACTCTACGATGGAAGCTGAGTACATTGTTGCGAATGATGCCGCCAAGGAAGCCGTATGGATGAGGAAGTTCGTCTCGGAGCCAGGAGTAGTTCCAACCATTATTGATCCAATACCATTGTATTGTGATAATAATGGGGCTATGGCGTTAGCCAAGGGGCCCAGGTCCCATCAGCGGTCCAGACACATCCTGAGGCGTTTTCATTTGATCCGGGAGATTGTAGATCGCCGCGATATCGAGATTAGGAGAGTAGACACAAAGAATAACGCCGCGGATCCACTCACCAAGGCCCTCCCTCAGCCACAGCATGAGCGACTTTTTGAGATGTTGGATATGAGATACGCCAATAACTGGCCTTAGTGCAAGTGGGAGATTGTTGGATATATGTATGCCCTAAAGGCCATTATATGATAGTGGATGTATTTATACATGTAAATATATATATTCAGTATACATTCTTGCTCGACATGATAGTATGCTATCTGGTTTTTTTTATCTGACATGTTGATTTGATCATGCTTTTATTCATTCATACATGTTGATAAAGCCCTGAGGATATAGGCTTGACTACTGTGATTATGATAGAGATCATACTAGTGGGACATCTGTAGTTTATAAGCATATCCTGAAATGTCCCTAGTCGTAGGTGTATCGAGACGGGGCATCGATATACCAGAGTAGACTAGCGTATATGATACTAGACCCATACGATGGGCGATGGATGTTCCCACATTGATCGATGTTTGACATCGAGATCGTATACGGGTGCTCAGTGGTGACTGGGTGCAGTGGACGGACTCACCGAGAACTCCTATATGGAATTATATCTATCTTCGGATAGCAGTTCTTAGGTGACACTGGTGCAGTTAGTCTGTAGACCCGAGATCGTCATAGAGTCTTGTGCGTTCTCCCACAGTACTTTGATTACCACCCTACCACGGCTCTACTGAGTCTTGCAAACAGGTGGCCATTGGGTACAGTCCCAAGACACACGAAGGCGATGAGCGATAGGAGGGGTTTTGTCTCTCCCGGTATTGGGAGTTGATGCTGTGCTGTGCTCGACTGGCTATATCAGTAAGTCCCTGGCCAGGGCTGTTGAGATTTACTGATAAGTGTTATCAGTAGTTTCTCGATCTACTATAGACCATTCATCGGCACGACTTATTGAGTTATGGGGTCGACATTACCATCCCTAGACTTGATATGCAGCATATCTGACGAAGAGACCGGACTGTATGGTAGTGTTGCCGGTTGGCTCAACGGGAGTTGTAACAGGTTCGCTTGTTTTCTTCTGATCGCTCAATACCCGGGTGGCCGTTACGTTTAGCTGACCGCTTGCGGCTTGGGGGTGCTTGATATGATCATCACCCACTGCCGGCATATTGACGAGTCTTAATAGTCCCACAATGGAGTTACCTAGTTCAGGCAAAACGTTGTGGTGCGCATATGCGATATGCGCGTGTACCTAGTTAAAATACGTGTATGAGATACCGTATATTAATCGGGCAGCTTGCTTTTGGTCGGGTCGTATGTGATACGACCGGGTTGCTAAATCAAGTGTTGATTTATTATTAACCATTAGTTTCTCACTTGAAATCCTTTCTTGTCTTTATGTTGTATGCATGCATGTATGCACTCATTCTCATTCATTCTCTTTCATGCACATAGGATGTGCATGCACACATACATGCATACATAATAGTTATCATGGTTGTTGATATAGTAGATGGTGGCAATATAAGACTCACACACTATGTAAAATATATGGATATTATTTATTTGGAAAAAAGAAAATGGAAATTGAAATTGTTTCATGGTTTAATTCTTTGTCCTTGCATTAACCCATTTGACTAACCATGATTTAATTTCTATGGTCATTTCTTTTCCAAACAAAAATATCTAGATATTTTATAACCCTAGTTAAGAATGAGAGAGTGAATATATATATATATATATATATATATATTCATTTTCTCATTTTCTATATAACATTATCATTATCTTGAGTTTTCAAGAGCCATCATCTTCTTCCTCCTTTCTCTCTTGCTCTCTAGTTCTTTCAAGTGTGCAAAAGCGTTGTCAAGTTAGGATTTTGAAGTGAGAAGACCAACCACGACACCATTCTACACTAGTCTTGCCCATTAGTGAAGAGTGTTAGCTTCCATTTCTTCTCTTGATCTTGTGAAATTTCAAGCTTGGACAAAGAGAACTCCGGGTGGATCATCGTGGACCTAGAGGTTCTCAAGCGGACTTTTTCCAACCCTCAAGTAGCCAAGGAGTCTAGCGTAGTGAGGTACAAAGGTTGTACTCTCAAAACCCTAGCTTTTTCTACTTGTGATGTTGTATATGTAATGAAACCCTAAATTTCTAGTGATGATTCTTTGTATGTTCACTTAGCACCTTAAAAAATTTGATTTTGACACATATGATGCTTCCAAACTCTTCATGAGGTGCTAGGTAAACCTAACAGATAAAATATATAATACGACATCCTCGAGTCAAGAGTGCGGATCAATCATCATATTTATATCTCATATGGTAAAATCCATCGTATGGCATCCCAAAATCGGGGTACAGGTCAACTATCACATATAACACATTACTCATATGGTATCATCATCATAATATCATAACTAGGGTACCGATCTAAAGTCTAGTACATACCGATACCATGCAACATATATCACGTGTGTATAAAACACATCGCCCAACGATCCGCTATAATATCATGTCGTGTCTCATCACACGACCCAAATCACATCACCGATCTCACGACATCATGCCCAATCACATCGACTCATCTCCAAGTATTATATACTATCCTCATCATACGTGTATACGTATATGTATGTATATATATATAGCAACACATCCACATACATACATACATACATACATATATATATATATATATATATATATATACACACACATATATCATATACACCCAAACATAATCCGTGTGTGCATGTGTGTATGTGAACCTTATACTAGGGTTTCGCGACTAAGAAACTATCTAACGACACTATCATCTAATTACACTAAAATTTAACCCATGATCTCCTAAGACCTTCCTTACTAATTATACATGTCTCAAAATACACATTTATAAATATATATATATAACGTATCATATGCTACACTACGAACTGCGGGGGTGCTATACGCCATCCACCCGACTTCCCCCGTAGATATATATCTACTCATCTGGACGCCTCGGCTAATCTGCTCCGATTTCAGATCTGTCATTTCTGGGCCACATCCGACGCCTCTGCACCCGATCCTAGTAACGTGCACAAGGAAAAAGAGAATAAATATAAATAGTCGTGGACACAAACAATACAAGTCAATCAACGCGTGCTAACTCGACACGCACACACTTGGTGCACGAAACGCTACGCTCTCGCGACAACGCCACAGACCACAACTAGGGTCGCAATACGTAGCAACTACCAAACCAAAAACCCAATCGAACCAATCGCGCGTCCATGACACATCAAATATAATATGAAATAGCTTATTATTCACCAAAACCTCAAACTTGAAATAAATCGATTTAACCCAAAAACCTAGTAAGTATCTTTTAACCGTTTTAGTACAAACTTGATGTTTTAACCAATCTAGTGGTCACATGCTCACTAAATATTATAATTAGGTCACACAAACCATAACTAAATTTTAATTTCATCTCATTACATTAATCCTAAAAACCTTGTTTGCTAAATATCTTAATTAGGACAAATTAAATATAACAATTAGCAAATTGACAATTAGACTAGTTTTTTGCAAGACTTTAGATATTAATCAACACTTAGCTAACTTGATTAATTGATAAAACCCTAATCTTTAACCAAACCCCTTTCTATAAATTTCGAACTTGAAATTAAAACCCTAATTAAACACCTAATTAAGTTAGATTGAAATACTAACTAACAATTTAACCATTGGGTTAAGATTCTATACCTCACAATATTGAGATCTAGCATGAATCTTAGCCTCCCAAATTGCCATCTTGCTCCTTGATTCATACTAGCTTGGGCCAAGGAAAAATGGGTAGAGATTAGATTAGGGATTTGTGAGGTTTTATTTGATTTTTCATGGAATTTTTGTGGATTTTTGGAGAAGAGATGAGATGAGGAAATGAGAGGAGGGGGGCTGCAGAAATTCTGCAGTGAGAGGGAAGAGGGAAAGTGTGTGGGTGTGTGGTGAAAGTCCAAGTCAACTCTCCCCATTCCTTAATATATTAAGCCTATGCTTCTTTTCTTTCATATTTCCTTTTTAAATTCCCTTTTTAATGAGATGAGAAAGTGTGTTGAATGGAGAGGGGGGGTGGCTGCAGAATTCGCAGAGAGAGGGAGAGAGAGAGAGGGGTGTGTGTGTAAGGGAGGTGACCATACCTCAATCAAATGCTTGCATACTTCATTGTTTAATGTTTTCTTTTTTTATTTTCTTTTCTTTTTAAACTCTACTTCTAAAGATTTCTAGAACCAAATGAAAATTTCATTTCATTTCAAAAACGTGTTACATTTTGGTTTAATATGTCATGATGCACAAAACTTGTATTAACCCATTCCAATTTGTAATTATCACTAATTAAATGTATTAATGAAGGCTTAAAATAATATTTAAAATAATTAATTACGGAAAATATTTAGTAAACTAGAAATTTACAAGTGACCAATTAAATACCAATTAATAGCAATTACATAGCTATTATAGGTATATTTAAGTTTAATTGAAAAATAATTATATCTTGGTTTTTACGGAAAACACCAGTTATTTTACCGCTTATCTGAAATTTCACCTAAACGATTTTCAAAACGTTACAGTTTCGTTTGAACCGCAAACGAAAACCAACGTCCCCCGGTCGTGTGAATAGCTCGAACATCACCTAAAACAAAGACTCTTACGAGCGCGGCAAGCTACCTGTAAATTCTAGAAGTGAGGCAACCATCACTCAATGACATGAGTAGGTCACCCAGCACTTCATGGAATCCGATAACTGGAGCATTCCACCGTGGCTCTATCCTAAGCCCTTACAATTGCGCCGAATAGCCCATCAATTCTATAGCGAAGCGGCTTGAACTCTCAAACGAAACACGGGGCTCATAGTTTATCTTCTATTAAATTTTGATTATCGCATGCCTGTGGTGTTTATTACCTGCCTGTGATGATATATATATATAGATATATATATATATATGTTGTATATTTTTGCACCTATGCTAGCCCTGCCTATGAACTTTCGTAAGTTAAGTAACCTTACGGTGATGTCCCCGGACCCTATGGTGAATGCGGGCGGAATATACGTACATTCTATTTTGGTTGTTTCTGTGATACATAGGAACTTAATTGATGGGACAACATTAATTCTAATTAATAAAAAAAATAAACCCAATATGATGTGGTTAGAATCAAATTTCAAAACCACTCGGTTCTTTTCAAAAATACTTTTCAAAATTGGGCTTGAACCACTCGTTTCGAAATCACTAGATTCCTTCAAGGATATCAAGTTCATTACGTTAAAGGTTTTTCGCCAAAAACCAACCATAGACCTCCGTCATTTCAGATGAGTAGTACCTAGTATTCATGCTACGTTTGTTGGCCTTTGTCAAGGCGTGGTGTGCGGTAGCTAGATGTTGCTTGTCTATTACATAGAGATGTGATTATCTAGGACAATCGTATAGCCTTATTGGCCTTTGTCAAGGGCTTATACGGGTGGGTCTAAATTAATCTAAAATGATGATGGGTTGAACTTGACTAGTGGTTTATGGTTTGTTAGCCTTTGTCAATGTCATAAACCACTAGGGGTAAAAACTATATCGGGAGTTTCAAATATATAAGAAACTTGCTAGTGTTGCATACCTTCTGTAATGTGGTAACTAGAGTGGATTCCATCTATGTTATCACGCGAGGATAGTTGGGTCCCGATCCTATTGATGAGTAGGATTACCCCTGAGAGATCATTTACACCTTACAAGTTCGCTAACCGTTCAGCCAGACTAGTGTTAGTACTCCGAGGGAGGCTCCCCATGCTTTCGCACGGACCTAATTAAATAACCCCGTTTCCATAGATGCATAACCCCATTAACACCTTTCTAAATATTTAATAGGTTAGCTAGTTGTGAGTATAAATATGTGTATTTATGTCTTGATATAACTACGAGTATTTGTATCTTAATACAAATATAGCTATTCATATTTTATACGAATACGGTATTCGTATTTTGATACTAATACGGTATTCGTATTTTGATACGAATACGGGTGTATGTATTTGTAGCATATACTTGTATTGGTGTATTTATATATATTATATGTGAGTGAGTGTGTACAAATGCCATGGATACTCTTTTTCTTCTCATCTCTTCATGATCTCTTTAGAATGGTGTAGGCTTGTGACTCACAATAGTGATTCACAATTCCACTCAAAATTCTAAAGAGTTATGAAGAGAAAAAAAGAAAAAATTTTAGAAAGGTTTTTCATTATTTTTTAGTGTCATGCTTACTTCATCTTCTTCCTCCTCTCTTGAGTTTCTAAAATTTGAGAAAGGAGAAAAAACTTTAAGATTGATCATTACTACATTTCTAGTGATCAATTCTTAATGAGTTTTGATCACTAGTTGCTTCACTTTGATTTTTAGTATGAAGCTAAAGTCTTTGCTAGGGTTCCTTCGGGTGGATCATCTTCGACAAGGAAGACCAACTCCCAAGATCGTTCCCGGTAGACCTAGGAGCTAAAGAAGTGGTATAGAAGACGAAAGACACGACTTCAAAGGTAGCTAACACCTAACTGAGTAGTCTAACTCTTTCTAGTATGCTAGTTTAGTGTTTGGTATTGATTCTAAGTCATAGTAGTTCGTGCTCTTGTTCTTAAAATTTTTGTTTTGCATTCCGCCTTGGCTACAAGTTAGCGGCACCAGCACGAGTGTCTACTAACAAGTATGTCCCCAGATCATGTGATGTTAAACGCTCATGTATCTCCAAGGTAAGGCACTGCATGAACCTCCTATCCCGGTCCTCCTCTTAGGCCACTATAGTAGGAGCGAAACTGCTAAGCCAGGTGAATTCAGCCGCTACCTCATCAACGGTGCATTCCCCCTGTTGAACGTTAATGAACTGCTGCTCCATCTCCACTTAGGCTAACTTGGGGAAAAACTTCTCGAGAAAAGCGGCCGAGAACTCAACCCAGGCAATCGGTTTCTCCAATCTGTTCTCTTCTGCGAGCCGCCAGATCCTAGCTACATCTTGTAGCTGAATCTTAACAATATCCAATCAATCATCCTCCGGGACTCTGGCAGCCGATAACAAGTTCTCCATATCGATAATCCACTGCTCTGTATCCAGTGGACCTCCCAATCCTGTGAATACTGCAGGCTGCAACCCAATGAAATCTACGACACTGACCGAACGCCTGCCGTTACGGGCCCCAGCCATCATATCCAAGACGGCAGTGGTAGTCTGCTAGGACGCAAGCAGAACCTCTTGAAATATGCATGTCTGTTGCTGCTGGTTCTCCACCATACCTCTTATAAGGCCCAGTAGTTCGGCGATATTGGCCTGGAAACTGGGGATTTCATCTGCGCCTCGTCGAGCCATCGATCTAAAATGAGATTTGGACGGCATTAGATTCAAATCTTACGATAAGATATAGATTCAAAAGTAACTGAACGGAAAGGAAAACAAGGCAGTACAATGTAATCGAATCAAGAAAACATGGATCAAGGGTAGGACTCTAAGTTACTTAAATAGAGTACTGCATTGTAATCATACCGCAAAACACTACATTGTAATCATACCGCATAACATGGGTACAATCACATAATTCCATCTAAATCACCTGAATCCTACAATCAGAGTCAAAGAAATATGCAGCATAACATACTAAGGGAACTCTAGAACGCGGTTCTCACCTAAAAGGTCGGTAGAACCAAGTCTAACTTCAACGTCAGCCTGGCTCTGATACTAACAAAACCTTGACACGCCCCGGTTTCCAGTGTACTAGAATACGTAGAGCAACGAAGGCCAACCATGCTACCTATGATAAGAAATCATTCTTTTATAGTCATATTAAGGCCTCCAAACTATACCAGTAATGATAATATCCAATAAACAGAAAAGATAACACTAATGATCATGCCGCATTAAATCACAAGGAATACAAATGCTGGGTCCACAAAATAATAATAGATTCAAATGACGATCCACGAAATAACAATAGGTTCGAATACGAAATATAAGATCCGAAAAGAGATACATAAATCCTAGTCCCACGAGGGGCTCACATGCTAAATACGATTGAATAAATAAAAGGAAATAAACCTACACTAAACTAATGCTTCTCATCTAGCCCCTGAAATAGCCCTAATCCTGCTCTGCTGATGCGTCCGTCTCTAAACCTGAGATGGCAAGTCACAGGGGTGTCAGAACACCCAACAAGTACTCGACGTAAAAGTGTAGGGTTACTAGGCACACTAATGAAGCTCTACAAGGCATCGACCATGCCGGATTAAAAATTTTAGGTGCCGAACAACCCTAAGCAAGATCGTTAACTAGAGATTAAGCGAAAACTATGGCAAGTAAATCACATTTATACTAAAGGAAAGGGACTACAACCTTTGTAGATCCGATCCTCCACTTCCAAAGCTCCGTGACGACGTCCCTTCGCTGCGATCAACCAACTCCCGGACTCTCGGACGGCTCCATGAGGAAATTACAACGGGATCGCTTGAAGTCTTCGGTGCCGAAGATGATCTACGTCGAGGAAATACGGACTCAAGTTTCTACCTCACTAACCATAGAATTAATGAAGCAAACACCCTAAACTAAAGTGCTAGTCTAGTAGAGGATGGTGAGATAGGAAGTGGGTACTCTTTAGATTTTGATTTCTCACTTGGATTCATCACTTGATAATTTTCTAGCAAGCTTTTCTTTTTCTTCATGAAGAAGAAGAAGAAGAAAAAGAATAAGAATGAATAATCATCAAATGAATTATCAAGTGAAGTCTATCATAATGCAACCATGGGTGAGTTAACACATGGAGAGAATAAACTAGGGTTTAGGTTGATGGTTAGGTTAAGGATAAAACAAAATGGCAAGACTTTTTCAAAGATGCTAGCATGCTTCATGAAGCTTCTAGCAAAGAAACAAAAAGCCACCATTTAGTTTATCCAAAATGAAATAAAATACATCAAACCCTAACCATTAACCTAATCTAGGGGTAAATGATACACACACCCAAGTTTGCATGTATCATCAAACATGATACAAACTTGTGCACAAAAATATATCACATATACAACTTGTGCACATCAAGTGAAAAAATCAATCTAAAGTGAACCAATACTAGTTAATGTAAAGTAATATATCAAATATATATAATTATACATTAAATCATTAAATCAACACTTGATTTAACGATCCGGTCATATCGCATATAACCGACTAATATCCAATGTATCGACTTATCGAATCAACCCTTGATTTGATAACTAGGTTATATCGCATACAACCGATCGATACAATCATCGCGAGAATAGAATACGGTATCACATACTCGTATCATTCTCGGTCCCGCACATATCACATATGCGCTCCTATCTCGTTTTGCCTGAGCCAGTACAACCTCTATGTAGGACTCTAAAGACTCGTCAATACGCCGGCAGTAGGTGATGATCATATCAAACACCCACAAGCCGTCAGCGGTACTAGCTGGACGTAACGGCTACCCGGGTATTGAGCGATCAGAAGATCAGCAAGCAAGCCCGCTCCAACTCCTGCAAAAAGCCTGACAGTGACACTACCGTACAGTCCGGTCTCCTCGTCTGATATGTCGCATATCAAGTCTAGGGGTGGTAAACGTCAGACCCCAATAACCGATAAGTCGTTCCGATATGAGGCGCATAACGGGTCGAGAAACTACGGGTAACACTTACCAGTAAATCTCTAAACCAGCCCTGGCCAGGGACTTCCCTGTTATGGCCAATCGAGCACAGCGCAACATCAACCCCCAATACCGGGAGAGACGAAACCCCTCCTATCGCTCATTGCCTCCATGTGACTCGGGACTGTACCTAAAAACCACCGTTTTGCACGCCCTCTTGGACGTGGTAAGGTAGAAATCAAAGCACAGTAGGAATCACACAAGACTTTATGACGATCTCGGGTCTACAAACTAACCTGTATCAGTGTCACCAGAGAACTGCCATCTGACGTAAGGTATAATACCATATGGGAGTTCTCGGCGAGTCCGTCCAGTGTACCCAGTATCCACTGAGCACCCGTATATCATCTCTGATGTCAAACACCAATGGATATGGGATCATCCATCGCCCATCTGTATGGGTCGAGAATGTATACGCTAGTCTACTCTGGTATATCGATGCCCCATCTCGATACACCCTCGACTAGGGACCTTGAAGGATGTACTTATGGACTACCATATCCCCACTAGTATGATCCGCATCATAGTCCAGGCAGTCAAGTACACATCCTAAGGGCTTTACCAACATGTAACAGAGAGACAATCAGTGTACATGTTAAGGTAAAGAGTAACCAGATAGCATACTATCATATCGAGCAAGAAAGCCATCCCTATATATATCCAAGCATCCAGTACAATATACATCCTATGTATAGTAATGGCCTTTAGGGCATACATATAACTAACAATCTCCCACTTGCACTAGGGCCAACTGATAACAGTGGTTGTAGTATCTCATACTGAACCATCCCATAATAGTCTCTCTCTGGGAAAAGGCCTTTGTGAGTGGATCTGCCGTGTTGTCCTCTGAGTTTACTCTCCTAACCTCGATCCCCTGGAGATCAACCATCTCCATGATCAGGTGATACTGCCTTAGAATATATCTGGATCACTGATGGGACGGGTGTTCCTTGGCATAAGCCACAACTCCAATGTCACACAATGGTAGGAACAAAGTTCATCTCATGAACTAATATACACCCAGACTTCCTCTTTGGTAGCATCTTTGGTAGCGATGTATCCAGCCTTTATCGTCTAGTATGCCACGGTATCTAGCTTGGAACTCTTCCAACATACCGTCCCTTTACTGAGGGTAAAGACAATGCCTGTGACTGACATTCAGTCGTCCTTATCACCCTGGAACCCTTCCAGTGATTGTCTCCAGGATCGATTGATACCATCTCACTACAACTAGTGAGAATCCTAACATCCAATTAGATCTATCTCATAGATCCAAAACCCAGGATTTAGTAGGTATCACTTTGATCCTATATGGAGAATCCTTGTGATAAGCGGAGATTGACCGAGCGTAGCATAGGAAACTCCTTCCCTATCAAGAGTATGTCATCCATGTACTCTATGAGGATCACCACCATACTCCCTACTACCTTTTTGTATATACAAGGTTCATCTACCATTTTGATGAAGTCAAACTCTTTGACTAACACATCAAAATAGATGTTCCAACTCCGCGATGCCTGCTTTATCACATAAAAACATCTTGCACACGTTTTTGCTGCTCCCACTGTCTACGAAGCCCTCTGACTGTGTACTTATAGACTCTCTCTTCTAAATCTTTATTTAGAAAAGCAGTCATGACACCCAACCGCCAGATATCGTAGTCATGGTATGTAGCCGTGGCAAGTAGGATCTGGATGGACTTAAGCATAGGTACTTAGAAAAGGTTTCATCATAATCCATACCTGGTCAATGATGCAAACCTTTAACAAGTCTAGTTTTGAAAGTCTCAACTTTTCCATGTACACCAAGTAATCTTCTCAAGATATACTTGCTCCTGATGGGGATTTAACCCTTCAGATAAGGCAACCAAAGTCCATACTTTGTTGGTGTATAAGGATTCCATCTCAGATCGATAAGAATCCAGCCATTCTTACAGAGTCCCACTCCTGATGGCCAGCTCGAAACTAGTTAGGTCATCATCTCATGATGCAATCCTCGCTCCCACTGTCATAGAGAAACCAAAGTATCTCTCAGGTAGGTGAGGAACCCTACTAGATCGGCGGAGAGGCTGAGGTTCGTTGGTTGCTATTGAATCCTTTGGTTCTACCAAATCATCAGCTGCAGTTTGTATAGCTGGAACTGTATCCAGTTCTACCTCATGACCAATAATTTCTTCTCAAGAAATTCCCTTTCACAAAGGCGGCATGCTGAGAAACAAAACATTTTTTTCCTCGGTTAGGTAGAAGATATTCCCTTGCGTATGCTTGGGATATCCAACAAACTTCCACAGTTTTGACTTTGCCTCGAGCTTATCCGGATTTTGCTTTTCAGACATAGGCCGGACAACCCCAAATCTTAACAAACTTAAGATATGGGCTCTTCCCTTTCCACATCACATATGAAGTGGTAGGCAACTGATTTGATCGGAACCCTATTTAATAGGTATGTAACTTCATAAGTGCATAACTCCCTAAAAGGAAATAGGAAACTCAGTAGTACTCATCATAGAGCACGCCATATCTAATAGGGTGTGATTGCTCCGCCCCAATACACCGAGGTGGTGTGGTGTATTCGGAGGAGTAATGCTGAGAGAGAATCTCATTCTTCTTTAGAATAATCCAGGAATCCCGTGCTTAAGTATTCTCCTCCTTGATCGCATCAAAGGACATAATACTTATACCCGTTTTTTGTTCTCTACTTCTAACTTATATTCTGTGAATATCTCAAAAGGTTCGGATTTGTGTTTCAACAGGAACATTTGTCTGAATCTTGAGAGATTATCAGAGAATGTAATGAAGTACAAAGAACCGGTCTTGGTATGTATAGACAGGGGACCTTCATACATCACCATGTATCATCCCAAGAGTTTACTAACTCTTTCTCTGTTTCCTATTAACAGAGCTATGGTCATCTTATCTTTGTGACATGACTGGAAAGTTTCAGAAGATGTAAATTCAAACTAATTTAAATATGCATCTATATGTAACTTTAGCTAGTCGGATCGCATTGATATGACCTAATCTACAATACCTCAAGAAGGATTCATTCATTTCTGAACTCTTCCTTTTGTGTGTGTTCCGTATACTAAGAACTGTAGTTTGATTTAGAACTTCAATGCTTTTAGATAACGTGCCTGAACCGATCAACTTTTGATATAGGAAATGTTCAAAACATTATCTAACAATACAAAATTATATCCTTTCTTTACTAATAAAGAGACTGATATGATTTTGCATATCAGGTTCGGTATCTAATAACATTCGTTCAGAATCAATGTATTCTGGTAATATAGGGTGATAGTGACCAACAGACTTGGCTGCAACACTTGCACCGTTTTCTATCTCATGAAACTTATCACCCGTTCTCAGTTCTATACCTATCTGTATCCCATGTAACAGATTATATATGCGGGATCCTGATCCGGTATCACATACCCAGGACGTAAAGGATACTGAGAAACAGTTCTTTGTAATGAACACACCCGAAGATGATGCATCAGCATGCACTTTCTTCGTTTGGGTGGCACGGGAATTCTGGTAGTCCCTAATTTCCTGCTCTGTCTTATAACAATTATAAGTTGGAGCGGGACCAACGTTCCCCAGCTCAGTATAACAAGCGGGTTCGGTCAATACATCTGTATTATTATCTTGATTAAGGCATGATATGGTCGCTACCTGGAGAGAGAGAGAAGAAAACACTCTGCGTATACTCTTGTAAGATCAGATTGGTTATTATTTTATCTAATCAGGATGGCTCCCACTGTTTTTATCAAATCTTCTTTCAAACCCTAAAAGGAAAGACTAGCCGGGATTAATTACACGCTACAAGTTCGCCAATCTTTCAGCCAGGCCAGTGTCGGTACTTTGAGGGAGGTGCCCCGTGCTTTCGCACGGACCTAATTAATGTAAACCTCATTTTCCCAGAGGCGTAACCCCGTTAACACCTGATTAGTCGAAAATATTGCATCTTTTAACCGGAAATTTCCCTATCATTCGCATTCATATAGAAGTGTTCGGCATTCATATAGCACATATTAGCAAAACTGTCGTAAAATATCAGATTACATTTGTTAGACCTTAAAACCGGCATTTCTAGAGAAATTGACTGCATTTCATAGCATGGCATCATTTCTATATATTGCAACCCGTGTTTCGAAGTCCGTGCAGGAAAATCAGAAGATCGGTCAAAAATTTACATGACAAGACTGCTAAAAGAATACGCCAACTCAAGGATTTGGAATATGGTATTGATCTAAAGGGCATTCAGGAATTCAATATATCATAAAAGACATCTGAAGACATAATAAGCCAACACAAGAAAGTTGAAGCCATAAGGCCACCAAATGGCCGTGGTTCCGCGACCTAAGCCTCCTTGTGCCGCGGAACCGCGGCAGTTATGCCACGTCAGCCCTAAAATTTTGGTGCAAAATGTTTCTCTCAGGGTTCACACTTCAGAAAGACATGTCAAATTCCAAAAGACCCCAGAACCTTATGCCAGATCAGCAAGTTTTGGGATCTACACTAAACTAGCCTTGTATTCTAGAAACTTCTCCCTAAACCCTAGCTTAAACCCTAAGCTAAGCCTAACTAACTACTTCTAGAAGTCTTTCAACAAACTTTTGGAGGGAACTTCTATTTCAAACTCAAGGCCTAGGGTTTGGGAGATCTATAAATAGGACCCTAGGCTCACTTGTAATGGGATTCATTCAATTCATTGATCGATTGTGAGAAAATTCATTGTTGTTGAGTAGAAACCCTAGTTCTTCTTCTACCCAACAACAACCACCTCCAAACCCTAACCCTAATCCAATCCACAAATACCTACTTAAAGATTCATGGAGTTCAAGCTAAGCAAGTCTTCTACAACCCTTTAGAAGCAAAGCCGGACTTCATCGGAGCACGAGATCGAAGCGATCCAAGACTCAAGAAGCCGAGCGATGCAAGATTCGACGAGCGATGTTCCTTCCTCTTGTAATTCTTGAGAGTTGTAACTTCTTGTTGATGTAATAAAGGTGAAGATTCTTTAAACTTGTTTACATTTTAATTCTAGCATCATGATTTCTTTTCAATTCTTGAATGCATTCTTTGCTATGATGTGTGAATAAACTCCGCTCGTGGAGGAATCGAGATGATCGTAGAATGATGATGTTGATAAATCTTTAAACATTTTCTTAAGTCCGATAGCGATTGTAAATTCTTGAAAATAGAATGATCGATGATCTAGATCGTTGTGAAATGGGTTCTTGATTCTTTTCGCACGATCTAGAGAATTAACGATCGATCATTGGATTTTCAAGAAGCTATCTAATGAATGTGATTCATCGAAAGGACAAAGGATAGGACGAAGAACCCTAATTCTTCGCAAGATCCTTAAACCTCGATCAATCGACATCGTGTTAGCATCAATTCGTTAATGGATAAGAAACGTTGATTTCTAATCTTCATCACATCTACAATCTAATCGATTCCTACGAGCCTTTACTTCAAATCTTGAAACCCTAAGTGATTGGAATTCTTTCGAAATTCGATTCTTGATATTTATCATTTTCTTGATTCTTGATTAGAATAGTGACACTTGAAACATTTGATAAAATCTCGAATCATGTTTTCTTTTCTTTTCGATTAACTTTTCAATTCAAACAAATCAAATATAAAAACGAATCGCACAATCCCTGTGGACGATCCACACTCGCTTACGATCTACAACTGACACCGTAATTGATTGCGGTCAAATATAATTCTTTGATTGTGAATTTTATTCAATTTTCTAAATACCGACACAAGAAACTCTTATCGATCAAATGAAACCGTTATCGGGAAGCAATTGATTCGATACTTCGATTTACACAAACAAGAATTTCTTATACAATCAAATGGCGCCGTTGCCGGGGATCGCGCGCTAATTCGTTTTATATTGAAGTTTGAATTGAAAGATTTATTCCATTACATTTACTTAGATCAAAATTCGTACAAACCCTAAACGATTTGTTGTGGTTTATTGCAAGGAGATCTGGAGCTTGCTGTGAAAGTGAAATAATTTTTGGAGATTTCCAGAGAGCTGGAGATATCAACAGAAAGCTGCTCCTGAATTTTTGTGCAGAGATCACATTGTTAGACCGCGGAAGGGCGGCAATAAGCACCAAATGCGGCGGAACCGCGGCATTCTTGGGGCTTCTCTGTGAAAATTTTGCTTCAAGTAATTTCTTACCTTCTCCTCTCTCCTCTTTTTAGCTCCAACTAACATTTTGTGCAGGATTCTTTGCAAAAATCGCAGCGCCGCAAAAAGTAAAATTAAATTTGTGCGTGTTTTTGTTTCTTGGTTGTTTGCATAACTAATACGGACATTAAGGGGCAAAGACCAAATCTAAATTAGGTGGGGAGTTCATTACCCTTCCTAGGCCCCGAAAATCGCAAAACTTGCATCCGCGTTGACCCACATTAACTAAAAAATATCTAGAGATGACTCTAAGGACCGTCGCGCTCACTTAAGACAGAAGAAGGCCGTGGGTAATTCATTGCTTATCCGCGTTTTCTTGTGGTGTCTAAGGCAAGTGTGTCGAAGGCTAGTGGTTATTAATTAGGCCCACTACTTAAGTAGTGGAGTACCTTCCCACTTACCTGGCACTTACCTGGCCACAGGAGGACAAAGAGGCAGTGGAGGATTCTATCCTGCGACTTGTCTTTTGGCAGTTAGGAGCGGTCTAGAGACGGACTTAGGTGACCACTAGATTCTAGGGTTGTGTGCTGCATTTGTTGAGTTGCATCATTTTTTCAAAAATCCGTCCCTTTTTCAAAGCAAGCACCGCATACATCATTTACCCCTAATTATAAGCCACGCTGCCACTTGTACTAACCCTTTTTAGTACAAGATAGGCTGGACACGGGATTCTAGTGCCCGTTTAGTCCGCATACCCTTTATCGACTCCAAAGTCGATATTTCTCCATTTACTTCTTCTTTACCCACTACCACACCCACATCGATGGATCCACCTCCATCGAACTTCTTTAACCCTAATCTGCAGCCGTCCGTTGGTGCGCAGAATCCACCCCGCATCTCTCTCCAGGAGAGGTGCTATCCACTGCAAGGTCCTCTTACGACCTGCTTATCCGCACCACCAGCCAATGGGGATAACTTTGAGATTAAACCCCAATACATCAACCTTTTACCCAAATTCCACAGACTCGAGACTGAGGACGCTTACGTTTTCATTACCAAATTTGAAAACGTATGCGCAATGATGGGTACGTCACAACTTTCAGTGGATGCTATGCGTCTACGACTTCTTCCATTTACTTTGTGCGATATAGCCGAGAAGTGGCTATATAACACTACCGCACACTCTATCACGAATTGGGAAGAATTCGTAGCGGCATTCCTTAAGAAATTTTACCCAATACAAAAGACAGCTCGAATCCGTAGCGAACTAAATCAATTTGCCCAACTCCCTGCTGAACCATTTTCAAAATGCTTTGAACGTTTCAAGGATCTATTGGTTCAATGTCCACATCACGGCATCCCGAGATGGGAATTGTGCCGAATCATCTATGAGGGCATTAACCCAAACACTAAACAGAGCCTTGAAAACATGTGTCAAGGTACTTTTATGACTAAGGATGATGGGGAAGCTTGGAAGTTTTTAGAAGAGTTCGCTGAAAATTCACTACAGTGGGAGAGTGGAACCCAACCATTGAATAGGGGTGGTGTACACCAAATAGATGTTTCCATAGGTGTTCGAGCTGAGATGGCAGCAATGCAAAAGAAGCTCGACGCTATGGAACATAAAATTGCAGCAGCCTCCCTAAACCCAATGTCGCTCCCCAAAACTGTTTGTGGGTGCTGTTCTGATCCGTCTCATTTAACGGAAGAATGTCTATTAAACTCTGCGTTTCAAGGTCACGAGCATTCTAATGCCGCATTTCAAAGACCGAGAAACGATCCATATTCTTCCACGTACAATCAGGGTTGGAGGAATCACCCGAATTTTTCTTGGAACCAAAACCAATCTCAAAACACGGTTCCAAGCCAAAATAATTTTCAAAGGGCTCTTCCTCCACCACAGCAACCCCTTCAACTCACTCAGCATCCCTACCAGTCACAAAACTTCCAAAATCAGGTCAACACTCCTGCACAGTCTAATCCCATGCAGTTGTCCTGTTCTGACGAATTCTCTCAATTCACTCAAACCATGAAATCACTTTTATCAAATTTCATAGAGGTTTCGACTGAGGTTAGATCTTCCGTCAGTGAGATAAAGAAAAACTCAGCGTCCCAAGCTGAGAGTATCAGATCGATGGAAGCTGAAATCGCACGACTTAAAGCCGAAATGAGTGCGAGAGAAAAAGGGAAATATCCCTCTCAACCCCTACAGAATCCTGGGCATTACAATGTAAATGCCGTCACAACGTTGAGATCAGGAAGAGTGCTGAACAACCATGTTGGGGAAGAAGTTGATGATATTGGAAATCATATCAACACCCCGGCTGAGACCTTTCCACACACACACACACTTCTCCTTCTGATCCTTCTTCTTCTACCACACCACCTTCTCGAGAGCCTATTCTCCATTTCCCACTAGGCTCGACACCTGAACCCAATCCTTATAGTTCTCCACACACGGTCCCCATACCTCTTTTGGGATCACGTCTACCCCCTCTTCCTTCTCCTATGATGGACCCGACGCTTAATGCGAAAGCTCCTTACCCGAACCGGTTAAGGGGTAATAGAACGAGTCCTCTTATGGAGAAAATTATAGAAATGTTCAAACAGGTTAACATCAACATCCCTCTCCTAGATGCGATTCAACAAGTCCCCGCTTATGCGAAAATTCTTAAGGACTTGTGCACTAGGAAAAGGAAGACTCAAGTGCCGAAGAAAGTCTTTATGTCTAATAATATTAGCACTGCTTTTATTCCCCAGCTACCAAAGAAACGAAATGACCCAGGATGTCCTACGATATCGATTTCTATTGGGGGTAAAAACATAAATCGTGCTCTTTTAGACCTTGTCGCAAGTGTTAACCTACTTCCATATTCTGTATATGAGCAACTAGGGATTGGAGAGCTGAAACCTGCTCACTGCACTCTCCAGATGGCAGACCGATCAATCACCAAACCAAGGGGTGAACTAGAGGATGTGTTGATAAAGATCGGGGAATTTGTTTTCCCTGTAGACTTCATTGTGCTCGACACACAGCCTGTAGCAAACCCCCGGGGCCAAATTCCAGTGATTCTGGGTCGTCCTTTCCTTGCCACTTCCAACGCTGTTATAAACTGTAGAAATGGTTCAATGAACTTATCATTTGGAAATATGACCATTGAACTAAACATCTACAAAGTTGGAAGTCAGCCATCAGAACCCTCTGCTCATATTTTAGATGTGTGCTCTGTCCATGAGATCGCTCCCGATAGTTGTGGAGCTGAGGAACTTTGCTTTTCTGATCTCGACGACATTACCACATCTCTGTTTGATTTCACACAAGATCTTAGTGAGGACACTTTTTCTACACTTGAGTCCTGCACTCCTGACTTTTCTCCACCCGAGTCTGTATCTTTCACAGGCTCTGAGCTTCTTTGTAAATCCAAAAATCACTCAATGATCCCACCTTCTATTATTTCTCCGCCCGTATTAGATCTCAAAATTTTACCTTCTCATCTGAAATATGCTTATTTAGGTGAGAAGGAGTCTTTACCAGTTATTGTTAGTTATATGTATGCCCTAGAGGCCATTACTATACATAGGATGTATATTGTAGTGGATGCTGGGACATATATAGGGAGGACTTTCTTGCTCGACATGATAGTATGCTATCTGGTTGCTCTTTACCTTAACGTGTACACTGATTGTCTCCCTGTTACATGTTGGTAAAGCCCTTAGGATCTGTACTTGACTACCTGGACTATGATGCGGATCATACTAGTGGGGACATGGTAGTCCATAAGTACATCCTTCAAAGTCCCTAGTCGTGGGTGTATCGAGATGGGGCATCGATATACCAGAGTAGACTAGCGTGTACCTTCTCGACCTATACAGATGGGCGATGGATGATCCCATATCCATTGGTGTTTGACATCGGAGATGATATACGGGTGCTCAGTAGAGACTGGGTATACTGGACGGACTCGCCGAGAACTCCCAGATGGTATTATACCTCACGTCAGATGGCAGTTCTCTGGTGACACTGGTACAGAGTAGTCTGTTGACCCGAGATCGTCATAGAGTCTTGTGTGGTTCCCACTGTGCTTTGATTTCCATCTTACCACGTCCAAGAGGGCGTGCAAAACGGTGGTTTTTGGGTACAGTCCCGAGTCACATGGAGGCAATGAGCGATAGGAGGGGATTCGTCTCTCCCGGTATAGGGGGTTGATGTTGCGCTGTGTTCGATTGGCTATAACAGGAAATCCCTGGCCAGGGTTGCTGAGATTTACTGGTAAGTGTTACCAGTAGTTTCTCGAAAAGTTATAGACCTCATATCGACACGACTTATCGAGCTATTGGGGTCTGACGTTTACCACCCCTAGGCGAGATATGCGACATATCAGACGAACAGACCGGACTGTACGGTAGTGTTACTGGTTGGATTCACTGGAGTGTGAGCGGGCTTGCTCGTCGATCTTCAGATCGCTCAATACCCGGGTGGCCGTTACGTTTAGCAGACCGCTTGTGGCTTGTGGATGTTTGATATGATCATCATCCGCTGCCGGCGTATTGACGAGTCTTTAGAGTCCTACACAGAGGTTTCCTGGCTCAAGCGAAACGAAATAGGAGCGCATATGAGATATGTGCGGCACCGAGAATGATGCGTGTATGTGATACCGTATTTCATTCTCGCGATGTGACATTGATCGGTTATATGCGATATAGCCGGGTTATCGGATCAAGTATTGATTCGATAAGTTGTTACTGATGATACCAGTCGGTTATGTGCGACATGACCGGATCATTGAATCAAGTGTTGATTTAGTGATTTAATGCATAATTATATATTTGATATATTACTTTGCATTAACTAGTATCGGTTCACTTTGAATGGATTTTCTCACTCGGGTGTGCGCATTCCATATGCGATATGATTTTGTGCACTTGATTGTATCATGTTTGATGATACATGCTTTTTGGTTAAGTGTAAAGTATCAAACTATAGTTAAGTGGATGATTAGGGTTTTTGATTTCCTTATTTATATATTAATCTTTTTCTTTTTGGAAAAAGAATAAGCAAATGAGAAAATGGTGGCAATTTTTGTTTTGTTCATGAAGCTTCATGAACACTTTGACTTTGTCACCATTTTGTCTCATGCTTAACCCTAACCATTCCACTAACCCTAGTTCACTCTCTACAACTAACCATGGTTCACTTATGATAAGAATGGATTATTCTTTTCATTTTAAATTATTCTTATCATAACAATTATCATCTTCTTCTTCTTCTTCTTCAAGAAAGAAGCTTGCATTCATCAATGGTGATTGATGATAAAGAGTGAGAAATCCAATTCTAAATAGAACCCACTTCCTATTTCTTCATCCTCTACCTCTTGCCAAGTAGTAGAGTGTGTTTCCTTCACAAGTTTCTTGACTTGGTGAAGTCGGAGCTTGATTTAGCGATGCCTCGACGTAGATCATCTTCGGCACGTCGTCGATGACCTAGCCCGATTCTACTCCGATGAAGCCGACGCTAGAGCCCGGATCTTGATTTGGACAGTGGAGAGGACCTCATCACGGAGCCGTGGAGGTGGAGGACCGGATCTACAAAGGTTGTATATCCGTTCTTTTAGTTTAGATGTAAACTAGTTTCTTTATTCGCCTAGATTTCTAGCAAACGATCCGTAGTCGGGTTTCTCGGCACCTAGATTTTTTGAAATTGGCATGGTTGATGCCTTGTGAGACCTCATTAGGATGCCTAGGAACCCTACAGTGGTATCAGAGCCTAGCTAGAGCCTTAGGCGAAGTCTAGACGGAATTTGAAGTCCGAACGAACCCGAAACCCAATTCCGATCATGCTCTCTGTACTTTTTTGAAAACAGTGAGTTTTTCTATATTAAAAATTGCTAAAATATTCAGCAGGGAAATATATGAGTTACGGCGCAAAACTGGACCCATGATTCATCCAACAGAGCGCGGAACCGCGGCAGAAGCCCAGCTTCTGCGGCGGTTCCGCGGCTAGGTGGTGACGTCAGCCCACTTTGTTTGCACAGTAATTCCTGATAAATTATGCTGAGTTTTCTGGGAATTTTTAAAATTTATTCAAGAGTTGAATTTTCTGCTGTGTTTTTGGGGATTCGGTGTTTCGATCGGAGTATCAAATTTTGTCTGTGTGGCTTTCCGGATAAATTTTAGAATATGTTAAAAAGTTCGACCGGATATAAATACCCAATTTTTCCCCTGTTGGGAAATTTCCAAGTGTTGGATTTTTCCGTAGTTTAACGACGTTCTAAGTAGTGCAAGTAACTCGATGGACCCTCTAGAAGACAACAAACCTTAACTCGATTATGTGACCGTCTTGAACTGCCCTTTGAACCTTCGGGTTTGGGGTAGTACGGCGTGCCACATGTGAGGCGTTGGCTTGACCCTTCTACGGCTGGACCGTTGGTACTGAGGCACGAACTGAATGTTTTTAGACTTGTTTCATGTGTTGATCTGTATCGGGAAAACTTGGGTGTTCGAATGTTCAATCGGAAAGTTTAACATTTTCTAATTATCTGGAATGGGATACAATAATTGGAATTCACAAGAAGTTATGAGTTAACTGAATGAATGTTATAAACATAGCAATTTAGTCTCACTTGATCGGTTGCCACGGAATTTTGATGTGATCAAAAGTCCGTCGCAATCACGTAGCGTACGCGGATACTCGCCGGGTAAACTTAATAGACAGCCTCACTCCATAGCCCCGACCAAGTGACTGTAGGAGAACCCCGTCGCCGAAAGCGTCCGTCTGGGTGCTCGCGGTAGCGGTGTTCCGCCTTGGTGCACTTCGTCGACGGTATCTGGGGTGCGGCCGCCTACTGAAGTTTGCGACGAGCATTCGATCAGGATGTCGGGAATCTTGTTGAATTACCCGACTTGATATTGAAAAGTGTTTTCGATTTTGAGACTAAAATGCGGGGTTTATAATTGTTAGGCATGCGATGTCTAAGTAATTCATTTGGTCAGGCATGCGATGTCTGAGGTGGTTGCGGATTCCAACTGTTGTAGTTTTACACTTTCTTTTCTGTGACCGTAAGTGTAATATGTGATATCGCCGGTTTCGTTGCTATATGTCAACGACAATTGGGATGCGCATATTTACTTACGTTGATGACATGTGATGTTATGTGTTGCTGGATATGTTATATTGGATCGTCGTGTTTGAATAGCCGGGGGTTTTTATGTGAGATGAGTGTTTTTCATTTTCATTCATGTAAAAACTTGTATGTAATATTCTTTTATTGGGGCACTTCCAGGTTGCGGAAGTTGTCACCATTTGTATATTATTTTCTTTTCCGCACTAGGATAGACCCAAGGAGGAGGGCACAAGTAACCGGGTTCTGGAGTCCAGTGGGAGACCAACTCAAGGAGTCGAGTCCGGGTCTCCTAACTCTAGAATTGGTAGGGTTGCTTGCCGCTCTCGTAGGGGTCTAGGGGTGTGGGTTTGGCTATTCATCGCGACCGTGGAATCCATGTTTTATACTGGCTCGTATTGAAAACACGGACGTCCTAGTATATCCAATATTTCATATGTTTCTTCTGCTGCGATATCTGTGATGTGATCATGTGATGTTCTTTGATAGATACAGTATATAGTATATATGATATATTATATAGGCGTTACTTATGTTTTACACCCGTGCTAGCCCTGCCCCGCTCTGCCGTTAGTTACCTAACCTAACGGTGCACGAGGGGACATCGAGGCGAATGCGGATGGCATAAGTGTACGTCGTATTTATCTGTGATGTTTAGGTATTTAAATGATGGGACTTCATTAATGTGATTAATGAAATAAAAGAAACCTAAGATGTTGTAGAATCGAATTTCAAAATAAAACAGGTAGCTACAGTTTTTAGCTTTGCATAGCGGTATATGTGATATATCCTGCACCTTATTCGATAAGGAAAGGACCGAGATCCCTTCACCGGGAGTGACTCCTTTAGCAATAACTGGCAGATGCTACACACTCGGTTTGTCTTTTGATTGCTTTTAAGTGTTTTTGCTTTGCACAGTGATATATACGATATATCCCGCACCTCATTTGACGAGGAAAGGACCGACGATCCCTTCACCGGGAGTGACTCCTTTAGCAAAACTGGAAAAGCCTCAAAAACACTCCATTTCAAAATTCATTTGATTCTACAACGATATCAAGTTCATTACGCAATAGGTTTTCAGAAAAACCTGTCGTAGCCCTCCGTCATTTCAGATAAGTGGTAGTTAGTATTCGTGCTACGTTTGTTGGCCTGCGTCAAGGCGTAGTGTGCGGTTGCTAACTAGCATTTATCTGCTTATGCATATGATGCAGATTGGATTAGGGTAGTCGTGCGACTTTGTTGGCCTGCGTCAAGGGTCATGCGGGTGGGTTTAATTCAATCAGGAAATGACGGGCTGAACTTGACTAGCGCACTATGGTTTGTTGGCCTGCGTCAAGGTCATAGGACGCTAGGGGCAAAATATTATCGGGAATTTCAAGTGTTGAGATTTGCAATGAGATTGCATACCTTCTATGAGATAGTTGGATCCCGATACCCGCAGCGAGTAAGTGTTACTCCTGGGAGAGTTTTATACATTACAATTAGCCGATCAAGTAGGTGTCTAGAAAGGTGTTAACGAGGTTACGCCTCTGGAAAAACGAGGTTTACATTAATTAGGTTCATGCGAAAGCACGGGAGACCTCCCTTAAAGTACCGACACTGGCCTGGCTGAAAGATTGGCGAACTTGTAGTGTGTAATTAATCCCGGCTAGTCTTTCCTTTTAGGGTTTGAAGGAAGATTTGATAAAAAGCAGTGGGAGCCATCCTGATTAGATAAAATAATAACCAATCTATTCTTGCAAGAGCGCACGCTGAGTGTTTTCTTCTCTCTCTCTCCAGGTAGCGACCATATCACGCCTTAATCAAGATAATAAAACGGATTATTGACCGAACCCGCTTGTTATACTGAGCTGGGGAACGTTGGTCCTGCTCCAACTTATAATTGTTATAAGACAGAGCAAGAAATTGGGGAATATCAGAATTCCCGTGCCGCCCAAACGAAGAGAGTGCATGCTGATGCATCATCTTCGGGTGTGTTCATTACAAAGAACTGTTTCTCTGTATCCTCTACGTCCTGGGTATGTGATACCAGATCAGGATCCCTGATATGTAATCTGTTACATAGGGCTGCAGAAAGGTAGAGAACTGAGAACAGGTGATAAGTTTCATGAGGCAGAAAACGGGGCAAGAGTTGCAGCCAAGTCTGTTGGTCACTGTCACCCTGTATTACCAATACATTGATTCTGAACGAATGTTATTAGATACCGAACTTGATATACAAAATCATATCAGTCTCTTTATTAGTAAAGAAATGATAAAATTCTGTATTGTTGGATAATGTTTTGAACATTTCCTATATCAAAAGTTGATCGTATCAGGCACGTTATCTAAAAGCATTAATGTTCTAAATCAAACTACAGTTCTTAGTATATGGAACACACACAAGAGGAAGAGTTCAGAAATGAACGGATTCTTCTTGAGGTATTGTAGACTAGGTCAGATCAATGTGACCCGACTAGCTGAAGTTACATTTAGATGTATATTTAAATTAGTTTGAATTTACATCTTGTGAAACTTGCCAGCCATGTCACAGAGATAAGATGACCATAGCTCCGTTTACTGGAAACAGAGAAAGAGTTAGTGAACTCTTGGGACTGATACATGATGATGTATGTAAGGTCTCCTGTCTACACATGCCAGGACTGGTTCTTTATACTTCATTACGTTCTCTGATGATCTCTTTAGATTCAGACATATGTTCTTGTTGAAACACAAGTCCGAACCTTTTGAGATATTCACAGAATATAAGTTAGAAGTAGAGAACCAATATACGGGTATAAGTATTATGTCCTTTGATGTGATCAAGGAGGAGAATACTTGAGCACGGAATTCCAGGACTATTCTAAAGGAGAATGAGATTCTCTCTCAGCATTACTCCTCCATATACACCATTGCACGATGGTATGTCGGGGCGGAGCAGATACACCCTATTTGATATGGTGTGCTCTATGATGAGTACTACTGAGTTACCTATTTCCTTTTGGGGGTCATGCACTTGAGAAGCTGCATACCTATTGAATAGGATTCCGATCAAATCAGTTGCCTACCACTTCATATTTGATATGGAAAGGGAAGAGCCCATATCTTAAGCTAGTTAAGATTTGGGGTTGTCCGGCCTATGTCTAAAAACAAAATCCGGACAAACTCGAGGCAAGATCTGTTATGTACAACTGGAAAGGTTCCAGCTATGCAAGCTACAGTAGATGATTTGGTAGAACCGAAGGATTCAATAGAAACCAACGAACCTCAGCCTCTCCGCCGATCTAGTAAGGTTCCTCACCCACCTGAGAGCTACTTCAGTTTCTCTATGACAGTGGGAGCGAGGATTGCATCATGAGATGATGACCCAACTAGCTTCGAGCTGGCCATCAGGAGTGGGACTCTGTAAGAATGGCTGGATGTTTAGCGATCTGAGATGGAATCCTTATACACCAACAAAGTATGGACTTTGGTTGCTATATCTGAAGGGTTAAATCCCCATCAGGAGCAAGTATATCTTGAGAAGATTACTTGGTGTAGATGGAAAAGTTGAGACTTTCAAAGCTAGACTTGTTAAAGCTTATCGTCATCGACCAGGCATGGATAATGATGAAACCTTTTCAAGTATCTATGCTTAAGTCCATCCAGATCCTACTTGCCACGGCTGCATACCATGACTACGATATCTGGTGGTTGGGTGTCTTGACTGCTTTTCTAAATGATGATTTGGAAGAGAGCGTCTATAAGTACACAGCCAAAGGGCTTCGTAGACAGTGGGAGCAGCGGAAACGTGAGCAAGATGCTTTATAGGATAAAGCAGGCATCGCGAAGTTGGAACATCTGTTTTGATGAATTAGTCAAAGAGTTTGATATCATCAAAATGGTAGATGAACCTTGTATAAACAAAAAGGTAGTAGGGAGTATGGTGGTGATCCTCGTAGAGTACGTGGATGACATACTCTTGATAAGAAAGGAGTTTTCTTATGCTATGCTCGATCAATCTCCGTCTGTCACAATGATTCTCCACTTAGGATTCTTACTAGTTGTAGTGAGATAGTATCAATCGATCCTGGGGAGAATCACTGGAAGGGTTCCAGGATGATAATGACGACTGAATGTCAGTCACAGGCATTGTCTTTACCCTCAGTGGAGGGACGGTATGTTGGAAGAGTTCCAAGCTAGATACCGTGACATACTAGACGATAAAGGCTCGATACATCGCTACTTCAGATGCTACCAAAGAGGCAGTCTGGATGCATATTTGTTCATGAGATGAACTTAGTTCCTCCCATTGTGTGACAATGGAGTTGTGGCTTATGCCAAGGAACGCCGGTCCCATCAGTGATCCAGACATATTCTAAGGCAGTATCACTTGATCATGGAGATGGTTGATCTCCAGGGAGATCGAGGTATGGAGAGTAGACTCAGAGGACAACACAGCGGATCCACTCACAAAGGCCTGTTCCCAGAGAGAGACTTTTATGGGATGGTTGAGTATGAGATACTGCAACCACTGCTACAGATGGCCCTAGTGCAAGTGGGAGATTGTTAGTTATATGTATGCCCTAGAGGCCATTACTATACATAGGATGTATATTGTAGTGGATGCTGGGACATATATAGGGAGGACTTTCTTGCTCGACATGATAGTATGCTATCTGGTTGCTCTTTACCTTAACGTGTACACTGATTGTCTCCCTGTTACATGTTGGTAAAGCCCTTAGGATCTGTACTTGACTACCTGGACTATGATGCGGATCATACTAGTGGGGACATGGTAGTCCATAAGTACATCCTTTAAAGTCCCTAGTCGTGGGTGTATCGAGATGGGGTATCGATATACCAGAGTAGACTAGTGTGTACCTTCTCGACCCATACAGATGGGCGATGGATGATCCCATATCAATTGGTGTTTGACATCGGAGATGATATACGGGTGCTCAGTAGAGACTGGGTACACTGGACGGACTCGCCGAGAACTCCCAGATGGTATTATACCTCACGTCAGATGGCAGTTCTCTGGTGACACTGGTACAGAGTAGTCTGTTGACCCGAGATCGTCATAGAGTCTTGTGTGGTTCCCACTGTGCTTTGATTTCCATCTTACCATGTCCAAGAGGGCATGCAAAACGGTGGTTTTTGGGTACAGTCCCGAGTCACATGGAGGCAATGAGCGATAGGAGGGGATTCGTCTCTCCCGGTATAGGGGGTTGATGTTGCGCTGTGTTCGATTGGCTATAACAGGAAATCCCTGGCCAGGGTTGCTGAGATTTACTGGTAAGTGTTACCAGTAGTTTCTCGAAAAGTTATAGACCTCATATCGACACGACTTATCGAGCTATTGGGGTCTGACGTTTACCACCCCTAGGCGAGATATGCGACATATCAGACGAACAGACCGGACTGTACGGTAGTGTTACTGGTTGGATTCACTGGAGTGTGAGCGGGCTTGCTCGTCGATCTTCAGATCGCTCAATACCCGGGTGGCCGTTACGTTTAGCAGACCGCTTGCGGCTTGTGGATGTTTGATATGATCATCATCCGCTGCCGGCGTATTGACGAGTCTTTAGAGTCCTACACAGAGGTTTCCTGGCTCAAGCGAAACGAAATAGGAGCGCATATGAGATATGTGCGGGACCGAGAATGATGCGTGTATGTGATACCGTATTTCATTCTCGCGATGTGACATTGATCGGTTATATGCGATATAGCCGGGTTATCGGATCAAGTATTGATTCGATAAGTTGTTACTGATGATACCAGTCGGTTATGTGCGACATGACCGGATCATTGAATCAAGTGTTGATTTAGTGATTTAATGCATAATTATATATTTGATATATTACTTTGCATGAACTAGTATCGGTTCACTTTGAATGGATTTTCTCACTCGGGTGTGCGCATTCCATATGCGATATGATTTTGTGCACTTGATTGTATCATGTTTGATGATACATGCTTTTTGGTTAAGTGTAAAGTATCAAACTATAGTTAAGTGGATGATTAGGGTTTTTGATTTCCTTATTTATATATTAATCTTTTTCTTTTTGGAAAAAGAATAAGCAAATGAGAAAATGGTGGCAATTTTTGTTTTGTTCATGAAGCTTCATGAACACTTTGACTTTGTCACCATTTTGTCTCATGCTTAACCCTAACCATTCCACTAACCCTAGTTCACTCTCTACAACTAACCATGGTTCACTTATGATAAGAATGGATTATTCTTTTCATTTTAAATTATTCTTATCATAACAATTATCATCTTCTTCTTCTTCTTCTTCAAGAAAGAAGCTTGCATTCATCAATGGTGATTGATGATAAAGAGTGAGAAATCCAATTCTAAATAGAACCCACTTCCTATTTCTTCATCCTCTACCTCTTGCCAAGTAGTAGAGTGTATTTCCTTCACAAGTTTCTTGACTTGGTGAAGTCGGAGCTTGATTTAGCGATGCCTCGACGTAGATCATCTTCGGCACGTCGTCGATGACCTAGCCCGATTCTACTCCGATGAAGCCGACGCTAGAGCCCGGATCTTGATTTGGACAGCGGAGAGGACCTCATCACGGAGCCGTGGAGGTGGAGGACCGGATCTACAAAGGTTGTATATCCGTTCTTTTAGTTTAGATGTAAACTAGTTTTTTTATTCGCCTAGATTTCTAGCAAACGATCCGTAGTCGGGTTTCTCGGCACCTAGATTTTTTGAAATTGGCATGGTTGATGCCTTGTGAGACCTCATTAGGATGCCTAGGAACCCTACAGTTATAATATCTGCTTCTTTAGCATTAGAGCAAGAGAGTGCACTTTTATCGGTATTGAGATCTAACAAAGAGGCGTTTGGTTGGAGTATGGCGGACATCAAAGGGATTAGTCCCTTGATAGTTGAACATCATATACATGTGATGGATGATGCCAGACCAATCCGAGAACCACAGAGATGGTTGAATCCCGTCATGAAGGAAGCGGTAATGAAAGAGATCGTCAAATGTCTAGATAATGGTATTATATACCCCATCTCCGATAGCCAATGGGTAAGTCCTATACATGTCGTTCCTAAGAAATCCGGCATCACTGTTATAACCAATGAGGCAAATGAGTTGATTCAGACACGCGCCCAAACTGGGTGGCGTGTATGTATTGATTATAGAAAACTCAATGCTGCCACGAGGAAAGACCACTTTCCTCTACCATTCATTGATCAAATGCTGGAACGCTTAGCGGGACGAGAGTATTATTGTTTTATGGACGGATACTCAGGCTATAATCAGGTCCTCATCGCCAAAAAGGATCAAGATAAAACCACTTTTACTTGTCCTTTTGGTACGTTTGCTTACAGTCGCATGCCCTTTGGGTTATGCAATGCTCCGGCTACCTTTCAGCGGTGTATGATGGGGATATTCTCTGATATGGTAGAGAATTTTCTGGAGATCTTTATGGACGATTTCTCGATTTTTGGAGACTCTTTTTCTGATTGCCTATCGAATCTTGACGCTGTTCTTACTCATTGCAAAGAGAAGAACTTAACATTGAACTGGGAAAAATGCCATTTTATGGTCCAAGAAGGAATTGTTCTTGGACATGTTATTTCACAGAAAGGCATTGAGGTTGACAGAGCTAAGATAGATGTCATTCAAAACCTCCCTCATCCCAAAAGCGTCAAAGATATTCGATCTTTCCTTGGCCATGCGGGCTTTTATAGGAGATTCATTAAGGACTTTAGCAAAATTGCTAGACCTTTAACTCTTCTCCTGGCCAAGGATACGACCTTCCATTTTGACTCGGACTGTGAGACAGCTTTCGACTCAACACTCACTCACTTCAGCCCCCGTGCTATCATCGCCAAACTGGGACTACCCTTTTGAGCTAATGTGTGACGCATCCGACTTTGCAGTAGGTGCAGTCTTAGGACAGCGCATCAAAAAGATGCCACACGTGATATACTATGCAAGTAAGACCCTGAATGATGCTCAAATCAATTATACAACTACAGAAAAAGAACTCTTAGCGGTTGTATTTGCATTAGAAAAATTCAGGCCTTACTTAATTGGCTCACCTATAGTTGTGTATACTGACCATTCCGCTTTAAAACATCTTCTGGCGAAGAAAGATGCAAAAGGTCGACTAATACGTTGGATCCTTCTGTTACAAGAATTTGATCTTGTTATCAAAGATAAGAAAGGATGTGAAAACGTAGTAGCTGACCATCTTTCACGCATCTCGTCTTCCCTTGTGATCCTGCCGATCAATGACTCGTTCCCTGACGAACAGCTCTTGAGCGTATCCAATGAACCATGGTTCAGGGATATTGTGAACTATCTTGTCACGGGACTTATACCCAGCGATTGGTCAAAACAGGACAAATACCGCTTTTTATCCTAAGTAAAACACTTTTACTGGGACGATCCATACTTGTTTAAGTATTGTCCTGATCAGATCATTCGCCGATGTGTCCCGAAAGAAGAGTTCAAGAGTGTTCTTTCTTTTTGTCATGATCAGGCCTGTGGGGGTCACTTTGGTCCTAAAAAGACGGCGGAGAAGGTTTTGCAATGTGGATTTTATTGGCCGACCTTATTCAAGGACGCATTTGAGCATTGCAAAACCTGTACACAATGTCAGTACACGGGTAGAATCTCCCAAAGGAATGAAATGCCTCAGCAACCCATTCTGGTTGTTGAAATATTCGATGTTTGGGGTATTGATTTTATGGGTCCCTTTCCCAACTCCTTTGGGAATTTGTACATACTGCTGGCAGTTGATTATGTCTCAAAGTGGGTAGAAGCCATTCCATGTCGCACTAATGACAGGAAAGTTGTCATTAAGTTCTTGAAAGAGAATATCTTCTCGCGATTTGGACACCCACGCGCTATTATTAGCGATAATGGGACACATTTCTGCAACAGGTCTTTCGAGACTCTGATGCGGAAATACGGAATCAACCACCGACTTTCTACACCCTATCATCCCCAAACAAGCGGGCAGGCTGAAATCTCAAACAGACAAATCAAACTTATCCTGGAGAAGACTGTTGCTAAGAATAGAAAAGACTGGTCGACTAAACTGACGGATGCTCTTTGGGCATTCCGAACTGCATTTAAAACCGACCTGGGGATGTCTCCATACAGGATAGTGTTTGGGAAGGCATGTCATTTACCCGTCGAGATAGAGCATAAAGCATTGTGGGCTATTAAAGAAATTAATTTTGACCTAAACCAAGCCTGCAACTTTCGGAATCTGCAACTTAATGAGCTAAGCGAACTCCGCGATGAAGCTTATGATAACGCTGTAATTGTAAAGAATAGGACTAAGGTTTTTCACGATAAAAACATTTTGAGGAAAACATTTTCACCTGGTCAACAAGTCCTTCTTTATGATTCACGACTACACCTTCACGCGGGTAAGCTCCGATCTCGGTGGAAGGGACCTTTTATTGTGCGGTCTGTATACCCGCACGGGGCAGTAGAAGTAGAAAATGTTTAAAACGGTATATTTTTTAAAGTGAATGGACATAGACTAAAGCCGTATTTTTCCACTGACCCCACGGAGGAGCTCCTGTTCTTACAGGAGCCAGTTTATTTGGATTAAAATTCCTCCGTCTCACCTTCATATCCTGTATATCACTGCATCATTTTTTGAATGAAGGTGAGTGAAAAGAATAAGTTTGGGAGAAGTTCTTTACTTATATATTTTGCCCCCACTAATAATTCCCCCCAGGCTTACAAGTTTTTGTAGGTATAGCGGTTAGCAACAGTGAGGACACTGTTGAAAACAAGTTTGGGGGAAGTTTGTGCTTATTTTTGCATCATTTGCATATCATCTGCATAAGCACAAAACATTTCTTTTATAAAATCTATAAAAATTTAAAAATTTTCAAAAACCATAAAAATTTAAAAAATTTCAAATATAAAAATAATTTTAATATTTACATTTTTTGTATATAAATAAGATAATAAAAGTTTAGATAGTGAACAATTACATCCATGAGATTAGAAAAATTTAAGAAAACTAAGAAAATTAGAAGTTTTCTTATACGAACTAGTAATAAGTAGTTATGAGCCGTTGTCCCAAGGGTTAGTAAGATGAAGGACGTCACTAATCTGAGGATAAAACTAAGTCTGAAAAATAGTTTCTATTCTGGAAGCCAAACATTTTGAACGTTGCTACCCTGCTATTCGCACTTACACACGTCTTGAAGCCTAGGATAGTAGAGGATACCTTGAAATGCTCTTGTCTTAAAGCCGATGTATGAAGGAAATAAAAAGAAAAAAGTGAATAAAAAAATATAAAGTGGTGAGAAAAATGGACACTGGTTTTGTTATCACCAAGGGCAATAAAAATGTATAGCGAGGGTGCTTCTTCACCTAGTGCCCTAAGGCCAACTGGTCTAGGTGTCACTGCTATGCCTGAGGTGGTGCAAGACGAGGAAAATACACCAAGTAAGCAAGCACAGGAGTAATCGGTCGGTTAGTACCTCAAGAAGTACTAACGGTCGCATGAAAGTGTGTGAGCAATCTCATCTAAATATTCATTAATTAAAAAGTACTGAGGCTGATGGGCAAGAGTATGATACCTTGAATTGAATTCTCCGGGTGTAGGGATGTCCTTTACACACACGCAGGGTGATATGATCGATGTTTGGAATAAAGATAGGAATGAAGAATAAGATGATGTTTTATTGAGGGAGGACGTGATTTCTGACATCTTTTCATGATCATTAAGATAGGGCTCATGACAACCGAAAAGCTAGCTTAGTTGGAAACCCTAATTTTCAAAGCTTTTCTTTTAAAATTCTTTTATCTAAATGTAATATTCATGATCTTCCTTTTATTATTGGATTTTGTGGGTGCAATCCGCTGAAAACCCTCAGGAGACAACACTCCTCCTACTAGGGACACCTAGAGGTTTAAAGGCTTATTGCACATGCTCGGTGCAATCATGTTGCCTACGAAAGTGTGCTAGTTAGTTTTTCTCTTTCTTTATTTTCTCCTTCTCTTTTTAATAAAAAGTTCGCTCGAGACAATCGAAATTAAGTTTGGGGGAATTTGATTAGTCAAAAATATTGCATCTTTTAACCGGCAATTTCCCTATCATTTGCATTCATATAGAAGTGTTCGGCATTCATATAGCACATATTAGCAAAACTGTCGTAAAATATCAGATTACATTTGTTAGACCTTAAAACCGGCATTTCTAGGGAAATTGACTGCATTTCATAGCATGGCATCATTTCTATATATTGCAACCCGTGTTTCGAAGTCCGTGCAGGAAAAACAGAAGATCGGTCAAAAATTTACATGACAAGACTGCTAAAAGAATACGCCAACTCAAGGATTTGGAATATGGTATTGATCTAAAGGGCATTCAGGAATTCAATATATCACAAAAGACATCTGAAGACATAATAAGCCAACACAAGAAAGTTGAAGCCATAAGGCCACCAAATGGCCGCGGTTCCGCGGCCTAAGCCTCCTTGTGCCGCGGAACCGCGGCAGTTATGCCACGTCAGCCCTAAAATTTTGGTGCAAAATGCTTCTCTCAGGGTCCACACTTCAGAAAGACATGTCAAATTCCAGAAGACCCCAGAACCTTCTGCCAGATCAGCAAGCTTTGGGATCTACACTAAACTAGCCTTGTATTCTAGAAACTTCTCCCTAAACCCTAGCTTAAACCCTAAGCTAAGCCTAACTAACTACTTCTAGAAGTCTTTCAACAAACTTTTGGAGGGAACTTCTATTTCAAACTCAAGGCCTAGGGTTTGGGAGATCTATAAATAGGACCCTAGGCTCACTTGTAATGGGATTCATTCATTCAATTCAATTCATTGATCCATTGTGAGAAAATTCATTGTTGTTGAGTAGAAACCCTAGTTCTTCTTCTACCCAACAACAACCACCTCCAAACCCTAACCCTAATCCAATCCACAAATACCTACTTAAAGATTCATGGAGTTCAAGCTAAGCAAGTCTTCTACAACCCTTTAGAAGCAAAGCCGGACTTCATCGGAGCACGAGATCGAAGCGATCCAAGACTCAAGAAGCCGTGCGATGCAAGATTCGACGAGCGATGTTCCTTCCTCTTGTAATTCTTGAGAGTTGTAACTTCTTGTTGATGTAATAAAGGTGAAGATTCTTTAAACTTGTTTACATTTTAATTCTAGCATCATGATTTCTTTTCAATTCTTGAATGCATTCTTTGCTATGATGTGTGAATAAACTCCGCTCGTGGAGGAATCGAGATGATCGTAGAATGATGATGTTGATAAATCTTTAAACATTTTCTTAAGTCCGATAGCGATTGTAAATTCTTGAAAATAGAATGATCGATGATCTAGATCGTTGTGAAATGGGTTCTTGATTCTTTTCGCACGATCTAGAGAATTAACGATCGATCATTGGATTTTCAAGAAGCTATCTAATGAATGTGATTCATCGAAAGGACAAAGGATAGGACGAAGAACCCTAATTCTTCGCAAGATCCTTAAACCTCGATCAATCGACATCGTGTTAGCATCAATTCGTTAATGGATAAGAAACGTTGATTTCTAATCTTCATCACATCTACAATCTAATCGATTCCTACGAGCCTTTACTTCAAATCTTGAAACCCTAAGTGATTGGAATTCTTTCGAAACTCGATTCTTGATGTTTATCATTTTCTTGATTCTTGATTAGAATAGTGACACTTGAAACATTTGATAAAACCTCGAATCATGTTTTCTTTTCTTTTCGATTAACTTTTCAATTCAAACAAATCAAACATAAAAACGAATCGCACAATCCATGTGGACGATCCGCGCTCGCTTACGATCTACAACTGACACCGTAATTGATTGCGGTCAAATATAATTCTTTGATTGTGAATTTTATTCAATTTTCTAAATACCGACACAAGAAACTCTTATCGATCAAATGAAACCGTTATCAGGAAGCAATTGATTCGATACTTACTTTTACATCCAAACCAAGAAATTATTTCAATCAACACCTTTCTAGACACCTACTCGATCGGCTAATTGTAATGTGTAAAACTCTCCCAGGAGTAACAATTACTCGCAGTGGGTATCGGGATCCAACTATCTCATAAAAGGTATGCAATCTCATTGCAAATTTCAACACTTGAAATTCCCGATAATTTTGCCCCAAACGATCTATGACCTTGACAAGGTCAACAAACCATAGACCGTAAGTCAAGTTCAACCCGTCATTTCTTGATTGAATTAAACCCACCCGCACGACCCTTGACAAGGTCAGCAAGGCCGTACGACTACCCTAAAACAATCTACATCATATGCATAAGAAGATAAATACTGGTTAGCTACCGCACACTGCGCCTTGACAAGGTCAACAAACGCAGCACGAATACTAAACAGGACTTATCTGAAATGACGGAGGGCTACGACAGGTTTTTCTGAAAACCTATTGCGTAATGAACTTGATATCGTTGTAGAATCAAATGATTTTAAAATGGAGTGTTTTTTAGGTTTTTACTAGTTTTGCTAAAGGGGTCACTCCCGGTGAAGGGATCGTCGGCCCTTTCCTCATCGAATAAGTGTAGGGTTCCTAGGCACACTATAGAGGTCTCATAAGGCATCAACCATGCCAATTTCAAATTTTATGGGTGCCGAGAAACCCTAATACAGATCGTTAACTAGAAATTTAGGCGAAAAACGGAACTAGTTAACATCTTAACTAAAGGAGAGAGGCTACAACCTTTGTAGATCCGGTTCTCCACTTCCTTAGCTCCACATACGCGTCCTCTCGCTGTCCATCTCGAATCCCGAACTCAAACGTCGGCTTCATCGGAGAATTGGGCGGACTAGGTTGTCGGCTTCGTGCCGAAGATGATCTACGTCGAGGTTTCACAAGTTCAAGCTCCAACTTCACCAAGTTGTGAAACTTGTGAAGAAAACACCCAAAACAACTTGGCAAGAGGTAGAGGGTGAAAAAATAGGAGGTGGGTTCACTTTGGAATTGGATTTCTCACTTTAGATCTCAAGTTGCCATTGATGGCATCAAGTTTTCTATCTTGAAGAAGAAGATGAAGAAGAAGAAGGAATATGATAAGTGTTTTTTTTAAAATAAAAAATAATTCAATACTTATCATAAGCTAACCATAGTTGAGTGTAGAGAATAGACCATAGTTACTTGGATGGGTTAGGGTTAAGCATGAAGACAAGAATGGTTAAGAAGTCAAAGCTTCATGAAGCTTCAACTAAAAACAAACATAGCCACCATTCTTATCTAAATCTTTTCCAAATAAATAAATGAACAAATAAATAAATAAATGAATATGCAAAACCCTAATTATCAAATTAACTATGGTTTAATTCTATACACTTAACTAAATTATCAAGCATCATCAAACATGATACAAATATGTGCACAAAAGTATATCACATATACTTCTTGCACATCAAGTGAGAAAATCCATATAAAGTGAACTAATACTAGCTAATGCAAAGTAATATATCAAATATATAATTATACATTAAATCATTAAATCAACACTTGACTTAACGATCCGGTCATATCGCATATAACCGACTAGTATCCTATGTATCGGCTTATCGAATCAATCGTTGATTCGATATCTAGGTTATATCGAATATAACCATTCGATACATTCATCGCGAGAATGGAATATGGTATCACATACACGCATTATTCTCGGTCCTGCACATATCTCATATGCGCTCCTATTTCGTTTCGCTTGAGCCAGGAAACCTCTGTGTAGGACTCTAAAGACTCGTCAATACGCTGGTAGCAGATGATGATCATATCAAGCACCTACAAGCCGCAAGCGGTCTGCTAAACGTAACGGCCATCCGGGTATTGAGCGATCAGAAGATCGACGAGCTAGCCCGCTCACACTCCAGTGAATCCAACCAGTAACACTTACCGTACAGTCCGGTCTGTTCGTCTGATATGTCGCATATCAAGTCTAGGGGTGGTATACGTCAGACCCCAATAACCGATAAGTCGTGCCGATGTGAGGCTCATAACGGGTCGAGAAACTACTGGTAACACTTACCAGCAAATCTCTGATCAGCCCTGGCCAGGGACTTCCCTGTTACGGCCAATCAAGCACAGCGCAACATCAACCCCCAATACCGGGAGAGACGAAACCCCTCCTATCGCTCATTGCCTCCATGTGACTCGGGACTGTACCCAAAGACCACCGTTTTGCACGCCCTCATGGACGTGGTAAGGTGGAGATCAAAGCACAGTGGGAATCACACAAGACTCTATGACGATCTCGGGTCTACAGACTAACCTGTACAAGTGTCACCTGAGAACCGCCATCTGACGTGAGGTATAATACCATCTGGGAGTTCTCGGCGAGTCCGTCCATTGTACCCAGTCTCCACTGAGCACCCGTATACCATCTCTGATGTCAAACACCAATGGATATGGGATCATCCACCGCCCATCTCATGGGTCGAGAAGCGTATACGCTAGTCTACACTGGTATATCGATGCCCCGTCTCGATACACCCACGACTAGGGACCATGAAGGATGTACTTATGGACTACCATGTCCCCACTAGTATGATCTGCATCATAGTCCAGGTAGTCAAGTACACATCCTAAGGGCTTTATCAACATGTAACTATAAGACAGTTTAAAGAGACAAGTGTACATGTTAAGATAAAGAGTAACCAGATAGCATACTATCATATCGAGCAAGAAAGTCATCTCTATATATGTCTAAGCATCCAATATAATATACATCATCTGTACAATACTGGCCTCTAGGGCATACATACAACTAACAATCTCCCACTTGCACTAGGGCCAGCTGCTGTAGTATCGCATACCGAGCATCCCGAAGAGTCTCTCAAACTGTATCTGGGGAATGGCCTTCGTGAGTGGATCCGCCGTGTTGTTCTTCGTGTCAACCCTCCTGACCTCGATCTCCCGGCGATCAACTATCTCCCGGATCAGGTGATACCGCCTCAGAATATGCCTGGAAGCTGATGGGACCTGGGTTCCTTGGACAAAGCCACCGCTCCATTGTTATCGCAATACAAAGGTATTGGATGCTCAATGGATGGAACCACTCCAAGTTCAGTAATGAACTTCTTGATCCAGACAGCTTCTTTAGCAGCATCGTTGGCAGCGATGTATTCAGCCTCCATCGTCGAGTCTGCCACGGTTTCCTGCTTGGAACTCTTCCAGCTAACCGCCCCTCCGTAAAGGGTAAAGACAAAGCCCGACTGCGACTTAGAGTCGTCCTTATCACTCTGGAAGCTCGAATCGGTAAAGGACTCCACTTGAAGTTCTCCGTTACCATACACCAAGAGCATCTCTTTAGTCCTTCGCAAGTACTTGAGAATGCTCTTTACAGCTGTCCAGTGATTCTCTCCAGGATCAGCTTGATACCTGCTCACTACACTTAGTGAGTATGCAACATCGAGTCTGGTACATAGCATCGCATACATGATAGAGCCTACAGCTGAAGCATAGGGTATCCCTTGCATGCGAGCTCTCTCCAAATCAGTCTTGGGAGACATCTCTTTGGAGAGAGCGACTCCAGAGATCGTGGGTAAGTTCCCACGCTTGGATTCTTCCATACTAAACCTCTTTAGTATGGTGTCAATGTACCTGGATTGGGACAATCCCAGTATCCTTTTGGATCTATCTCTATAGATCCTTATCCCCAATATGCAGGAGGCATCACCAAGATCTTTCATTGAGAATCTTTGTGATAAGAAGAGCTTGACCGATTGCAGCATAGGAATATCATTTCCTATCAAGAGTATGTCGTCCACGTACAATACGAGGAAGACAACCTTACTCCCTGCCACCTTCTTGTAAATACAAGGTTCATCTGGGTTTTTGACGAAATCAAACTCTTTGATAACGACGTCAAAGCAGATGTTCCAACTCCGCGATGCTTGCTTTAATCCATAAATGGATTTAAGCAGCTTGCACACCTTCCCGCTGCTCCCACTGTCTACGAAGCCCTCTGGCTGAGTCATGTACACACACTCTTCTAAATCACCATTTAGAAAGGCGGTCTTAACATCCATTTGCCAGATTTCGTAATCATGATATGCAGCGATGGCAAGCATGATCCGGATGGATTTAAGCATAGCCACTGGAGAAAAGGTTTCGTCATAGTCCACACCTGGTCTTTGGCGAAAACCTTTTGCAACAAGTCTAGCTTTGAAAGTCTCCACTTTCCCATCTACACCAAGTTTCTTCTTGAAGATCCACTTGCTCCCGATGGGTTTTACCCCTTCAGGAGCAACTTCCAAAGTCCATACTTTGTTGGTGTACATGGATTCCATCTCGGACCGCATAGCATCCAGCCATTTCACTGAGTCCCTACTCGTGATGGCCTGCTCGAAGCTAGTTGGGTCATCATCCTCCATGATGCAATCCTCGCTCCCACCATCCATGAGAAAACCGTAGTATCTCTCAGGTGGGCGAGGAACCCTACTAGATCGGCGGAGAGGCTGAGGTTCATTGGGAACTACTGAATCTTCTGGTTCAACCAAATCTTCTGTTGTAGTCTGTATTGCTGGAACCTCTTCCAGTTCTACCTCCTTGCCACTAATCTCTTTTTCAAGAAATTCCTTTTCTAAAAAGGTGGCATGTCGAGAAACAAACACCTTTTGTTTCTCGGTGTGGTAGAAGATATACCCGCGCGAATGTTTGGGATATCCAATAAACTTACACAGAATGGACCTTGCCGCGAGTTTGTCCGGATTTTGCGTTTTTACATATGCCGGACAACCCCATATCTTAACATAATTAAGACATGGTCTCTTTCCTTTCCATATCTCATATGGAGTGGTTGGCACGGTTTTGGTGGGAACCATATTCAATAGATCTATAGCTGTTTCCAGTGCATATCCCCAGAAGGAAATAGGTAACTCAGCTGTGCTCATCATAGAGCGCACCATATCCAATAGGGTGCGGTTCCTCCGTTCTGATACACCGTTGTGCTGTGGTGTATATGGAGGAGTCAGCTGAGAGAGAATCCCATTCTCTTTTAGGAAGTCCAGGAATTCATTGCTTAAGTATTCTCCTCCTCGATCAGATCGAAGGATTTTAATACTTTTTCCGGTTTGGTTCTGACTTCTTGTTTATATTCTCTAAATTTCTCAAAAGCTTCTGATTTGTGTTTCATCAGGAACACATATCCGAATCTAGAGAGATCGTCAGTGAATGTAATGAAGTACGAAGAACCATCCCTGGCATGTGTAGACATGGGACCGCATACATCACTATGTATCAGTCCCAAGAGTTCGGTAACTCTTTCTCCGTGTCCCGTAAACGGAGCTTTGGTCATCTTGCCTTTGAGACATGATTGGCAAGTGTCATAAGATGAAAATTCAAACGGATTTAAATATCCATCCTTATGCAACTTAGCTAATCGTGTCGCATTGATGTGACCCAGTCTACAATGCCACAAGAAGGATTCGTTCAGTTCTGAACTCTTCCACTTGTGTGTGTTTGTTATACTCAGAACTGTTGATTGATTTAGAACATAAATGCCATTGCACAACGTGCCTGATCCAACCAACTTTTGGTTACGGAAAATGTTCATAACATTATCCTGTAATACAAAATTATATCCCTCTTTACTCAATAAAGAAACCGATATAATGTTGCATATCAGGTTCGGCATGTAATAGCATTCGTTCAGAACCAATGCATTACCAGTTGGTAATACAAGGTGATATTCCCCGACAGTCTTAGCTGCAACAATTGCACCATTTCCAACTCTAATGTCTTTATCACCTTCTCCAAGTTCTCTACCTTTTCTAAGCCCATGTAACTGATTACATATATGGGATCCTGACCCGGTATCTAATACCCAGGACGTAGGGCAAATGGAGAAACAGTTCTCTGTAACGAACACACCCGAAGAAAATGCATCATCATGTACTTTCTTCAATCGGGTGGCATGGGAATCCTGGTATTCCCCTATATCCTGTTCAGTCCTATAACTCTTATAGGAAAGAACGGAACCAACGTTCCCCAGCACAGTATAACATGCGGGTTCGGTCAATACATCCATATTATTATCTTTATTAGGGCATGAAATGGTCGCTACCTGGAGAGAGAGAGAAGAAAACACTTTAGCGTATGCTCGTGCAAGATCAGATTGGTTATTATCTTATCTAATCAGGATGACTCCCACTGCTTTTTATCAAATCTTCCTTCAAACCCTAAAAGGAAAGACTAGCCGGGATTAATTACACACTACAAGTTCGCCAATCTTTCAGCCAGGCCAGTGTCGGTACTTTGAGGGAGGTCCCCCGTGCTTTCGCACGAACCTAATTAATGTAAACCTCGTTTTCCCAGAGGCGTAACCTCGTTAACACCTTTCTAGACACCTACTTGATCGGCTAATTGTAATATGTAAAACTCTCCCAGGAGTAACTCTTACTCGCAGCGGGTATCGGGATCCAACTATCTCATAGAAGGTATGCAATCTCATTGCAAATTTCAACACTTGAAATTCCCGATAATATTTTGCCCCTAGCGTCCTATGACCTTGACGCAGGCCAACAAACCATAGTGCGCTAGTCAAGTTCAACCCGTCATTTCCTGATTGAATTAAACCTACCCGTACGACCCTTGACGCAGGCCAACAAAGTCGCACGACTACCCTAATCCAATCTGCATCATATGCATAAGCAGGTAAATACTAGTTAGCTACCGCACACTACGCCTTGACGCAGGACAACAAACGTAGCACGAATACTAACTACTACTTATCTGAAATGACGGAGGGCTACGACAGGTTTTTCTGAAAACCTATTGCGTAATGAACTTGATATCGTTGTAGAATCAAATGAAGTTTTGAAATGGAGTGATTTTGAGGCTTTTCTAGTTTTGCTAAAGGGGTCACTCCCGGTGAAGGGATCGTCGGCCCTTTCCTCGTCGAATGAGGTGCGGGATATATCATATATATCACTGTGCAAAGAAAAACTCAAAAACAATCAAAAGCAAACCGAGTATGTAGCATCTGCCAGTTATTGCTAAAGGAGTCACTCCCGGTGAAGGGATCTCGGTCCATTCCTCATCGAATAAGGTGCAGGGTATATCATATATACCGCTATGCAAAGCAAGAACTGTAGCTACCCCCTTTTTATTTAAAATTTGATTCTACAACATCTTAGGTTTCTTTTCTTTCATTAATCACATTAATGAAGTCCCATCATTTAAATACCTAGACATCACAGATAGATATGACGTACACTTATGCCATCCGCATTCGCCTCGATGTCCCCTCATGCACCGTTAGGTTAGGTAACTAACGACAGAGCAGGGCAGGGCTAGTGCGGGTGCAAAACATAAGTAACGTCTATATAATATATCATATATACTATATACTGTATCTATCACAGAACATCACATGATCACATCACAAATATCGCGGCAGAAGAAACATATGAAACATTGGATATACTAGGACGTCCGTGTTTTCAATACGAGCCAGTATAAAACACGGATTCCACGGTCGTGATGAATAGCCAATCCCACACCCCTGGACCCCTACGAGAGCGGCAAGCAACCCTACCAATTCTAGGGTTAGGAGACCCGGACTCGACTCCTCGAGATGGTCTCCCACTGAACCCTAGAACCCGGTTACTTGTGCTCCCCTCCTTGGGTCTATCCTAATGCGGAAAAGTAAATAATATACAAAAGGTGACGACTTCCGCAACCTGAAAGTGCCCCAATAAAAGAATATTACATACAAGTTTTTACATGAATGAAAATGAAAAACACTCATCTCACATAAAAACCCCCGGCTATTCAAACACGACGATCCAATATAACATATCCAGCAACACATAACATTACATGTCATCAACGTAAGTAAGTATGCATACCCCAATTGTCGTTGACGTATAGCAACGAAACCGGCGATATGAACATACTACACTTACGGTCACAGAAAAGAAAGTGTAAAACTACAACAGTTGGAATCCGCAACCTATTTAGACATCACATGCCTAATCAAATGAAATACTTAGACATCACATGCCTAACAGTTATAAACCCCGCATTTTAGTCTCATTATCGAAAACTCTTTTCAATATCAAGTGAAACTAAACCGCTAGATTTATAACATTCATTCAGTTATCTCATAACTGTTTGTGAATTCCAATTATTGTATCACATTCCAGATAAACAGAAAATGTTAAACTTTCCGATCGAACAGTCGAATACCCAAGTTTTCCCGATACAGCTCAACACATGAAATAAGTCTAACAACATTCAGTTCGTGCCTCAGTACCAACGGTCCAGCCGTAGAAGGGTCAAGCCAACGCCTCACATGTGGCACGCCGTACTGCCCCAAACCCGAAGGTTCAAAGGGCAGTTCAAGACGGTCACATAATCGAGTTAAGGTTTGTTGTCTTCTAGAGGGTCCATCGCGTTACTTGCACTACTTAGAACGTCGTTAAACTACGGAAAAATCCAACACTTGGAAATTTCCCGACAGGGGAAAAATTGGGTATTTATATCCGGTCGAACTTTTTAACATATTCTAAAATTTATCCGGAAAACCACATAGACAAAATCTGATACTCCGATCGAAACACCGAATCCCCAAAACAATCCCAGAAAATTCAACTCTTGAATAAATATTAAAAATTCCCATAAAACTCAGCACCAGAAAAGAGGAATTACTATGCAAAAATTATTGCGCATTGTGAACAGTAGGCGGCGGAACCGCGGCAGAAGCCATGCTTCTGCCGCGTTTCCGCGGCGGTTTAGACGTATCATGAGCTCATTTTGCACCATAATTCTTATATCTTCATGCTGATATTTTTAAGAATTTTTAATATGGAAAAATCCCATTTTTTAGAAAAAGTCCAGAGAGCAATATTTGAGTTGGGGTTTCGGGTCGATCGGACTTCAAACTCCGTCTAGACTTCGCCTAAGGCTCTAGCTAGGCTCTGATACCACTGTAGGGTTCCTAGGCACACTATAGAGGTCTCACAAGGCATCAACCATGCCAATTTCAAATTTTATGGGTGCCGAGAAACCCTAATACGGATCGTTAACTAGAAATTTAGGCGAAAAACGGAACTAGTTAACATCTTAACTAAAGGAGAGAGGCTACAACCTTTGTAGATCCGGTTCTCCACTTCCTTAGCTCCACGTACGCGTCCTCTCGCTGTCCATCTCGAATCCCGAACTCAAACGTCGGCTTCATCGGAGAATTGGGCGGACTAGGTCGTCGGCTTCGTGCCGAAGATGATCTACGTCGAGGTTTCACAAGTTCAAGCTCCAACTTCACCAAGTTGTGAAACTTGTGAAGAAAACACCCAAAACAACTTGGCAAGAGGTAGAGGGTGAAGAAATAGGAGGTGGGTTCACTTTGGAATTGGATTTCTCACTTTAGATCTCAAGTTGCCATTGATGGCATCAAGTTTTCTATCTTGAAGAAGAAGATGAAGAAGAAGAAGGAATATGATAAGTGTTTTTTTTAAAATAAAAAATAATTCAATACTTATCATAAGCTAACCATAGTTGAGTGTAGAGAATAGACCATGGTTACTTGGATGGGTTAGGGTTAAGCATGAAGACAAGAATGGTTAAGAAGTCAAAGCTTCATGAACCTTCAACTAAAAACAAACATAGCCACCATTCTTATCTAAATCTTTTCCAAATAAATAAATGAACAAATAAATAAATAAATGAATATGCAAAACCCTAATTATCAAATTAACCATGGTTTAATTCTATACACTTAACTAAATTATCAAGCATCATCAAACATGATACAAATATGTGCACAAAAGTATATCACATATACTTCTTGCACATCAAGTGAGAAAATCCATATAAAGTGTAGGGTTCCTAGGCACTCTCAAGAACTCTCACAAGGCATCAACCATGCCAATTTCAAATTTTGCGAGTGCCGAGAAACCCTAATACGGATCGTTAACTAGAAATATAGGCTATGCGATGCAACTAGTTAACAAATTAACTAAAAGAACGGAAATACAACCTTTGTAGATCCGGTCCTCTACCTCCATAGCTCCGCAATGAATTCTCCTCGCTGTCCAAATGGAAACCCGGGCTCTAGCATCGGCTTCATCGGAGAAATGGGCGGGCAAGGTCGTCGGCTTCGTGCCGAAGATGATCTACGTCGAGGCATCGCTAGATCAAGCTCCCACTTCACCAAGTCATGAAAACTTGTGAAGAAAACACCCTATACTACTTGGCAAGAGGTAGAGGATGAAGAAATGGGAAGTGGGTTCACTTTAGAATTGGATTTCTCACTTGTTTTCTCAAGTTGCCATTGTTGTAGCAAGCTTTCTTCATGTGATGAAGAAGAAGAAGAAGAAAGAATGAATATGATAAGTCAATTTAAATTGAAAAGAAAAATGAATACTTATCATAATCAAACCATGGTCAAGTGTAGAGAATGAATCATGGTTAAGTGGAATGGTTAGGGTTAAGCATGAGACAAAATGGTCACTTAGTCAAAGCTTCATGAAGTTTCAACAACAAACAAAGTTAGCCACCATTTTTCTCTTTATGCTTTTCATTTTCCAAAAAGAATAAATAAATAAATATATATATAAGAAAATGAAAACCCTAACCATTACACAACCATGGTTTAATCTTTACACAAACCCAAGTTATCATGCATCATCAAACATGATACAAACTTGTGCACAAAAACATATCACATATATAATGTGCACAAACAAGTGAGAAAATGCATTTAAAGTGAACCAATACTAGTTAATGCAAAGTAATATATCAAATATATAATTATGCATTAAATCATTAAATCAACACTTGATTCAATGATCCGGTCATGTCGCACACAACCGACTAGTATACAATGTATCGTTTTATCGAATCAATCCTTGATTCGATAACTAGGTTATATCGCATATAACCATTCGACACATTCATCGCGAGAATGGAATACGGTATCACATACACGCATTATTCTCGGTCCCGCACATATCTCATATGCGCTCCTATTTCGTTTCGTTTGAGCCAGGAAACCTCTGTGTAGGACTCTAAAGACTCGTCAATACGCCGGCAGCAGGTGATGATCATATCAAACACCCACAAGCCGCAAGCGGTCTGCTAAACGTAACGGCCACCCGGGTATTGAGCGATCAGAAGATCGACGAGCAAGCCCGCTCATACTCCTGTGAATCCAACCAGTAACACTTACCGTACAGTCCGGTCTGATCGTCTGATATGTCGCATATCTCGCCTAGGGGTGGTAAACGTCAGACCCCAATAGCTTGATAAGTCGTGTCGATATGAGGCCTATAACAGTTCGAGAAACTACTGGTAACACTTACCAGTAAATCTCAGCAACCCTGGCCAGGGATTTCCGGTTATAGCCAATCGAACACAGCGCAACATCAACTCCCTATACCGGGAGAGACGAATCCCCTCCTATCGCTCATTGCCTCCATGTGATTCGGGACTGTACCCAAAAACCACCGTTTTGCACGCCCTCTTGGACGTGGTAAGATGGAAATCAAAGCACAGTGGGAACCACACAAGACTCTATGACGATCTCGAGTCAACAGACTACTCTGTACCAGTGTCACCTGAGAACTGCCATCTGACGTAAGGTATAATACCATCTGGGAGTTCTCGGCGAGTCCGTCCAGTGTACCCAGTATCCACTGAGCACCCGTATATCATCTCTGATGTCAAACACCAATGGATATGGGATCATCCATCACCCATCTGTATGGGTCGAGAAGGTATACGCTAGTCTACTCTGGTATATCGATGCCCCGTCTCGATATACCCACGACTAGGGACTTTGAAGGATGTACTTATGGACTACCATGTCCCCACTAGTATGATCCGCATCATAGTCCAGGTAGTCAAGTACTCATCCTAAGGGCTTTACCAACATGTAACAGAGAGACTATCAGTGTATACGTTAAGGTAAAGATCAACCAGATAGCATACTATCATGTCGAGCAAGAAAGTCCTCCCTATATATGTCCAAGCATCCACTACAATATACATCCTATGTATAGTAATGGCCTCTAGGGCATACATATAACTAACAATCTTCCACTTGCACTAGGGCCATCTGTAGCAGTGGTTGCAGTATCTCATACTCAACCATCCCATAAAAATCTCTCTCTAGGAATAGGCCTTCGTGAGTGGATCCGCCGTGTTGTCCTTTGAGTCTACTCTCCTAACCTCGATCAACCTGGAGATCAACCATCTCCATGATCAGGTGATACTGCCTTAGAATATGTCTGGATCACTGATGGGACCTGCATTCCTCGGCATAAGCCACAACTCAATTGTCTCACAATGGTAGGAACGTAGTTCATCTCATGAACCAATATACATCCAGACAGCCTCTTTGGTAGCATCTTAAGTAGCGATGTATCCAGCTTTTATCGTCTAGTATGTCACGGTATCTAGCTTGGAACTCTTCCAACATACCGTCCCTTTACTGAGGGTAAAGATAATGCCTGCGACTGACATTCAGTCGTCTTTATCACCCTGGAACCCTTCCAGTGATTCTCCCCAGGATCGATTGATACCATCTCACTACAACTAGTGAGAATCCTAACATCCATTTAGATCTATCTCATAGATCCAAAACTTATGATTTAGTAGGTATTACTTTGATCCTATATGGAGAATCATTGTGATAAGTGGAGATTGACCGAGCGTAGCATAGGATACTCCTTTCTTATCAAGAGTATGTCATCCACGTACTCTACGAGGATCATCACCATACTCCCTACTACCTTTTTGTTTATACAAGGTTCATCTACCATTTTGATGATGTCAAACTCTTTGACTAACACATCAAAACAGATGTTCCAACTCCGCGATACCTGCTTTATCCTATAAAGCATCTTGTACACGTTTCCGCTGCTCCCACTGTCTACGAAGCCCTCTGGCTGTGTACTTATAGACGTTCTCTTCTAAAACATCTTTTAGAAAAGCAGTCATGACACCCAACTGCCAGATATCGTAGTCGTGGTATGTAGCCGTGGCAAGTAGGATCTGGATGGACTTAAGCATAGCCACTTGAAAAGGTTTCATCATTATCCACGCCTGGTCGATGACGAAAAAGCTTTAACAAGTCTAGCTTTGAAAGTCTCAACTTTTCCATGTACACCAAGTAATCTTCTCAAGATATACTTGCTCCTGATGGGGATTTAACCCTTCAGATATAGAAACCAAAGTCCATACTTTGTTGGTGTACATGGAATCCATCTCAGATCGCTAAGCATCCAGCCATTCTTACAGAGTCCCACTCCTGATGGCCAGCTCGAAACTAGTTGGGTCATCATCTCATGATGCAATCCTCGCTCCCACTGTCATAGAGAAACAGAAGTATCTCTCAGGTGGGTGAGAAACCCTACTAGATCGGCGGAGAGGCTGAGGTTCGTTGGTATCTACTGAATCCTTTGGTTCTATCAAATCATCATTCGCAGTTTGTATAGCTGGAACCTTTCCAGTTCTACATAACAGATCTTGCCCCGAGCTTGTCCGGATTTTGCTTTTAGACATAGGCCGGACAACCCCAAATCTTAACTAACTTAAGAGATGGGCTCTTCCCTTTCCATATCACATATGAAGTGGTAGGCAACTGATTTGATTTGAACCCATTCAATAGGTATGCAGCTTCTCAAGTGCATAACCCCCTAAAAGGAAACAGGTAACTCAGTAGTACTCATCATAGAGCACACCTTATCACATAGGGTGTGATTTCTCCGCCCCGATATACCATCGTGCTATGGTGTATACGGAGGAGTAATGCTGAGAGAGAATCTCATTCTCCTTTAGAAAAGTCCAAGAATTTCGTGCTCAAGTATTCTCCTCCCTAATCTCATCATAGGATATAATACTTTTACCCGTTTTGGTTCTCTACTTCTAACTTATATTCTGTGAATCTCTCAAAAGGTTCGGACTTGTGTTTCAACAAGAACATATGTCTGAATCTAAAGAGATTATCATAGAATGTAATGAAGTATAAAGAACCGGTCTTGGCAAGTGTAGACTGGGGACCTACATACATCAACATGTATCATCCCAAGAGTTCACTAACTCTTTCTCTGTTTCCAGTAAACGGAGCTATGGTGTCACGACCCGAAAGTACGGAACATGACCGGCACTTGAGCTACAAACGTCTCGAGGCATACGTAATCTAAGTAAACCGAAAACCCAGAAATCCAAACCAAGAAAATAGTAGAGTGCAGGAAAAACCAACTTAAAGCAAGTAGTTTCAATAGCATAAGCCGAATTATGCGGTTTTTTTAAAAACATCAAAATTTTACTGAAAATTTCGGCAGAGTCTCCTTTGTAAATACTGGCCCCCAAACGGGATACAACATGAATAGTATACGAAATCAATAAAAAGGCATCCCCAAGCGAGAGCTAGCTCTTCGTCAATCGACGGTCACAACCACACAAGCAATATAATATACAACGCCAACGGCGAAGATCAAAACTCAAAAGGAAACTCAAAACCTCCAGAAATCCACAGAAATAAAACGCGCGACTCTAAGGTCGAAAGAATAACATCACGGGTCTCTACCTCAAAAAAAATAAATACATGTTTGGTTGATGGAACTTCTAGATACAACAGAGTAATAATATACAAGTTATATAATGGGGGGTACGATACAAGTAAACCCACCTACTAGCCAATCACCCGAAGGAAACTATGCCCGCAAGCCGTAAAGAAACCTGTACGGCAAACCTGCAAGAAACTGGGGCACAACGGGGGTGAGTTGCCAACTCGTGAATAGAAAAACATCTACGCACAGAAATCGCATAAATAACGCAATCCTAGGTCAATGATCATAATATATCCTCAAATATATGAATAACACGTAGCCTATAACAAGGTTAGGGTAAATATCTAACCCGAGTGTAATCTCATATGCCTGTGTCAGTGCCTCAGGTAGCAATATATCATTTGGATGATGTATGAATGCATAAAACAGAATGCATGTACTGAATAAAACTGGTTTCATAAATCAGTGAGATTTCTGTATTTTAAAAGAAATGAGATACCATATATGAAATCAGCATAAAACAGTGCCCAGCATCGACACAAAACAAGTGTCCAAATATCTCGATATCTCTGTGTCACAATTTATGTACCTCAAGTCTCAATCTCAATGTCTCAATCATAATATCTAGGGCGCCGTCAGTCCAGACCGGCCCCTACCATACATCTCAAGACCACGACGATATCCTCCGGACATCCGACGCGTCGGGTAATATCACCGGTAGGTAGTGCTCCCCTGCCGGGCTCACATCGTCATCATCACGCGCTTCTTGCCCCGGGGTACCTTACCGGGTCCACCATGTACCCGAAACGGTTCATCCGTCTCCTCGAATCGGGTCTCGAAATCCATCAACAAACTCATGGTGGACGACTCATACATCATTGGAAAACCGCACTTTTTATTTTAAAAAGAGAGAAATCAGTTCATATAAGTTTTTGCGGTTTTCCTCCAAATCCAGAAAATCTCATGGAAATCCGAATCCAAAACCTCAATAACACGTAAAATAGTGAATATATGCATGAGAATCCATGAATGCGGCATAACAATGAATAACAGTATGCATGAAGTAGCAGGTAATAACTATAATGTCTAAACTAACATATAAGGCAAGTACACTAATATCATGTCTAACTATCAGCTAACAGGCTACGTCAAGCCATAATATTTTCTAAGGTGTACGTGACATGGCAATTACCGATGAAGATGTGTGTGAGCCGGCAATTAAGTGTACGTGGTACATACGCATCATCGGTAATGGTGCTGGTGTCCTAACAGCATGATATCAATAATGGAGTATGAAACATAAAATAAGCATGCGATGCGAAGCGGACCACAAAAATGAGCGGGAGCTGAGAACTAGACGCAACTATAACTAATCTGCATTAATCTAATATCAGTCCTACAAATGGTGCCTTTTGAAATAACACGAATCATGGGGTTTTGAAAATAGAGGCTACGGTGTTTTTATGAAAAGATACGTCTTTTGAAATATCCGTAGGATCCCTTGGGCTTTCTTTAAAAATGCCCACGACTCGTTAGTTTTTGAAATAGGTAAGAAGTCTAATCCAATCTAACAACTACACTAAACTATACGGCTGAACTAACAAGCTGAACTACAGGTAAGGAAACCGCCTAACATCTGAGTCGATACATATACATACCTGTATATATATATTAGTCGGTGATCCCGCCTCAATAATATCATATCCGATACCATATCTATAATCAGGCATCCCAAGTCAAGAGTGCGGATCAATCATCAATATAGCTCGTACGTAAATCCGTCGTACGGCATCCCAATCTGGGTACGGGTCAAAGTCACATCAATCACACTATTCATTTGGTATCTTCTTTATCAAATATCATGATCCGGAATAATGTCCTACGTCTAGTACAATATTGATGCCATCTATGTATGCATGCGGGTGTAAGAATTACTACGTCAGAAGACCCGCTAAAAAATCATGTCGTATCTCAATACGACCCAAATCACGTCACCGATCTCCTGGCCTCAAGCCCAATCTCATCGACTCATCTCAAATTCCAAACACTATCCTCAAATCCAGTATATGAACACATAGTCCCATACCCATGTGAACACATAAATATATATTCCCATACACGCACATATGAAATAAGGAATGTATGCAAGTATGTATGTGTGTATGTGTAGTGCAACACTACCCTAGGGTTCGCAACACTAAAGTAATCCAACACACCAATATCCATCCTAAGCATCGTTATTAATCCCAAATAACATATAATAATTGTTGGTGTGTATACGCATCCGTATACACCACCACGGACGGCGGGGGTGCTATACGCCATCCACCCGACTTCTCCCCGTAGATATAAATCTACTCACCTGGTCCTCGCTCACCGGTGCCGACGTCGCCACGCGCTTGCTTGTCGTCTCGAAGTCCACATGGGGTACCTACATATCATAACGCATCGTATTGCATTAAAACCAAATTCGAAATCGAAACGGCATACGAAGATCAAATCGACATGCGTATCACGCATAGGTCAAAACCTATCGCCTACGCAGGCAAGAATAGCCAAACCAACCCTCGATGTCGATGTACAAACGTCAAACCATCGAGAAAAACCCAAACACTCTCATTTGCGCATTCACGAACACTAATTATAATATAAAATAGGTTAAAATTCACAAAAACCCCAAATTCACCTTAAAAGCCATTTTTCCGAAAATCTAGCAAGCAAAAATTACCCGTTTTAGTACAAAACTCGACGTTTAAACAAATCTAGTGGCCATAATACTTATTAAATATCTTAAATAAGTCATAAAAACAATTTCCATAATTTAATCCCAATAAATTTCATTAACCCCAAAATTCTAGTTTACAATATACCCAAATTTTAACAATTTTATAGCAAAAATGCACAAACAACAATTTAGCTTGGATTTCCATGAACTAAAAGCATTAAACCACTCAATATAATATTTATAATGACATGGAACCTTAATTAGAATTTTATCTCACCAAAATATAATTATTTTAAAAACCTAGTTTACAATTTATATAATTATCACAATTTAAATCAATAAATATGCAAACTAGCAACTTAATTTGATTTAGCATAACCTAATATGTCAAATACATCACACAACCATAATCTCACAACCCAAAACCCCAATTTGAATTCAAGCCCCTCTCTTGAATTTCAAATCATGCACTTAGAACTAATTAAAAACCTATTTAAACATATAATTAAGCTAACCTAAGGCAATTAACAACAATTTAAGTGAAATGTTAGAATTATACCTCATGATCAAGAGATCAAACATGAATCTAGCACCAAAATCTTGGCCTCCAAAATGAAAACTTTTCACTAAGAACCATGCTAAAGAAGATGAGGGAAAATGGGTAGGAGTCGGATTTGGATTTTAGCTTGATTTTTGATGGAATTTGGACATTTTTTTGAGGGGAAATGAGGTGGGGTTTTGGGGAAAAATTCTGGACAGCAAGAAGGAGGGATCTCAGCTGCAAGTAGGGGAAAGAGGAGAGAGAGGGAGGTGGGGAAAATGATATCTAGTCAACCTAGTCAAAGTCCACTCTCATTTCTACATTTCCTCTTTTCTTTTCTTTTCTTTTCTTTTGCAAAACAAGTAGGGACAAGAGAGGGGGGCTGCTGAATTCAGCCAAGGGGGAGGGAAAATGGGGGTGTGTGAGTGTGGGTATGGGTGTGGGGTGATGGAAAATGATAAATACTATACCCCAAACATCCATTTACGCTAAAAAAAGCCTTTTTTCTTCAATAATTTCTAAACCGTTTTGGCAAATAATTTCGTTCCAAAAACCATATGATAAAATTTTATTTAATGTTTTATGATGTACAAAATTTGTTTCAACTCATTCCAATTTGTAATTTTCCCTAATTAAATGTATTAGTGACGGCTTAAAATAATAATAAAATAATATTTTTTCAGAAAATTTGAAATTTCACCAGCGGCTCAATAAACACCAAATAAGAGCTATTACATAGCTAGAATATGTATATTTAATTTTTATAATAAGATATTTGTATTTTGACTTTTTACAGAAAACCCCCTTATTTTACCGATTTTCCGAAATTTCACCGAAACGATTTTCAAAACGTTACATATGGTCATCTTGTCTCTGTGATATGACTGGCAAGTCTCATAAGATGTAAATTCAAACTGATTTAAATATGCATCTAAAAATGTAACTTCAGCTAGTCGGGTCGCATTGATATGACCTAGTCTACAATGCCTCAAGAAGGATTCGTTCATTTCTGAACTCTTCCACTTTTGTGTGTTCCGTATACTAAAAGAACTGTAGTTTGATTTAGAACATTAATGCTTTTAGATAACGTGCCTGGACCGATCAACTTTTGATATAGGAAATGTTCAAAACATTATCCAACAATACAAAATTTTATCGTTTCTTTACTAATAAAGAGACAGATATGATTTTGTATATCAGGTTCGGTATCTAATAACATTCGTTCAGAATCAATGTATTTGTAATACAGGGTGACAGTGACCAACAGACTTGGCTGCAACACTTGCCCCGTTTTCTGCCTCATGAAACTTATCACCCGTTCTCAGTTCTCTACCTAGCTGTAGCCCTATGTAACATATTACATATCTGGGATCCTGATCTGGTATCACATACCCAGGACGTAGAGGGTATAGAGAAACAGTTCTGTGTAAAGAACACACCCGAAGACGATGCATCAGCATGCACTTTCTTCGTTTGGGCGGCACGGGAAATCTGGTATTCCCTAATTTCCTGCTCTGTCTTATAACAATTATAAGTTGGAGCGGGATCAACGTTCCCCAGCTCAGTATAACAAGTGGGTTCGGTTAATAATCCGTATTATTATCTTGATTAAGGCGTGATATGGTCGCTACCAGGAGAGAGAGAGAAGAAAACACTCAGCGTGCGGTCTTGCAAGATCAGATTAGTTATTTATTTTATCTAATCAGGATGGCTCCCACTGTTTTTATCAAGTCTTCCTTCAAACCCTAAAAAGAAAGACTAGCCGGGATTAATTACACACTACAAGTTCGCCAATCTTTCAGCAAGGCCAGTGTCGGTACTTTGAGGGAGGTCCCCCGTGCTTTCGCACGAACCTAATTAATGTAAACCTCGTTTTTCCAGAGTCGTAACCTCATTAACACCTTTCTAGACACCTACTTGATCGGCTAATTGTAATGTGTAAAACTCTCCCAGGAGTAACTCTTACTCGCAGCGGGAATCGGGATCCAACTATCTCATAGAAGGTATGCAATCTCATTGCAAATTTCAACACTTGAAATTCCCAATAATATTTTGCCCCTAGCGTCCTATGACCTTGACAGAGGTCAACAAACCATAGGCTGCTAGTCAAGTTCAACCCGTCATTTCCTGATTGAATTAAACCCACCCGCACGGCCCTTGACAAAGGCCAACAAGGTCGCACGACTACCCTAATCCAATCTGCATCATATGCATAAGCAGATAAGCACCAGTTAGCTACCGCACACTGCGTCTTGACAAAGGCCAACAAACGCAGCACGAATACTAACTACTACTTATCTGAAATGACGGAGGGCTACGACAGGTTTTTCTGAAAACCTATTGCGTAATGAACTTGATATCGTTGTAGGATCGAATGAATTTTGAAATGGAGTGTTTTTGAGGCTTTTCTAGTTTTGCTAAAGGAGTCACTCCCGGTGAAGGGATCGTCGGTCCTTTCCTCGTCGAATGAGGTGCGGGATATATCATATATATCGCTGTGCAAAGCAAAAATACTTAAAAGCAATCAAAAGACAAACCGAGTGTGTAGCATCTGCCAGTTATTGCTAAAGGAGTCACTCCCGGTGAAGGGATCTCGGTCCTTTCCTTATCGAATAAGGTGCAGGATATATCACATATACCGCTGTGCAAAGCAAGAACTGTAGCTACCCGTTTTAATTTTGAAATTCGATTCTACAACATCTTAGGTTTCTTTTATTTCATTAATCACATTAATGAAGTCCCATCATTTAATTACCTAAACATCACAGATAAATACGACGTACGCTTATGCCATCCGCATTCGCCTCGATGTCCCCTCGTGCACCGTTAGGTTAGGTAACTAACGGCAGAGCGGGGCAGGGCTAGCGCGGGTGTAAAACATAAGTAACGCCTATATAATATATCATATATACTATATACTGTATCTATCACAAAACATCACATGATCACATCACAGATATCGCAGCAGAAGAAACATATGAAATATTGGATATACTAGGACATCCGTGTTTTCAATACGAGCCAGTATAAAACACGGATTCCACGGTCGTTATGAATAGCCAATCCCACACCCCTAGACCCCTACGAGAGCGGCAAGCAACCCTACCAATTCTGGAGTTAGGAGACCCGGACTCGACTCCTCGAGTTGGTCTCCCACTGGACCCCAGAACCCGGTTACTTGTGCTCTCCTCCTTGGGTCTATCCTAGTGCGGAAAAGTAAATAATATACAAACGGTGACAACTTCCGCAACCTGGAAGCGCCCCAATAAAAGAATATTACATACAAGTTTTTACATGAATGAAAATGAAAAACACTCATCTCACATAAAAAAAACCCGGCTATTCAAAGACGACGATCCAATATAACATATCCAGCAACACATAACATCACATGTCATCAACGTAAGTAAATATGCACATCCCAATTGTCGTTGACATATAGCAAAGAAACCGGCGATATCACATATTACGCTTACGGTCACAGAAAAGAAAGTGTAAAACTACAACAGTTGGAATCCGCAACCTCCTTAGACATCACATGCCTAATCAAATGAATTCCTTAGACATCACATGCCTAACAATTATAAACCCCGCATTTTAGTCTCATTATCGAAAACACTTTTCAATATCAGGTCGGGCAATTCAACAAGATTCCCGACATCCTGATCGAATACTCGTCGCAAACTTCAGTAGGCGGCTGCACCCCCGATACCGTCGACGAAGTGCACCAAGGCGGAACACCGCTGCCGCGAGCACCCGAACGGATGCTTTCGGCGACGGGGTTCTCCTACAGTCACTTGGTCGGGGCTATGGAGTGAGGCTGTCTATTAAGTTTACCCGGCGAGTATCCGCGTACACTACGTGATTGCAACGGACTTTTGATCACATCAAAATTCCGTGGCAACCGATCAAGTGAGACTAAACTGCTATGTTTATAACATTCATTCAGTTATCTCATAACTATTTGTGAATTCCAATTATTGTATCCCATTCCGGATAAATAGAAAATGTTAAACTTTCCGATCGAACATTCAAACACCCAAGTTTTCCCGATACAGCTCAACACATGAAATAAGTCTAACAACATTCAGTCCGTGCCTCAGTACCAACGGTCCAGCCGTAGAAGGGTCAAGCCAACGCCTCACATGTGGCACGCCGTACTGCCCCAAACCCTAAGGTTCAAAGGGCAGTTCAAGACGGTCACATAATCGAGTTAAGGTTTGTTGTCTTCTAGAGGGTCCATCGAGTTACTTGCACTACTTAGAACGTCGTTAAACTACGGAAAAATCCAACACTTGGAAATTTCCCGACAGGGGAAAAATTGGGTATTTATATCCGGTCGAACTTTTTAACATTTCTAAAATTTATCCGGAAAGCCACATAGACAAAATTTGATACTCCGATCGAAACACCGAATCCCCAAAACAACCCCAGAAAATTCAACTCTTGAATAAATTTTAAAAATTTCCAGAAAATCCAAAACCTGAAGAAATAAATTATTGTGCAAATATTATATGATAATTCAATAAAGTGGCAGCGGAACCGCCGCAGAAGCAAGGCTTCTGCCGCGGTTCCGCCGCACTGTTGACTGTTCATCAAATAATTTTTGCGCCGTAATTCATAGATTTCCCTGCTGAATTTTTTGGCAATTTTTAATTCACAAAAATCCCTGTTTTTGGAAAAAGTCCAGAGAGCAAATTTGTGTTAGGGTTTCGGTTTAATCGGACTTCAAACTCCGTCTACGCATCGCCTAAGGCTCTAGCTAGGCTCTGATACCACTGTAGGGTTCCTAGGCACCCTAATGAGGTCTCACAAGGCATCAACCATGCCAATTTCAAAATTTACGGTGCCGAGAAACCCTAAACTACGGATCGTTGGCTAGATATTTAGGCGAAAAAGTAAACTAGTTAACACTTAACTAAGAGAATACGGAAATACAACCTTTGTAGATCCGGTCCTCCACCTCCATAGCTCCGCAATGAATTCTCCTCGCTGTCCAAATGGAAACCCGGGCTCTAGCGTCGGCTTCATCGGAGAAATGGGCGGGTAAGGTCGTCGGCTTCGTGCCGAAGATGATCTACGTCGAGGCATCGCTAGATCAAGCTCCCACTTCACCAAGTCATGAAAACTTGTGAAGAAAACACCCTATACTACTTGGCAAGAGGTAGAGGATGAAGAAATAGGAAGTGGGTTCACTTTAGAATTGGATTTCTCACTTGTTTTCTCAAGTTGCCATTGTTGTAGCAAGCTTTCTTCATGTGATGAAGAAGAAGAAGAAGAAAGAATGAATATGATAAGTCAATTTAAATTGAAAAGAAAAATGAATACTTATCATAATCAAACCATGGTCAAGTGTAGAGAATGAATCATGGTTAAGTGGAATGGTTAGGGTTAAGCATGAGACAAAATGGTCACTTAGTCAAAGCTTCATGAAGTTTCAACAACAAACAAAGTTAGCCACCATTTTTCTCTTTATGCTTTCATTTTCCAAAAAGAATAAATAAATAAATATATATATAAGAAAATGAAAACCCTAACCATTACACAACCATGGTTTAATCTTTACACAAACCCAAGTTAGCATGCATCATCAAACATGATACAAACTTGTGCACAAAAACACATCACATATATAATGTGCACAAACAAGTGAGAAAATGCATTTAAAGTGAACCAATACTAGTTAATGCAAAGTAATATATCAAATATATAATTATGCATTAAATCATTAAATCAACACTTGATTCAATGATCCGGTCATGTCGCACACAACTGACTAGTATACAATGTATCGTTTTATCGAATCAATCCTTGATTCGATAACTAGGTTATATCGCATTTAACCATTCGACACATTCATCGCGAGAATGGAATACGGTATCACATACACGCATTATTCTCGGTCCCGCACATATCTCATATGCGCTCCTATTTCGTTTCGCTTGAGCCAGGAAACCTCTGTGTAGGACTCTAAAGACTCGTCAATACGCCGGCAGCAGGTGATGATCATATCAAACACCCACAAGCCGCAAGCGGTCTGCTAAACGTAACGGCCACCCGGGTATTGAGCGATCAGAAGATCGACGAGCAAGCCCGCTCATACTCCTGTGAATCCAACCAGTAACACTTACCGTACAGTCCGGTCTGATCGTCTGATATGTCGCATATCTCGCCTAGGGGTGGTAAACGTCAGACCCCAATAGCTTGATAAGTCGTGTCGATATGAGGCCTATAACAGTTCGAGAAACTACTGGTAACACTTACCAGTAAATCTCAGCAACCCTGGCCAGGGATTTCCGGTTATAGCCAATCGAACACAGCGCAACATCAACTCCCTATACCGGGAGAGACGAATCCCCTCCTATCGCTCATTGCCTCCATGTGATTCGGGACTGTACCCAAAAACCACCGTTTTGCACGCCCTCTTGGACATGGTAAGATGGAAATCAAAGCACAGTGGGAACCACACAAGACTCTATGACGATCTCGAGTCAACAGACTACTCTGTACCAGTGTCACCTGAGAACTGCCATCTGACGTAAGGTATAATACCATCTGGGAGTTCTCGTCGAGTCCGTCCAGTGTACCCAGTCTCCACTGAGCACCCGTATATCATCTCTGATGTCAAACACCAATGGATATGGGATCATCCATCGCCCATCTGTATGGGTCGAGAAGGTATACGCTAGTCTACTCTGGTATATCGATGCCCCGTCTCGATATACCCACGACTAGGGACTTTGAAGGATGTACTTATGGACTACCATGTCCCCACTAGTATGATCCGCATCATAGTCCAGGTAGTCAAGTACTCATCCTAAGGGCTTTACCAACATGTAACAGAGAGACTATCAGTGTATACGTTAAGGTAAAGATCAACCAGATAGCATACTATCATGTCGAGCAAGAAAGTCCTCCCTATATATGTCCAAGCATCCACTACAATATACATCCTATGTATAGTAATGGCCTCTAGGGCATACATATAACTAACATAAAGTGAACTAATACTAGCTAATGCAAAGTAATATATCAAATATATAATTATACATTAAATCATTAAATCAACACTTGACTTAACGATCCGGTCATATCGCATATAACCGACTAGTATCCTATGTATCGGCTTATCGAATCAATCGTTGATTCGATATCTAGGTTATATCGAATATAACCATTCGATACATTCATCGCGAGAATGGAATACGGTATCACATACACGCATTATTCTCGGTCCTGCATATATCTCATATGCGCTCCTATTTTGTTTCATTTGAGCCAGGAAACCTCTGCGTAGGACTCTAAAGACTCGTCAATACGCCGGTAGCAGATGATGATCATATCAAGCACCTACAAGCCGCAAGCGGTCTGCTAAACGTAACGGCCATCCGGGTATTGAGCGATCAGAAGATCGACGAGCTAGCCCGCTCACACTCCTGTGAACAGTAACACTTACCGTACAGTCGGGTCTGTTCGTCTGATATGTCGCATATCAAGTCTAGGGGTGGTATACGTCAGACCCCAATAACCGATAAGTCATGCCGATGTGAGGCTCATAACGGGTCTAGAAACTACTGGTAACACTTACCAGCAAATCTCTGATCAGCCCTGGCCAGGGACTTCCCTGTTACGGCCAATCAAGCACAGCGCAATATCAACCCCCAATACCGGGAGAGACGAAACCCCTCCTATCGCTCATTGCCTCCATGTGACTCGGGACTGTATCCAAAGACCACCGTTTTGCACGCCCTCATGGACGTGGTAAGGTGGAGATCAAAGCACAGTGGGAATCACACAAGACTCTATGACGATCTCGGGTCTACAGACTAACCTGTACAAGTGTCACCTGAGAACTGCCATCTGACGTGGGGTATAATACCATCTGGGAGTTTTCGGCGAGTCCGTCCAGTATACCCAGTCTCCACTGAGCACCCGTATACCATCTCTGATGTCAAACACCAATGGATATGGGATCATCCACCACCTATCTCATGGGTCGAGAAGCGTATACGCTAGTCTACACTGGTATATCGATGCCCCGTCTCGATACACCCACGACTAGGGACCATGAAGGATGTACTTATGGACTACCATGTCCCCACTAGTATGATCTGCATCATAGTCCAGGTAGTCAAGTACACATCCTAAGGGCTTTATCAACATGTAACTATAAGACAGTTTAAAGAGACAAGTGTACATGTTAAGATAAAGAGTAACCAGATAGCATACTATCATATCGAGCAAGAAAGTCACCTCTATATATGTCCAAGCATCCAATATAATATACATCATCTGTACAATACAGGCCTCTAGGGCATACATACAACTAACAATAAGATGCAGGATATATCATATATATCACTGTGCAAAGCAAGAACTAGAAAAGCAATCAAAAGACAAACTGAGGGGTGTAACATCTGCCAGTCATTGCTAAAGGGGTCACTCCCGGTGAAGGGATCTTGGCCCTTTCCTTATCGAATAAGGTGCAGGATGTTCTACAAGGAACACCGCGATGCAAAGCAAGAACTGTAGCTACCTATTTTTGAAAATTCGATTCCACAACATCTTTTAGGTTTCTTTTTCTTTCATTAATCACATTAATGAAGTCCCATCATTTAAGTTACCTAAACATCACAGATAAATACGACGTACACTTATGCCATCCGCATTCGCCTCGATATCCCCTCGTGCACCGTTAGGTTAGGTAACTAACGACAGAGCGGGGCAGGGCTAGCGCGGGTGTAAAACATAAGTAACGTCTATATAATATATCATATATACTATATACAGCATTTATCACAGAACATCACATGATCACATCACAGATATCGCAGCAGAAGAAACATATGAAACATTGGATATACTAGCACGTCCGTGTTTTATTTTGAGCCACTATAAAACACGGATACCACGGTCGCGATGAATAGCCAAACCCACACCTTTAGACCCCTACGAGAGCAGCAAGCAACCCTACCAATTCTAGAGTTAGGAGACCCGGACTCGACTCCTCGAGTTGGTCTCCCACTGGACTCTAGAACACGGTTACTTGTGCTCCCCTCCTTGGGTTTATCCTAGTGAGGAAAAGTAAATAATATACAAATGGTGACAACAACCTCAACCCGGAAGTGCCCCAATAAAAGAATATTACATACAAGTTTTTACATGAATTAAAATGAAAAACACTCATCTCACATAACGCCCCCCCCCCCCCGCTATTCAAACACGACGATCCAATATAACATATCTAGCAACACATAACATCACATGTCATCAACATAAGTAAATATGCGCATCCCAATTGTCGTTGACATATAGTAACGAAACCGGAGATATCACATATTACACTTACGGTCGCAGAAAAGAAAGTGTAAAACTACAACAGTTGGAATCCGCAACCACCATAGACATCGCATGTCTAACAGTTATAAACCCCGCATTTTAGTCTCTTTATCGAAAACACTTTTCAATATCAAGTCGGGCAATTCAACAAGATTCCCGACAACCTGATCGAATGCTCGTCGCAAACTTTAGTAGACGGCCGCACCCCCGGACGCTGTCGACGAAGTGCACTAAGGCGGAACACCGCTGCCGCGAGCACCCAAACGGATGCTTTCGGCGACGGGGTTCTCCTACAGTCACTTGGTTGGGGCTTTGGGGCGTGGCTGTCTATTAAGTTTACCCGGCGAGTATCCGCGTACGCTACGTGATTGCGATGGACTTTTGATCGCATCAAAATTCCGTGGCAACCGATCAAGTGAGACTAAACTGCTATGTTTATAACATCCAAATTAGTTATCTCATAACTACTTGTGGATTTCAAATATTGTATCACATTCCAGATAAATAGAAAATGTTAAACTTTCCGATCGAACAATCAAACACCCAAGTTTTTCCCGAAACAGCTCAATACATGAAATAAGTTTTAAAACATTCACTTCATGCCACAGTACCAACGGTCCAGCCGTAGAAGGGTCAAGCCAACGCCTCACATGTGGCACGCCGTACTGCCCCAAACCCTAAAGTTCAAAGGGCAGTTTAAGACGGTCATATAATCGAGTTAAGGTTTTTTGTCTTCTAGAGGGACCATCGCGTTACTTGCACTACTTAGAACGTTATTAAACTACGGAAAAATCCAACAATTGAAAATTTCCCGGCAGGGGAAAAAGTGGGTATTTATATCCGGTCGAACTTTTTAACATATTCTAAATATCCGGAAAACATTACGTAATTAAATATTCCGATCGAATCAACGAATACAAAATAAACCCCAAAAATACTCAACACTTGAGTCACTGTTAAAAATACCCAGAAAATAGAAACAACATAGGCAAGAATTACTGTGCAAAAACCCGTCGCTAATTCCATTACCCTACCGCGGAACCGCCGCCAAAGGTGGGTTATTGCCGCGGTTCTGCGGCCACGTGGAGGACTTAGAGGCTTGTTTTTCATGGTAATTCTTAGAAAAGCCTGCTGAATTTTTTAGATATTTTTAATACTGAAAAATCCCAGATTTCAAAAAATTTCCAGAGAGGGGGTTGATTTTGCGTTTCGGGTTTCGATCGGGGTTTTAACTCCGTAAACACATCGTCTAATTCTCTAGCTAGGCTCTGATACCACTGTAGGGTTACTAGGCACACTAATGAAGCTCTACAAGGCATCGACCATGCCGGATTAAAAATTTTAGGTGCCGAACAACCCTAAGCAAGATCGTTAACTAGAGATTAGGCGAAAACTATGGCAAGTAAATCACATTTACACTAAAGGAAAGGGGCTACAACCATTGTAGATCCGGTCCTCCACTTCCAAAGCTCCGTGACGACGTCCCTTCGCTGCGATCAACCAACTCCCGGACTCTCGGACGGCTCCCTGAGGAAATTGCAACGGGATCGCTTGAAGTCTTCGGTGCCGAAGATGATCTACGTCGAGGGAATACGGACTCAAGCTTCTACCTCACTAACCATAGAATTAGTGAAGCAAACACCCTAAACTAAAGTGCTAGTCTAGTAGAGGATGGTGAGATAGGAAGTGGGTACTCTTTAAATTTTGATTTCTCACTTGGATTCATCACTTGATAATTTTCTAGCAAGCTTTTCTTTTTCTTCAAGAAGAAAAAGAAGAAGAAGAAGAAGAATAAGAATGAATAATCATCAAATGAATTATCAAGTGAAGTCTATCATAATGCAACCATGGGTGAGTTAACACATGTAGAGAATAAACTAGGGTTTAGGTTGATGGTTAGGTTAAGGATAAAACAAAATGGCAAGACTTTTTCAAAGATGCTAGCATGCTTCATGAAGCTTCTAGCAAAGAAACAAAAAGCCACTATTTAGTTTTCCAAAATGAAATAAAATACATAAAACCCTAACCATTAACCTAATCTAGGGGTAAACGATACACACACCCAAGTTTGCATGTATCATCAAACATGATACAAACTTGTGCACAAAAATATATCACATATACAACTTGTGCACATCAAGTGAGAAAATCAATCTAAAGTAAACCAATACTAGTTAATGTAAAGTAATATATCAAATATATATAATTATACATTAAATCATTAAATCAACACTTGATTTAACGATCCGGTCATATCGCATATAACCGACTAATATCCAATGTATCGACTTATCGAATCAACCCTTGATTTGATAACTAGGTTATATCGCATACAACCGATCGATACAATCATCGCGAGAATAGAATACGGTATCACATACTCGTATCATTCTCGGTCCCGCACATATCACATATGCGCTCCTATCTCGTTTTGCCTGAGCCAGTACAACCTCTATGTAGGACTCTAAAGACTCGTCAATACGCCGGCAGTAGGTGATGATCATATCAAACACCTACAAGCCGTCAGCGGTACTAGCTGGACGTAACGGCTACCCGGGTATTGAGCGATCAGAAGATCAACAAGCAAGCCCGCTCCAACTCCTGCAAAAAGCCTGACAGTGACACTACCGTACAGTCCGGTCTCCTCGTCTGATATGTCGCATATCAAGTCTAAGGGTGGTAAACGTCAGACCCCAATAACCGATAAGTCGTGCCGATATGAGGCGCATAACGGGTCGAGAAACTACGGGTAACACTTACCAGTAAATCTCTAAACCAGCCCTGGCCAGGGACTTCCCTGTTATGGCCAATCGAGCACAGCGCAACATCAACCCCCAATATCGGGAGAGACGAAACCCCTCCTATCGCTCATTGCCTCCATTTGACTCGGGACTGTACCCAAAAACCACCATTTTGGACGCCCTCTTGGACGTGGTAAAGTGGAAATCAAAGCACAGTGGGAATCACACAAGATTCTATGACGATCTCGGGTCAACAGACTAACCTGTACCAGTATCACCAGAGAACTGCCATCTGACGTAAGGTATAATACCATCTGGGAGTTCTCGGCGAGTCCGTCCAGTGTACCCAGTCTCCACTGAGCACCCGTATATCATCTCTGATGTCAAACACCAATGGATATGGGATCATCCATTGCCCATCTGTATGGGTTGAGAAGGTATACGCTAGTCTACTCTGGTATATCGATGCCCCGTCTCGATACACCCTCGACTAGGGACCTTGAAGGATGTACTTATGGACTACCATGTCCCCACTAGTATGATCCACATCATAGTCCAGGCAGTCAAGTACAAATCCTAAGGGCTTTACCAACATGTAACAGAGAGACAATCAGTGTACACGTTAAGGTAAAGAGTAACCAGATAGCATACTATCATATCGAGCAAGAAAGTCATCCCTATATATGTCCAAGCATCCACTACAATATACATCCTATGTATAGTAATGGCCTCTAGGGCATGCATATAACTAACAAAAAGTGTGTGTAATAACATGATAAGGTAAGCGTTGTGAAATGCCCACGTGCACATGTAGATATAGATACAACAATAACAGTAATATGTACGATCAAGTCGGGTCCTAGATATCACTATCGTAAATCCTTAACTAACATCACGTATATTTGAAATTAATTGGTGGAATGTATTCTCGAACCTTGGAGGATATCCCGTACATACCCGAGTGTTGGATATAATGCCCTCAAGGAAATTATCATAGTCGCGGACTGATGATTGTGATAATTGAAGTAGGACCTATACCGATAAAACAGTCTTACTTAAGTTGATAGTATGCTATCTGGTTTGTCTTTATCATCATGTTGATAAAGCCCATAGGATTCTTGCTTGACTGCCAGCATTATGATGGCGATCATATATGTGGGAGCTGGGGTCTATACGCACATCCTTAAATGTCCCTAGTCGTAGGAGTATCGAGACAGGGCATCGATACTCCAGTATAGACTAGTGTATACTGATCGAGACCCCGACGAGGGACGGTGGCCAGGTCTCACAAGCCATTGGTGTTTGTTTGTTCACCTAAGATAGTATGCAGGTGCTCATTGGGTTATGAGTACACTGGACGGACTCGCCGGGAACCTGCTAGTTGGTATTATACCTATTGTCAGATAGCTGTTCCCAGGTGACATGTGTACAGGTTAGTCTGTCGATCTGAGATCGTCATTTGTCTCGTGTGAGTTCCCACTGTGCTTTGATTACTACCCTACCACGGCTCAAAGGAGTCGTGCAAACAGGTTTTAGTTGGGTACAATCCCGAGCCACATGGAGGCAGTGATCGGATCGTCGGGGATTCGTCTCTCCCGGTATTGGGGGTTGATGTCGCATTGTGTACGGGTGGCCATCACCACAAATCCATAGCCATGGTAGACGAGGATTATCAATCCAAGATCGATAGTTTCTCAGGAGTTGATGGGTTACATGCCGACACTAAATATCACGTTGTTAGGGGTCTGACTTTATCCACCCCCTAGACTCGATATGCGATACTCTTAGACGAACTGACCGGACTGTGCGGATATTGTCACTGACAGGCTCAGTAAGGCTTCAGGATGAGTTTGCTCGCCGGCCTCCCTTTCGCTCAATACCTGGGTAGCCGTTACGTACAGCTAGTGCCGCTGACGTGCTTGTGGTTAAGCCCACTGCCAGCGTATTGACGAGTCTTTAGAGTCCCACACAGAGGGTTTTCACGGTTCAGGCGATATGGTGTACATTAGGTATGTTGATACATACAGGTATCCGATTAAATATGTGCAAGTGCTGCGCAGACTTTAATCGGACGGTTGATAATACTAGCTGCTTACGATTAAGCCAGTTTATTAAATCAGGTTTTGATTTAATAATTGATATATGTATTTTTATATACGTATTCTAGTATTATTGTTCACTATACGTTTTCTCTCTCGGCTATTCGTATTTCGGTACGAATACGCGTATATGTATTTCGGTACATGTACCGGGAAGTATTCCGTATTTTGTACGGAATAGCTTCTAGAAGATGATGCCACCTCATTTATATGATTTTCCATTTATGGAAATTCATTTGTTTTATAAATGAGGTGGAAAAGGTGACAAAGGTCAAGGCATGGGTCAAAGCATGTAGCAAAGCATGGTTTGCATTATTTATTGTTTTAATTGACTAAAAAGAAATGATATTTTTTTTGATGGGTGAGGGAGTGAGGGGCCGGCCACTTCTTCATGGGTGGGGGTTCTTTTCTTTTGCTTGATGATTTTGATTACACAATCTCTCTCACTCACACTCTCATGCTTCACCAAAATGGAGTTAGCTATTTTGCTTTGCTCATGCCAAAAGCTTCATCACCTCTTCCATCATTCTTGAGTTTCACATTGAGCTCATATGTTGAGAGAAAAATGTAGTGACATATTAATACACCCCCACTCTCCATCGCTAGCGACTTTAGAGCATCGGTTGCCTCGTTTGTCGAGGCTGGAGCTTGCATCGTTTCCCTCGGGTGGATCATCGGAGATGGAGGAAGACCGGTAACCAAACTACATCAACGAGCCGCTAGGAGCTTGGAATGAAGACCGAAGGACTCGGATCAACTCGGTATAACGATTCTAACTCTTAGTTAGTTTGCTAGTTTAGGGTTTAAGGTCGATCCAGAAATCGGGTCGCGGTAGCGCCGGTTTAGAAAATTTTTGTTCCACATTTTGGCCGCGTTTTGACGGCCGGGGCGCTGTCGGGACCCTTCATGGTATTAGAGCCACCATTTAAACCCTACTAGCTTGTTTAAACATGCTTAATAGATCGATCGATGGAGTTTACGAAATCACGATTCCATTTTTCACAGTTTCTGCCGACTTCAAAAGTGGTCATAAAATGTTTTACAGAGGCTTAAAAATCCGTGCAGGCGATTATAGGGGTACACAAAAAATTTCAGAGCACGAAGCCTCCAAAGCGCCGCGAAACCGCCGCATAAGTCCCTCATTGGCGGCGGATCCGCGGTCGCTTAGTGGCAATGGGCTTGGAAAATTTTTCTGTAGCCCTCTGGATTGGAATTGTGATTTTTTTGATGTTCTGTTTTGGTCCAGGTTTCAGTGAAGTATTGTTTTGCTATTGGGGCCAATTTGGAACTTAATCGATCGATATTTTAAGCGTGCTTTTGACAGTACATACATTTCTATCTGTGACCGTGAATGTCATTTGATCGGTAAACCCGTCTAACTGCTATATGTCTTTTAGACGGGTTTGCGAACGTGACATTCACGTTGATGTTCTGTGATGTGCTGTGATGTTGGTTGGATCGTCGTGGTGGATAGCAATGGTGCAATGATAGTACAGTTTCATTTCATTTGTACATTTGATATTGCGGGGCGAGCGTCCGACATGTGGACTGCCGTCACTGCCAGTTTGTATATTATTCTTTTGGGGCACGACCGGGCTGAGGTCGATGTCTCCCTTGTATATTATTTTATTTTCTGTACTAGGTTTACCCCGCGGTGGGGTGCACGAATAGCCGGATTCTAGAGGGCAACTGGTCCGCATCACATAGCATTGGGACGGAGGGGACCTTACTCTAGAATTGGCGGGCTGTTCGCCGCACTCGTAGGGGGTATAGGTGACCCAGGAGGGGTGCTCAAGTTACCGGATTCCGTGAAGTGCTGGGTGGTCCATTCACGTTGCTGAAGGGGGCTGCCTCACTTCTGGTTTTGGCAGGTAACTTGCCGCGCTCGTAGGGGTCTAGGTTTCATTGCACAGGCTATCCACACGACAGAGAACGTCGGGTCTCACTTGCGGCTCAAGTGAAACCCGGGGCTCCAGATTATCCACCATTTCTGAGTTGCTTCTGTGATGTTTCTGTGATGTTGCTTTATATCATGCCTGGGACGAATGTTATATATATATTTATATATATTAGTAGATGTTGTCTATGTTTTGCACCCGCGCTAGCCCAGTCCCTGCTCTGTCGTTAGTTAAGTAACCTAACGGGTGATGACGGGACCCAGTGGCGAATGCGGATGGCATATACGTACATTTTATTTTCGTTCTTTTCTGGTGTGAATAATTGATGGGACTGCGTCGATTCTTATCAATGCAAAGATAAAACAAACCTATATATGATGTTGTTGGAACCAAGTAAAAAAAAAACTGACATTACAGACGTTCTCTTTTGCTTTGCATCGTGGTATTCATTTGGAATATCCTGCACCTCATTCGAAGAGGCAAGAGTCGAGATCCCTTCATCGGGAATGACCCCTTGGGTAAAAGTTTGCGTCAACGTAATAACTTTACTATAGTCATTCTCTTTTGCTTTGCATCGTGGTATTCATTTGGAATATCCTGCACCTCATTCTACGGGGAAAGAGCCGAGATCCCTTCACCGGGAGTGACCTCTTTAGCAAGAGTTTTCGCCACTATATTTTTATAAAACCACTCGGTTCCTTCAACGATATCAAGTTCATTACGTTAAGGGCTTTTCGCCAAAAACCAGCCGTAGCCCTCCGTCATTTCAGATTAGTATTCTTAGTATTCGTGCTACGTTTTTCGTTGCTATTCGCCGAGACGTAGTGTGCGGTAGCTCTGTAATGCTTTTCTTTCGCATGGATATGTGGATTGGTTAGGAGAGTCATACGACTTTTTTGATTATTCGTCAAGGGTCGTGTGGATGGGTTTAATGCAATCAAGAAAATGACGGGTTGAACTTGACTAGGACCTTTTGATTTGTTGATTATTCGTCAAGGTCACTTGGGTCCTAGGGGTAAAAATCATATCGGGAGTTTCAAACATACAGGAAACTTGCCAGGCTTGCGCATACCTTCTGGAGTGTGGTGACTTGAGTGGCTTCCATCAGGTTATCATGCGATGATAGTTGGATCCCGATTCCCACTGATGAGTAGGATTACTCCTCGGGTGATTCCGACTAATTCTCCTTTTAGGTTTGGAGGAGAATTCGAGGAAATAGTAGGAGCCATCCAGATTAGATAAAGTGATTAACCATTCTAATCTAGGTTAGAGTGCACGCTGAGTGTTTCTTCTCTCTCTCTCTCTGGCTGCGACTATGACCCCACCTTTGACTAAAACTCATGAAACCAAGTTGACCGAACCTTCTTAAAACACTTTGGCTTTTGGAATGTCACGGTGTCGCATACATCATTACCACTTCTATATCACCTTTGCTATTCTCCAGAACACCCCGTATCACTACGAGTATCCACTTCTATTGGATAAATCCATCGTATGGTTATATACGAACTCGAAGGAACTTTTTCGAGGATGGATTCTGGTTCTGGAGAGATTGAATAAGATTATTCGGTTGTCTTTTCTCTTTACCTTCTCTCAGGTTGTGAGGGCTCCTAGGATTAGGAGAGGGTACATCTGTTGAGCTTATTGGATAGTCTTCCTCCAAACCTTAGGCTGGTGCCAAACGGTAGGGAAGGAAGAAAACCAACAAGCTTAACTGTGGTGTACAGAAGGTAATAAGTAAAGACATATAAAGGGATTAGAATAATGGCAAAGAAAATTGCGATCGCCATCATTCACGACGAAACCAGGTATACCCCTGCCACTCCTACATCCACTTTGCTTTTCTCTGGGACACTCCGTATTACTACGGATATCCACTTCCATTGGATAAATCCATCGTATGGTTATATACGAATTCGAAGGAACTTTTTCGAGGATGGATTCTGGTTCAGGAGAAAAAGAATAGGATTATTCAGATGTCTTTTCTCTTTACCTTCTCTCAGGTTGCGAGGGCTCCTAGCATTAGGAGAGTACACCTATTGCGCTTATTGGATAGTCTTCTTCCAAACCTTAGGCTGGTGCCGAAGGATAGGGAATGAAGAAAACCAATTAGCGTAAAGGAGGTGTACAGAAGGTAATAAGTAAAGACATAATAAAGGGATTGCAGTGAGGGCAGGTAAGTATATGGTTAGTGTCATGATTCAGGATAATGGAAGAGGCATTACTAGGAATACCAGTTAACCCTTTTGAAACATTTTCATGTTTCGGTTTCACTGTGCAATGTTAATTGATAACTGTTTTCCCAATTGGAATCTAACTCCACGGTATGTATTTACCAGATCAGTTTCTCACATCTGTATGTTATTGCAGATGGTGAGTGGGAGTAAGATATTGGGAATTGGGTGAATAGATCCTCATTATATCGGAATTCGTTGTAATTGGTGATATTTGAGGAAATCATCTGGATTTTGCCGGAAGGCAAATATTTGGTTTTGAATATCCGTTGTTATGCACCAATTTCAAACTGATATATCTGTACCTTTATTTTATAAAGTGAGATATAACTTTTTGATATTATGTATGTGATATTTACCTAGATCAGTTGGTGATTAGGTAAGGTGCATTCAACAGCGGTGTAATTCTTCTTAACCATACTCCAGTTTTTCAACCAACGACGCACAGGGTTTGAGTTGTTGAACTCAGAGGACTTGTACAAAGTACTGTATGTTGTCCACTGTCCATTAGGACAATGGGGTTGGTACTCGTACTATATTCTGTTTACTTGTGACTTCTCCAGTTCTGGACAAGTATTTCGTTGAACTGCAAAGTCCAGATATTGAGAAGTCATAGGTATAAGAATAAAGTAGAGAACCATTTGTTGGAAGTATCTAGATTCCTCGATGAAGTCGAACATGTAGATACTTGTGTTTGGTATTCCGCTGATAGTAATGGTTTTGAGAACTTGCTTCTTTTTTCGGGTTGCTCATATATGGATGCACTCCTAGATGAGTAATGCTGATTGTCCTCTTTCCATTTGGTTGATATGCGCTGGAGACAGATGCATGATTTTGAATCTGGTTCAAATTAGATTAGTATTTTTGTTTCTATATTAGATATATATAGAATCAATTTATATCTTAACGATTTTAAGGTATAGGGAGTTGTCCGGCTGATGCTTAAAACCAGAATCCGGATAAACTCGAGGCACGTTTCAGTAATGGCTGTTTGTGGGTTATCCCGAGCTTTGACGAGGGTTAACTTTCTACCATCAGGAAGATCAGTATTTATATTGTTCTTGACTCGCCACAGTTTTAGTAAAATGGACTTTTTCAGAAAACACAAGTGGGAGTATGGTAGAACTGGAAGTTATTTCAGAACCACAAACGATTACCGAAGATTTAATAGAACCTGAGGATTCAATCAGTTTGTATGTTCCATTAGCCACTCCGCAGATTTGGTGGGTAACCTCAGGCACTGAGAGGTACTTCGGTCTTCTCAGAGACGGTGACAAGGAGGTTCTTGTTTACCCAGACTTGCCATTGTTGTTGTTCTAGACTATAAGACCCGGCAGGAGGATGAGTATACCGTCATTCTAAACTAGCTTTAGAAGTGCACATGTATATGACTTTGCCAGAGGGTTGTTGTAGTCAGTGGGAGCAGCGGAAGCATAGTAGGCAAGTAGCTTATGTCTATTTATAGACTAAAGCAGGTATAGCGGAAATAGATCATCTAATTTTGATGTGACAGACATAGGCTTTGACTTCATCAGAATAGGAGATGGATCTGGTAAGAAGGTAGTAGGGTGTGATGTCCGAGGATTCGGGATGACATGCACTTAATAGGAAGAGATATTCCTATACTATGATCGGTTATACTATAGCTGTCACACAGTTGTTTTCTCCACATAGGATATGGATATAATATCAGGTTTTCTGGTTACTAGATCTATGGTTTTAGATCTAGATTTAGGAAGTATCCTAATCTGGGTACTTTGACATTAAATGGACGACTCCTGGCATGGTAGTGTACCTGCAGGTGATGGAGTCACCCTCTCTAAAGGTGTCTTACAGACTAAAGGAGAGAGGGATCTGCATGGTTAGCATATCACTTGCTTAGGCAATTGAGTTAATCATGAAATGTCAAGTACCACACCAGATATTACTTTTGCACTAGATGCAATAAGCAGATATATTAATCCAATCATGGAGAAACATTGGGAAGCAGTTTATGAACATAAATGCATGTTCTAGGGATATGGTAACGGCAACCTCCTTCAGGAGACGGTTATCATTTCAAGCTTCCCAGGTGACCTGGATGACAGAGTGACTGTCAGAGTTATAGTTTTTCCCTCTTCTGAGGGACAATATGCTGGACAGGTGGTCCAAGCGGATACTGAGAAAAGGCATGTCGCAGAATTCTGATTAAATTCAGTGGACGATATAGTCTAAGTAGTTTGCTGGATTTAGAGTTCATTTATGAACTAGGTCCTATCAAACATCCAGACAAATTCTAAGACAAGTATTGCTCATTTCGGGAGATAGTTTTCTCCGCGAAGTTGAGATATAGAGAGATACAGAAAGAAACATTGGAGCGGATCCACTCACTAAGGCTATTTCTCGAACGCAATCATTTTCGCAAACAGTCTTTGCAAAACTGATTAGTAGAGAAGTTGGGTGTTCGGTATCACACTGGCTGTGAGTATGCGACATCGCAATAATTGGCCTTAAGTGCAAGTAGGAGATTGTTGGATATAGTGCCCTCAAGGCAATTATCATAGTCGCGGACTGATGATTGTGATAATTGAAGTAGGACCTATACCGATAAAATAGTCTTACTCAAGTTGATAGTATGCTATCTGGTTTGTCTTTATCATCATGTTGATAAAGCCCATAGGATTCTTGCTTGACTGCCAGCATTATGATGGCGATCATATATGTGGGAGCTGGGGTCTATAAGAACATCCTTAAATGTCCCTAGTCGTAGGAGTATCGAGACAGGGCATCGATACTCCAGTGTAGATTAGTGTATACTGATCGAGACCCCGACGAGGGGCGGTGGCCAGGTCTCACAAGCCATTGGTGTTTGTTTGTTCACCTAAGATAGTATGCAGGTGCTCATTGGGTTATGAGTACACTGGACGGACTCGCCGGGAACCTGCTAGTTGGTATTATACCTATTGTCAGATAGCAGTTCCCAGGTGACATGTGTACAGGTTAGTCTGTCAACCTGAGATCGTCATTTTTCTCGTATGAGTTCCCACTGTGCTTTGATTACTACCCTACCACGGCTCAAAGGAGTCGTGTAAACAAGTTTTAGTTGGGTACAGTCCCGAGCCACATGGAGGCAGTGATCGGATCGTCGGGGATTCGTCTCTCCCGGTATTGGGGGTTGATGTCGCATTGTGTACGGGTGGCCATCACTACAAATCCATGGCCATGGTAGACGAGGATTATCGATCCAAGATCGATAGTTTCTCAGGAGGTGATGGGTTACATGCCGACACTAAATATCGCGTTGTTAGGGGTCTGACTTTATCCACCCCCTAGACTCGATATGCGATACTCTTAGACGAACAGATCGGACTGTGCGGATATTGTCACTGACAGGCTCAGTAGGGGTTCAGGATGAGTTTGCTCGTCGGCCTCCCTTTCGCTCAATACCTGGGTAGCCGTTACGTACAGCTAGTGCCGCTGACGTGCTTGTGGTTAAGCCCACTGCCAGCGTATTGACTAGTCTTTAGAGTCCCACACAGAGGGTTTTCACGGTTCAGGTGATATGGTGTACATGAGGTATGTTGATACATACAGGTGTCCGATTAAATATGTTCAAGTGCTGCGCAGACTTTAATCGGACGGTTGATAATATTAGCGGCTTAGGATTAAGCCAGTTTATTAAATCAGGTTTTGATTTAATAATTGATATATGTATTTGTATATACGTATTCTAGTATTATTGTTCACTATATGTTTTCTCTCTCGGCTATTCGTATTTCGGTACGAATACGTGTATATGTATTTCGGTACATGTACCGGGAAGTATTCCGTATTTTGTACGGAATAGCTTCTAGAAGATGATGCCACCTCATTTATATAATTTTCGATTTATGCAAATTCATTTGTTTTATAAATGAGGTGGAAAAGGTGACAAAGGTTAAGGCATGGGTCAAAGCATGTAGCAAAGCATGGTTTGCATTATTTACTGTTTTAATTGACTAAAAAGAAATGATATTTTTTTGATGGGTGAGGGAGTGAGGGGCTGGCCACTTCTTCATGGGTGGGGGTTCTTTTCTTTTGCTTGATGATTTTGATTACACAAGCTCTCTCACTCACACTCTCATGCTTCACCAAAAAAGAGTTAGCTATTTTGCTTTGCTCATGCCAAAAGCTTCATCACCTCTTTCATCATTCTTGAGTTTCACATTGAGCTCATATGTTGAGAGAAAAATGTAGTGACATATTAATACACCCCCACTCTCCATCGCTAGCGACTTTGGAGCGTCGGTTGCCTCGTTTGTCGAGGCTGGAGCTTGCACCGTTTCCCTCGGGTGGATCATCGGAGATGGAGGAAGACCGGTAACCAAACTACATCAACGAGCCGCTAGGAGCTTGGAATGAAGACCGAAGGACTCGGATCAACTCGGTATAACGATTCTAACTCTTAGTTAGTTTGCTAGTTTAGGGTTTAAGGTCGATCCAGAAATCGGGTCGCGGTAGCGCCGGTTTAGAAAATTTTTGTTCCGCATTTTGGCCGCGTTTTGACGGCCGGAGCTTTGCCGGGACCCTTCACCGAGAACATGGCACACTGTGCTCGGAGTTGATCCCGAGCATGCCGCTAAGCAAAATCCTACACTCACTATCACTGTAGGTGATGTCCAGCACACCACCCTTGCAACAACTGCGCGTTCGACTGACCAATATCTAACACTAGAACCCCCTAAAATTACGGGTCCACAATCCACCCTTCAATTTCTCCAATCCCCCATGTTTCTAAGTTTAGTCACGACAGTAAAACCCAACAGCTTTCGAATACCGACTATAATGATCACCGTCATATATCATGAATAAGCATTAATCAAGAAAAAACACTTGGATCATGAATAAACACTTGAATCACCTTTACACACTTGAATCATGATTTTGTGCCGGTGTCACGAATCATTCCATTATCAATTGATATGCTTTTCTCAGTATTCAAGTGTGATCACATTCTATTGGTCATGAATGTGTTTAGCATGTCAATGGATTTTCCACATATATTAATGATAGCAAGAAATAATATGATCACAATAATAACGGTAAAGGAAACATATTCATAAATAAACTTGGGTTTCATACATGTCGATGATGATGAGTAAAACATGTCATAGCATTAACAATAACAATGAACATGCATAATCGTATTTCAATATTGATTTCAATTCTAACATAAAAATGGCAATTTTATTTATCAATAAACAGGTGCAATTTTAAACATGATCTTATGGATTTGGTTAATAGGTGTGCTAGATCCTAGGGTTTCAATCATGAACATCATAATCATAGTTTCACGTTTTCTTGAATATTTAAGATATTAAAAAATTGTTCTCTTCTTTTGAAACTAATAGATTTAATTAAGAGATCAACAGATGTTGCATCATTCGATAAAACATGAGCAAGAGTACATACCTTTGATGGGAATCGTTGGATCTCAAGTTGAAGACGACGGGAGACTCGAATCGTGTGCTTGGATTGATCCGGTTGTAGCCACTAACAAGAGACGAAGATGATGACGATGGCCTTGACAACATAGAGATCTTGGTTTGATGGAGAGAAAGCATTGCACTGATGGGATTCTTGTCGCTAGGAGATCTCGTCGGCTTCGAAGGTGAGAGGGGGGAAAAGAGAGAAAGAGAAGGCTAGGGTTTTGTAGTGGAAGAAATCTATGGTTTTGGAGAGGAAGGGGGCTGTGAAATTAGGGTTTCATTCGTGTATGGGCATGGGTTTAAATAAATGTTGGGTCGATTATGTGATAGAAAGATTCATGCGAAATATCATGAATTCAATCAGAAATACGTTGAGCCGGCTCATGCTATGGTTGAGCCGTCTCAAAGAGACAAAGAATAAAATTGTTGTTACAAACACAAGTTGAGTCTTCTCAAGGTGAACTTGTACCATCTCAAGGAAGTGTTGAGTCAGTTCAAAATTATCACGAGCCGTCTCATACACACAGAGAAAGAAAAGCAATTCTCTATACCTATGAGTCGTCTCAAGATTATCATGAGCTGTCTCATGCAACCAGAGAAGGATTTAAACATTGGGAAAGACTCTTGAGCCTTCTCTTGCATGGTTGAGCCAGCTCAGAGCTGATATTTGGTTGATATTAAAATGGATATATTGCTAAACACTTTAAATAAATATGGAATCAAATAAATACGAAAAATACTTATTTTATTGGGATTTTTAGATACAGGGTGTTACACTATTCATGATTCCAGAAGAGAGGCAGACGTCTGAGGCAATGTGCTCCAGACGTATGAGGACCAAGTTCCAGAAATCCAAAGAGAAAAAAAGTCTGAGCGATGAGCTTCAGACATCTGGTAACTCTTTGGACAAACGTTTGGGTTAAGACAGACGTCTGACCTATAAGGCTTAGACGTCTAGGTGCACTCTGGATCGACATGCAAAGGAAGCGCAGACGTTTGAGCCCAAAGAATCAAACAACTGCCGTCGAGTTCGTTGCGCAGATTTAAAGTTCGAGTTTATCTCGAAAAACGGTTTATGGAAGGTAGTTTCGTAAATACGGATCCTATTTTATATCATATTTGTAATAGGCTATAAATAGTATGCTAGGGTTAAAGTTTAGGTGTGACTTGATCATAATGTAGGGTTCCTAGGCACTCTCAAGAGGTCTCACAAGGCATCAACCATGCCAATTTCAAAAATTATGGGTGCCGAGAAACCCTAATACGGATCGTTGACTAGAAGTTTAGGCGATATGTGAATCTAGTTAACAACTTAACTAAAAGAAGAGAGCTACAACCTTTGTAGATCCGGTTATCCACTTCCTTAGCTCCATGCAGGCATCCTCTCACTGTCCATCTCGAATCCCGAACTCATACGTCGGCTTCATCGGAGATTTGGGCGGACTAGGTCGTCGGCTTCGTGCCGAAGATGATCTACGTCGAGGCATCACAAGTTCAAGCTCCGACTTCACAAATTTGTGAAACTTATGAAGAAAACACCCAAAACAACTTGGCAAGAGGTAGAGGGTGAAGAAATAGGAGGTGGGTTCACTTTAGAATTGGATTTCTCACTTTGGAACTCAAGTTGCCATTAATGGCATCAAGCTTTTTCTTTTTAAAGATGAAGAAGAAGATGAAGCTAGAATTATGATAAGTCTTGAGTTAAAAAGAATAATAATTCAATACTTATCATAAGCTAACTATAGTTAAGTGTAGAGAATAGACCATGGTTATTTGGATGAGTTAGAGTTAAGCATGAAGACAAGAATGGTTACAAAAGTCAAAGCTTCGTGAAGCTTTGACTTAAAACAAAGAAAGCCACCATTCTCATCATAATCCTTTTCAAATAAATAAATAAATAAATAAATAAATGAATATGCAAAACCCTAATCAACACTTAACCATGGTTTTAATTCTTTACACTTAACAAAATGATCAAGTATCATCAAACATGATACAAATATGTGCACAAAAGTATATCACATATACTTCTTGCACATCAAGTGAGAAAATCCATATAAAGTGAACCAATACTAGTTAATGCAATGCAATATATCAAATATATAATTATACATTAAATCATTAAATCAACATTTGATTCAACGATCCGGTCATGTCGCACATAACCGACTAGAATCCAATGTATCGATTTATCGAATCAATGATTCGATAACTAGGTCATATCGAATATAACCAATCGAAACATATATCGTGAGAATGAAATGCGGTATCACATACACGCATTATTCTCGGTCCTGCACATATCTCATATGCACTCCTATTTCGTTTCGCTTGAGCCAGGAAACCTCTGTGTAGGACTCTAAAGACTCGTCAATACGCCGGTAGCAGATGATGATCATATCAAGCACCCACAAGCCGCAAGCGGTCTGCTAAACGTAACGGCCATCTGGGTATTGAGCGATCAGAAGATCGACGAGCTAGCCCGCTCACACTCCTGTGAATCCAACCAGTAACACTTACCGTACAGTCCGGTCTGTTCGTCTGATATGTAGCATATCAAGTCTAAGGGTGGTAAACCTCAGACCCCAATAACCGATAAGTCGTGCCGATGTGAGGCTCATAACGGGTCGAGAAACTACTGGTAACACTTACCAGCAAATCTCTGATCAGCCCTGGCAAGGGACTTCCCTGTTACGGCCAATCGAGCACTGCGCAACATCAACCCCCAATACCGGGAGAGACGAAACCCCTCCTATCGCTCATTGCCTCCATGTGACTCGGGACTGTACCCAAAGACCACCGTTTTGCACGCCCTCATGGACGTGGTAAGGTGGAGATCAAAGCACAGTGGGAATCACACAAGACTCTATGACGATCTCGGGTCTACAGACTAACCTGTACAAGTGTCACCTGAGAACTGCCATCTGACGTGAGGTATAATTCCATCTGGGAGTTCTCGGCGAGTCCGTCCAGTGTACCCAGTCTCCACAGAGCACCCGTATACCATCTCCGATGTCAAACACCAATGGATATGGGATCATCCATCGCCCATCTCATGGGTCGAGAAGCGTATACGCTAGTCTACTCTGGTATATCGATGCCCCGTCTCGATACACCCACGACTAGGGACCTTGAAGGATGTACTTATGGACTACCATTTCCCCACTAGTATGATCTGCATCATAGTCCAGGTAGTCAAGTACACATCCTAAGGGCTATACCAACATGTAACTATAAGACAGTTTAAAGAGACTAGTGTACATGTTAAGATAAAGAGTAACCAGATAGCATACTATCATATCGAGCAAGAAAGTCATCTCTATATATGTCCAAGCATCCAATATAATATACATCATCTGTACAATACTGGCCTCTAGGGCATACATACAACTAACAATCTCCCACTTGCACTAGGGCCAGCTGCTGTACTATCGCATACCGAGCATCCCGAAGAGTCTCTCAAACTGTATCTGGGGAATGGCCTTCGTGAGTGGATCCGCCGTGTTGTTCTTCGTGTCAACCCTCCTGACCTCGATCTCCCGGCGATCAACTATCTCCCGGATCAGGTGATACCGCCTCAGAATATGCCTGGATCGCTGATGGGACCTGGGTTCCTTGACCAAAGCCACCGCTCCATTGTTATCGCAATACAACGGTATTGGATGCTCAATGGATGGAACCACTCCAAGTTCAGTAATGAACTTCTTGATCCAGACAGCCTCTTTGGCAGCATCGTTGGCAGCGATGTATTCAGCCTCCATCGTCGAGTCTGCCACGGTTTCCTGCTTGGAACTCTTCCAGCTAACCGCCCCTCCGTAAAGGGTAAAGACAAATCCCGACTGCGACTTAGAGTCGTCCTTATCACTCTGGAAGCTCGAATCGGTAAAGGACTCCACTTGGAGTTCTCCATTACCATACACCAAGAGCATCTCTTTAGTCCTTCGTAAGTACTTGAGAATGCTCTTCACAGCTGTCCAGTGACTCTCTCTAGGATCAGCTTGATACCTGCTCACTACACTTAGTGAGTATGCTACATCGGGTCTAGTACACAGCATCGCGTACATGATAGAGCCTACAGCCGAAGCATAGGGTATCCCTTGCATGCGAGCTCTCTCCAAATCAGTCTTGGGAGACATCTTTTTGGAGAGAGTGACTCCAGAGATCGTGGGCAAGTTCCCACGCTTGGATTCTTCCATACTAAACCTCTTTAGTATGGTGTCAATGTACCTGGATTGGGACAATCCCAAAATCCGTTTGGATCTATCTCTATAGATCCTGATTCCCAATATGCAGGAGGCATCACCAAGATCTTTCATTGAGAATCTTTGTGATAAGAAGAGTTTGACCGATTGCAGCATAGGAATATCATTTCCTATCAAGAGTATGTCGTCCACGTACAATACGAGGAAGACAACCTTGCTCCCTGCCACCTTCTTGTAAATACAAGGTTCATCTGGGTTTTTGACGAAATCAAACTCTTTTATAACGACGTCAAAGCAGATGTTCCAACTCCGCGATGCTTGCTTTAATCCATAAATGGATTTAAGCAGCTTGCACACCTTCCCGCTGCTCCCACTGTCTACGAAGCCCTCTGGCTGAGTCATGTACACGCACTCTTCTAAATCACCATTTAGAAAGCTGGTCTTAACATCCATTTGCCAGATTTCGTAATCATAATATGCAGCGATGGCAAGCATGATCCGGATGGATTTAAGCATAGCCACTGGAGAAAAGGTCTCGTCATAGTCCACACCTGGTCTTTGACGAAAACCCTTTGCTACAAGTCTAGCTTTGAAAGTCTCCACTTTCCCATCTACACCAAGTTTTTTCTTGAAGATCCACTTGCTCCCAATGGGTTTTATCCCTTCAGGAGCAACTTCCAAAGTCCATACTTTGTTGGTGTACATGGATTCCATCTCGGACCGCATAGCATCCAGCCATTTCACCGAGTCCCTACTCGTGATGGCCTGCTCGAAGCTAGTTGGGTCATCATCCTCCATGATGCAATCCTCGCTTCCACCATCCATGAGAAAACCGTAGTATCTCTCAGATTGGCGAGGAACCCTACTAGATCGGCGGAGAGGCTGAGATTCATTGGGAGCTGTTGAATCCTCTGGTTCCACTAAATCTTCAGTTTGAGTTTGTGTAGACGGAATTTCTTCCAGTTCTACCATATCCCCACTAATTTCTTTTGCAAGAAATTCCTTTTCTAAAAAGGTGGCATGTCGAGAAACAAACACTTTTTGTTCCTCTGTATGGTAGAAAAGATATCCATGTGAATGTTTGGGATATCCTACAAACTTACATAGAACTGACCGTGCCTCGAGCTTGTCCGGATTTTGCTTTTTGACATAGGCCGGGCAACCCCATATCTTAACTCGTTTAAGACATGGTCTCTTCCCACTCCATATCTCATATGGTGTGGTAGGTACAGATTTAGTTGGAACTTGATTCAATAGGTATGCTGCTGTTTTCAGCGCATATCCCCAGAAGGAAATAGGTAACTCAGCTGTGCTCATCATAGAGCGCACCATATCTAATAGGGTGCGGTTCCTCCGTTCTGATACACCGTTGTGCTGTGGTGTATAGGGAGGAGTCAACTGAGAGAGAATCCCATTCTCTTTTAGGAAGTCCAGGAATTCATTGCTCAAGTATTCACCTCCTCGATCAGATCGAAGGATTTTAATACTTTTTCCGGTTTGGTTCTCGACTTCTTGTTTATATTCTCTAAATTTCTCAAAAGCTTCAGACTTGTGTCTTATCAAGTACACATGTCCGTATCTTGAGAGATCGTCAGTGAATGTAATGAAGTACGAAGAACTATCCCTGGCATGTGTAGACATGGGACCGCATACATCACTATGTATCAGTCCCAAGAGTTTGGTAACTCTTTCTCCGTGTCCCGTAAACGGAGTTTTGGTCATCTTTCCTTTGAGACATGACTGGCAAGTGTCATAAGATGAAAATTCAAACTGATTTAAATATCCATCTTTATGCAGCTTAGCTAGTCGTGTCGCATTGATGTGACCCAGTCTACAATGCCACAAGAAGGATTCGTTCATTTCAGAACTCTTCCTCTTGTGTGTGTTTGTTATACTCAGAACTGTTGATTGATTAAGAACATAAATGCCATTGCACAACGTGCCTGATCCAACCAACTTTTGGTTACGGAAAATGTTCATAACATTGTCCTGTAATACAAAATTATATCCCTCTTTAATTAATAAAGAAACTGATATAATGTTGCATATCAGGTTCGGCATGTAATAGCATTCGTTCAGAACCAATGTACTACCAGTTGGTAACACAAGGTGATATTCCCCGACAGTCTTAGCTGCAACAATTGCACCATTTCCAACTCTAATGTCTTTATCACCTTCTCCAAGTTCTCTACCTTTTCTAAGCCCATGTAACTGATTACATATATGGGATCTTGACCCGGTATCTAATACCCAGGACGTAGGGCAAATGGAGAAACAGTTCTCTGTAACGAACACACCCGAAGAAAATGCATCATCATGTACTTTCTTCATTCGGGTGGCATGGGAATCCTGGTATTCCCCTATATCCTGTTCAGTCCTATAACTCTTATAGGTAAGAACGGAACCAACGTTCCCCAGCACAGTATAACATGCGGGTTCGGTCAATACATCCATATTATTATCTTTATTAGGGCATGAAATGGTCGCTACCTGGAGAGAGAGAGAAGAAAACACTTTAGCGTATGCTCTTGCAAGATCAGATTGGTTTTTATCTTATCTAATCAGGATGGCTCCCACTGTTTTTATCAAATCTTCCTTCAAACCCTAAAAGGAAAGACTAGCCGGGATTAATTACACACTACAAGTTCGCCAATCTTTCAGCCAGGCCAGTGTCGGTACTTTGAGGGAGGTCCCCCGTGCTTTCGCACGAACCTAATTAATGTAAACCTCGTTTTCCCAGAGGCGTAACCTCGTTAACACCTTTCTAGACACCTACTTGATCGGCTAATTGTAATGTGTAAAACTCTCCCAGGAGTAACTCTTACTCGCAGTGGGTATCGGGATCCAACTATCTCATAGAAGGTATGCAATCTCATTGCAAATTTCAACACTTGAAATTCCCGATAATATTTTGCCCCTAGCGTCCTATGACCTTGACAAAGGCCAACAAATCATAGCATGCTAGTCAAGTTCAACCCGTCATTTCTTGATTGAATCAAACCCACCCTCACGGCCCTTGACAAAGGCCAACAAGGTCGCACGACTATCCTGAAACAATCTACATCATATGCATAAGCAGATAATCACTATTCAGCTACCGTACACTACGCCTTGACAAAGGCCAACAAACGCAGCACGAATACTAAACAGTTCTTATCTGAAATGACGGAGGGCTACGACAGGTTTTTCTGAAAACCTATTGCGTAATGAACTTGATATCGTTATAGAATCAAATGAAGTTTTAAAATGGAGTGATTTTGAGGCTTTTTTTTAGTTTTGCTAAAGGGATCACTCCCGGTGAAGGGATCGTCGGCTCTTTCCTCGTCGAATGAGGTGCGGGATATATCATATATATCACTGTGCAAAGCAGAAACTATAGAAGCAATCAAAAGTCAAACCGAGTGTGTAGCATCTGCCAGTTATTGCTAAAGGAGTCACTCCCGGTGAAAGGATCTCGGTCCTTTCCTCATTGAATAAGGTGCAGGGTATATCATATATACCGCTATGCAAAGCAAGAACTGTAGCTACCTGTTTTGTTTAAATTTGATTCTACAACATCTTAGGTTTCTTTTCTTTCATTAATCACATTAATGAAGTCCCATCATTTAAATACCTAAACATCACAGATAAATACGACGTACACTTATGCCATCCGCATTCGCCTCGATGTCCCCTCGTGCACCGTTAGGTAAGGTAACTAACGACAGGGCAGGGCAGGGCTAGTGCGGGTGCAAAACATAAGTAGCGTCTATATAATATATCATATATACTATATATATTATCTATCACAGAACATCACATGATCACATCACAGATATCGCAGCAGAAGAAACATATAAAACATTGGATATACTAGGACGTCCGTGTTTTCAATATGAGCCAGTATAAAACACGGATTCCACGGTCGTGATGAATAGCCAATCCCACACCCATAGACCCCTACGAGAGCGGCAAGCAACCCTGCCAATTCTGGGGTTAGGAGACCCGGACTCGACTCCTCGAGTTGGTCTCCCACTGGACTCCAGAACCCGGTTACTTGTGCTCCCCTCCTTGGGTCTATCCTAATGCGGAAAAGTAAATAATATAAAAAAGGTGACGACTTCCGCAACCTAGAAGTGCCCCAAATAAAAGAATATTACATACAAGTTTTTACATGAATGAAAAGGAAAAACACTCATCTCACATAAAAAACCCCGGCTATTCAAACACGACGATCTAATATAACATATCCAGCAACACATAACATCACATGCCATCAAGGTAAGTAAACATGCGTATCCCAATTGTCATTGACATATAGCAACGAAACCGGCGATATCACATATTACACTTACGGTCACAGAAAAGAAAGTGTAAAACTACAACAGTTGGAATCCGCAACCTCTTTAGACATCACATGCCTAATCAAATGAAATACTTAGACATCACATGCCTAACAGTTATAAACCCTGCATTTTAGTCCCATTATTGAAAACTCTTTTCAATATCACGTGAGACAAACCGCTAGATTTATAACATTCATTCAGTTATCTCATAACTGTTTGTGAATTCCAATTATTGTATCCTATTCCGGAT